>LDKF01000021.1:209084-247642 GCA_001026735.1 Rotylenchulus reniformis
CCCCCCCCCCCCCCCCCAATTAGTCTCTCCTCCTCTCTTTTCCCTCACAATTTCGTTCCAATAAACATTCCTTTCCCCCGTTGGGTTTTTCCCGATTACCCATGGGTCTTCTCCCCCTCCCCCTTCTGCTGCTCTCCCTCATCTTCCTTCTCCTCCCTTTTGTCTGCCAACCGATGCAATTTGAGGAACACAAAGAGACATTTTTTGCCAAGGTCAGTGTGTCCCCGGGGCATTTGGGGATTTGCCAGAATATTCCCATCACTTTGCCGCTGTCCCAATTTCCTTGGACAATATTAGGAAAAAGACTTTTGAATGGCAAAAATACCGTACCCAAATGGGACTGTTGACCATCGTACTGGACAATAAAAGTATCTCAGAAGAGAATCGTGAAAAGGGACGCGGATGGAGGGGCGGAAACCGGATCAGGAAACGCAAACGGAGACAGCGAATCCAGAAGCGCAACCGGAGGGAGCGGATCAGGAAACGGAAACCAATCCGGAGACATGTCAATCGCCAGCTTCCTGAACAATATCACCAAGGAATCCCGGGAGGAACTTGAGCGCATTTTGAACAATCAGAATTTGACCAAAAATGAGTTGAACAGCGAAATGGACAAGTGGGCAGAGAGGCAGGGGAGCACGTACAATGTTGGTGGGGAGGGGGGGGGGAGGGGAGATAAAGGGGAAAAGTTGGGGAAATGGGGAAAAAGGCCAAAATGGCCAAAGGGACAAAACACAGACGAATTGGCCAAGTTCAGACTGTGTACAAGGCACTGAAGAAAGCGTACGAAGATGCACGGACCGAGTTGGACAAACAGCACGCGGAGAAGATGAAGAGCCAGCCGAAGGTGAGAGAGAGAGAGAGAGTAGAGGGAGAGAGAGAGAAAGCAGGATAGAGATTGAGGGGAATCCATGATGATCCGGTTCAGGAGGTGCAGGAAGCGGATGTGAAGCTGTACACCATCCTCAAGTCAGTGGGAGGGATCTCAATATGAGAACAAAAATTGTTTGAATTTGCAATTTAGCAATCAGTTCATCACGCGGGCTGAGGAAGATACTCAGATCAAGGTGGGTGAACTCGGCTTCCCTTTTGATTGCCCTTTCAAGGACCAAATTTGCGCGAATCGGGAATTCCCTGGGACCGAATCTGGGACCCATTGCAGAATTCCCGGGAACGGGCCCGGAACTTTGGGAAGAGATTTTGACCCTATAGGCCGAAGACAATGAATGGGGGACAGAAAGGGAATGTTCCCAGGGACATTGGACGGCGGACTGTGAATTGGTGTCGTGATCTTCAATTTTCTGATCAGAGTCCTCCCTCCCTTCCCCGTCCATCCCTTTTTCAGGAATTGTCGGCCTCATTTCCGGACAATGTGCGGGGTACCCTCAACATTTTGACGCCCACTTTGTACAGAAAATGACGGGAAAAGACAATGTGTAAATGTGACGAATTGGCGCCAAACTCAAATTTGAATATGAGAAAAGGGTGAAAATAAAAGGATAAATCCAATGGCTCAAAGGGAATCCGAATTGGTTGAATTTTTTTGGCGCTTTGTTTCGCCTTTCGCTCCAATACCATCTCAACTTTATACAAATTTCCTCCTCCAACTCGCACATTTTATGTTTTATTTTTGGGATCCGAAAATGTGCAAATGTGTTTTTTTGAAGGGAATGAACAGGATCGGGCCCATAAATCTGTGGCCAAAGGCGGTTTTATGGCCAAGCCTTTATCCCCTCCGCCCCCGCCCCTCCGGAAGGTTTTTTGGCTCCTCATCCATCACGAAAGTCGCAAAGGAAGTGAAAAGTCCCGGGAGGCCGAGGAGGGGGGAACATCCTTTTTGGCATTTTTTGCCTAATTTCGTCCGGCCCAGCTCAATTTCCAGCAGAAAGTCCGGGTCCGCGGAATTTGCAATTTTTGGGCCCATTGATTGGGCCTAAAAGGGCATTTCTGGCTTCCATTTCGGTCTTGGCATCGTTGGTCAACAAATGCTGCCGAAAGTGGTCATTTTGATCCTCCAATAATTTAACAACTCCTCTTATTCGCATCTCCACTTCCTTGTTTGATTTCTTGCTCTAATCAAGGAAAAGAATTTCGGACTTTTAGGATTTTATGCATTTTTCAAATTTTCGCTAGTAAATTCCAAAAATATCACGAAAATTGTATTTCTTCCCGTTCATGAACCATTTTTTTTTGGGGGGGGGGGAGGATCACTGATCAATCCAGAAAGATCGCCCCCATGCCAGGGATGTGGCGGGAATCTGCGGATCCTCCCCCTTACATTTTTGGCCTTTCCCATTTCAGTTGGCCAATTCCCCCTTTTCCTGTCCAATTTCCGACTTTTTTCCTTTGTTTTGTCCAATTTTCAGCAATATTTCCCTCATCGTTATCAGCAGACACGGAAGATGGAGAACGGAAGTGTGAGGAATTGTGTGGTGAAGCACGAAAAGTCGGCCAATGGACAGGCGAAGACATTTCCGGCGACAGATGGGCAGGATCCGCAGCAGGAGCCCCCCGCGGATCAGCAGGGCATCCTCCGATCGGTGGGTCCTTGCTCTTCCGATAACCTTCTGGCCCATTTCTGATCAATGATTTTGTTCAATTGGACTTTCTGATCAGTGCGGTTTGCTCACGATCATCTTCCCCTCTCACTTTGAACAGCAGATCCCTTACCCAAGGATCTCGATCATTCTCCATCCCCCATCATATCATTATATCTTTTTCTTTCCTTCATTCTGATCAGTTCCCTCTTTTTTCCCCATTCTGATCAGTTCCCTCTTTTCTTTCCCTTCATTCTGATCAGTTCCCTCTTTTCTTTCCCTCATTCTGATCAGTTACCTCCTTTCATTCTCTTCCCCCCTCCCCAGTGTCTCCACTTGTACCGTAAACCTTTGGCGGTGAATGTGCTCTGTCTGGGCTTTCTGCTCTTCTACTCTCTCCTCGGCGGTTTCATCTTTTTGCACTTTGAAGAGCCCAACTGGCGGATGGTCCATTTTTGGGGATGGCAAAATGCCAAAATTGAAAATTGATTTTCAGTCGCGCGAAATGGAAATGGCCGACCGAATGCGTTGTGTGGAGAGGGCACTGAACAACCGGAGGCGGAGGACGGAGGGGCAAGGGGAGGACGCGGAAGCGGCACTGGCGGAACGCATCGTGGAACGATGCGTACTGAGTCAGACGCCGGACGAGCGGATGGAGTGGAATCTGAAGTGAGCAGAAGGGAGAGAAGGAGGAAAGAGAGAGAGAGGGGGAGAGAGAGAGAGGGAGAGAGAGGGTGGATGGAGAGAGAGAAAGAGAGAGAGGAGAGAGAGAGATTGGGGACAAAAACACCCGAAAAGAGGGCAAAATGGAAGGGGATAAGAGGAGGATAGGAAAGGCATCCTTGGGACCCATTCACTCAAATCCACCAAGTACACATAATGCGTATTTTGGCCATCATGGCCCTGATTCCCATTCCCCCTTCAGAAACGCAGTGTTGTTCGGGTTCGGCATCCTGACCACCCTGGGTATGTCGTCTTTCACTCAGATGATATTTGTCGGATGACACCGAATTAAGGTTACGGCAAAATTGAGCCACAGACAACCCACGGAAGGGTAAATAATCATTCGTTTATTAATTGTTTGATAAGGCTACTTGATAAGTTCTGATCAATCATTTTTTGATCAGTAAGAATGATCAAAATGTTTGCTATCAGGACATTGAAGATTGGACTATGATTATTCTCATGGATCAATCGTCCAAATGTCCCAGATCACTCTTTGTGTTTGATCACTGATCAGTCCCCCATCCCTTCCGATCACCTTCCCCCCCCCCAACTTGATCTTTCGATCCGTTTTGGCTCTTCACCGTGCTCTACGGCTTCATCGGCGTCCCCTTCACCGTGATCATCTTCACCAACTTCGGCCGTTACCTCCAAAAATTGGAGCGATGTGTGCGGAGACGAGTGTGCAGGGCATGGCACCGATGGAGACAGATGGGCAGGAACGGCGGGAGGAAAATGATGAGGAGGGACGGGTCCAGCAGGAAGGGGTGGGTCGGGAAGAGATGGGGAGAAGAGAAGAAAGATGTTAAATTCAGGAGGGATTCGGGGTTGAAGAAAGAATCGGGGTCGGGAAATGGGATGAACGATCGGGGAGGAAAAGATTTGGAGTCCAGATAGGGGATCAAACTGTCAGAACCCGAAGGATTTAACTCGAAATTACTAAGGAAGATTCGGGCCTGGACCCTGATTTAGTTCGGGTTCGTACCCTTACTCCGGCGGACCTATTTGTTCGGATTCTGATCAGATCATTCGATTTTTGTTCAGAAGTTGGGTGCTGCCCCCGATCACAATTCTGGACGAGGAGGGGGGCCAAGGAGGAGAGGGTCCCGAAGGACAAGGGCAAAATGGCGGAGGGGAAGGGAGCGAAGCGGGGGAAATGCTGGTGGAGGAGGCGGAGGGGCCGGAAGAGGGCGAGGAGGACCAGATATCCCCGCTGACCCTGGTGCTCATCGTGTTCCTCTACCTGGTCCGTCAAATGTTCCGGGCTTTCCCTGCATTTCCCATCGATTTCGAGCTGTTCAGCTCCTCGGCGCCGCCCTCATCGACTGGCTGGACCCCCACGTTGACTTCCCCAATGGCATCTACTTCGCCTTCCTGTGCCTTACTGCGATTGAGTACGGCAAGCTGATCCCGACCGAGTGAGTTCGGCATCGTTTGGATTTAGGGGATTATCCCCAAATCCCGTACTTTCAGTGCTAATCCCTGTTAATCTGTAAATCCCTGAATTCCCCCCCAGTGCCCTGTATCTGCCCCTGGTGATCGCCTACATCTGCTTCGGCTTGGCCATCTCCACCATCGCCCTAGGCATCTCTTGCCCTCCCTGATCTCTGATCCCTCCTGATCTTCCAGACATCGGTTCCACTTACGTGAAGAAGTTGTACTATTTGGGGCGCAAGATCCGCAACATTGCCAGCATCAAAATTTGGTTCGGGGCCAAGCACTTGCGGGTCCGCGAACTGCTCGCCGCCCTGGGCCACAACATCGGCCTTGAGCCCACGGTGCTGTGTGATCTGGACCTGGAACAACTCATCTCGGTATAAATTTTGAGGGGTTTGGCCAGATAATCCGACTTCGCGTGTTCAGAGTGCCATCCAAGTGAAGGAGGGCAGACTGCACAGGGTGCCCCAGACACACATGGTAAGCCAATTAGACAGAAGGAAAAGACCCATTTTGTCCCTTTTAGATAATGGACGGAATATGGCCCCCAGGTACAGTTCAATCACTGTTTGTCCCTGCTGATCACCCCCACCAATTCCAAAAAATTCAACAGAACTGGTTCCATTGTTCCTGAAGGACGGAGGACGGTTTCCCGGTACGTTAAAAAGGATACCAATTTGATACCCCCTTACTTTTCTGATCATTTCCTTGTTTCCCCTGATCACTTTCTTCTTCTGATCACCTTTTTTATCCTCCCTCATATTATTTCCCCATTCTGAACTTTTGATCATCCCCTCTCTGATCATGATCACTTTTCCGGGTCTTCCCTGATCATTTTCCTTCCCATCATCCCCTCTCTGATCACTTTTTCCGATCACTTTTTCCTTCCGATCATCGCCTCTCTGATCACTTTTTCCGATCATTTTCTTTCCGATCACTTTTTCCTTCCGATCATCGCCTCTCTGATCACTTTTTCCGATCATTTTCTTTCCGATCACTTTTTCCTTCCGATCATCCCCTCTCTGATCACTTTCCTTCCGATCATTTTGCCTCTGACCGACCTCCTCCTCAGATTGGGTCGACGCGGAAGAGCGGCGCAAGTGGAGCGTGGTCAGCCTGTTCCGGCGCCGGCCGAGCCATCAGGTGCCGCCCAAGCACAGCGGCAGCACCCGATCCGCAGGCGCAGTCTCCGTGCTGCTCAACCAGCCGCCGGAACGGACGCCGCCGCTGCCGCCCCTCCAGCCGGATCGGTTATCCGTCCGTTTTGAGGTTTCGAAATTTTGTGAAATGGCCAAATTTCAAAAATGCGAAATTTGGAAAATTAACCAACGAAAATTTGAAAAAAAGGAATTTGTGCGCACGGACGAAGACGACCGTTGGTTGCCGCTCGCTCAGCGGCGCCTGTTGCCTCCGCCGCCGCCCACGCTTCCGGAGGAGACGGAGCCGGACAGCACCACCTCCGGCATCATCTCCGGTTTGTCATCTCTCTTAATCGTCAGTGTTCGTCCCCTCAACTTTTCAGATCCGGATCTGTCCGCCATCGATGCCGCTTTGCCCTCTTCCTGGTCGCTCTCCGCGGACCCCGACCTCCACCACCACCACCACCCTCAGGAAAGCATCGCCGCGCAACTGCAAATGCGCCGCTCGGAGACCGTGCCGCCCTCGGGCCACCCCGACTCTTCTCTCTTCCAAATGTGCAACTTCCCCTCCATGGAAATGAGCACGCGGAGGCCGCCACTGCCACCGCTGCGTCCGTTGCCGGAGGAGGAGGAAGAAAGAGAAGAGGGAAGCGGATGAATGATCAGAGAAGAGGGAAGCGGATGAATGGATGGATGATCAGAGAAGAGGGAAGCGGATGAATGGATGGATGATAAGAGAAGAGGGAAGCGGATGAATGGATGGATGATAAGAGAAGAGGGAAGCGGATGAATGGATGGATGATCAGAGAAGAGGGAAGCGGATGAATGGATGGATGATCAGAGAAGAGGGAAGCGGATGAATGGATGGATGATAAGAGAAGAGGGAAGCGGATGAATGGATGGATGATAAGAGAAGAGGGAAGCGGATGAATGGATGGATGGTCGATGGAATTTTGAATTGAAGCTTATACAGTAAGTATTGTGTGAATCCTGTCTTTCATTTTCAATTTCTTATTGGTTTTTCCTATGCATAAATATACAGTAATTTAAATCTTAAATTCTTTTTATAGAATGAAAATTTTCAATTTTAGGGTCCACCAAAACTAGATAAATTTAACTTGATCTTACTTTAGCGAACCCCGAATACATAGTAGGGACAATAATGATGATGTCACATTGCACTGAATCTTTAATGAAGTGCAAGCAGGAAACAAGTTCATCTTCTTAATCATTTTTTGAATGGGCTACCATTCCAAATCCCGCCACTCAAAACCACCGATCAAAATCCCGTCGACTCAAAATCCCGCCAAATTGAAAAATAATCAAAATCCCGCCAAAGAGAGAAAACAAAATCCCGCTGCCCTTCCGCTTCACGCCGCAACCTTCCGCGTCACCTTCACTATCCTTCCGGATATCTCTGCAATCTTCCGCTTCACCTTGCAACTTTTGACGGGATTTTGACTGTTTTCCGTTTGGCGGGATTTTGACTGGCGGTATTTTGACTATTTTTCCATTGATCGGGATATTGACTTGGCGAGATTTTGAATGGATCCCGAGAAAAAAAATTTCCAGAAAAAAGAGCACAGTTCCACAGTACGGTACTGTTTTATAATTACGCAATACATACTGTCTACTGGCACGGCGCACTCATTTCGGCCATCCATGCAACCTCCATTCTTTTTCCCTTTATAGTTTTTCCACTTACTTTTGCCGAAAAATAAATGAATCGACAAAAATCTTTTTTTTATATTAAAAATAAAACATTTTTCTACTAATTTTTGTAAAAAAACCATGGAAAAACCCGCTCCGGAAAAAACTATTATGAATTTATTTGAATTAGGTATTTTGTCAAGGTTGCACTCTGATCCGCCGTGTACTGGTACTGTTTTTCGACTATCATATAAGATCAGTACAGTACTTTTTCAGTGTGTTTAGCTGTTTAGCACTGACATGTGAGTACCATACACTAGTACCCTCGACTACTGTACTGTGTATGATACTGGGTTTTCAAAAATTTGAACTCTAATAAAGAGTAAATACTGTAATCCGCGTCCATTCCAAATACCACCAACTCAAAATACCACCACGAACGAAAACTTTTTTGTAAGACTTCTTAGACCAAAGTATAAAGGACAAAGTTGTGCAGAATTTTATGCCCTATCTTTTAGTTTTTCAAATTTCCGCAAAAAATTTTGAAATTTTCCGAAATTTTCGAAAAAGGCGAAAAATCGGTGTTTTTCGAAAAATTTCAAAATTTTTTGCGGAAATTTGAAAAACTAAACAATCTAAAAGATAGAGCATAAATGCACAACTTTGTCTTTTATACTTTTGATCTAACAAGTCTTACAAAAAATTTCGTTTGTGGTGGTATTTTTGACTTGGTGGTACCTACTATACATATTTGGAATAGTAGCCATGTAATCATTGAATGCAGCATGCTTTCGCGCCATAAAATTATAGCGCTAAAAAGGTTCCCTTCTCGATGGGTTTGTTTGAGCAATGCTTATACATAATATAGGGAGTATTTAAGCAGTAAAATTGCGCATCCATTCATCACTTTTCCGCGTATTTTCATTTTCACTTTTATCCCCTTTGCCCCTTTCCATGCTTACTCATACTTACTTAACTTAGCGAAAGTTTTTTTGACCCAAAACTTAGCGGACGTGCTACAGTACCAATGAACACGCATTTTCTTTTTCATGAGCACTCTTCTTTTTCTTCAACACCTTTTCATGAGCATTCTCTCGTTTCAACGAACACTTTTTTTCGCTTCAGATTACGAGCCGATTTCCAATTGTTGGGTCAAAAAAAACTTTACACGTACTTTTTGATCTTATTCCCCTACCCTTCAATATGTTTTTTTTACTTATTAATTATTTTTAATGTTTTTTCCCGTTTAGCGATACAATATGCTGCACACCATAATTGGCCCCTACGTCATTGTGCCCACCCTCGGCGTCGCGTTGCTCGCTCTTACGGGCACTTGGGCCGTCTGCATCTTTCTGCACTATCGTCGTCCTGCTGCGCCTGTCGGTCCGCAAGCGAGTGCCGCTGCGACTGCTCTTCAGCCAACCGGCTACAATTCAAAATTGGTCACGCTGACAACCCAAACCAAGGGTGCCTCAACTCTTGGCGGAATGAGGTATGACCCACCGAGAATTTCGCATGGAATGATTTGTTTGTTTTTAGCAAAACCAGGGGTAGGTCGACTCTCGGCGGAAAAACGTATGACCAATCGAGAGAGTCGAAGGGAATGAATGATTTGTTTATATTTTAGCAAGACCAAGAGCAGGTCGATTTTCGGCGGAAAGAGGTGAGATCCACCGAGAGAGTCGAAGGAATGAATGATTTGCTTACCTTTTAGCAAGGCCAAGGGCAAGTCGTTTTTCGGCGGAAAGAGGTAAGACCCACCGAGAAAGTCGAAGGGAATGATTTTTTTATCTTTAAGCAAAAGCAAGTCGACTCTTGGCGGAAAAAGGTATGGACACCTCGAGAAGTAGAAGGGAATGATTTTTCTCTTTAGCAAAATGAAGAGCAAGTCGACTCTTGGTGGAAAAAGGTATGACCCGCCGAGAAAGTCGAATAAAAATGATTTGTTTTGTCTTTTAGCAAAACTAAAGACAAGTCGACTCTTGGCGGAAAAAGGTTGACCATTCGAGAAAGTCTAAGGGGATGAATGTTTGTTTGTCTTTCAGCAAGGGCTCTGCGATGCCGTCAAAGACCACCTTAGACACTCAGGGCTCTGCGCTAACAGTTGAGCTGTCGGATACTGACGAGAAGAAACATGGCAGCAAAAAACCAAAATCGGTCGGCGGAAAGACAGCGAAGGAGAAAACGAAGACCAAGGCAACGACGGTGACCCGCGGTGGCGGCAAGACTACTGGCAGCAAAATGACTGGAGGCAAAACTACGGGGGGCACGACTTCGATGACCACAACTGGAGGTGGAGGCACTACTACGGGGGCCACGACTTCAGTGACCACAAACACACGTGACGCGACAACGACCGGGTCCGTGATGACAACCAAAACGAGGGGATGATGAAGAGGCAGGAAAGCGGATGGGATGGCAGTGAGCGAATTGGGCTGCGACACCTAAATATGGGGACTATGATCTGTTGATATTGTATTAGCTTCCATCCATAGTATAATATGTATGGCATAATTGTAGTTGGAATTGTATTGATATCATATGTTCCCCTCTGCTCTTCATTTCCGTATATTGTATTGTATATGTGTGCCTTAGCGGTAATGATCTCTGTGTATCTAATTGTGGCTGTATTATTTACATTTGTATACATAAATTTTTCGTTTACTTCATAAATTTTTCGGTGTCCATTTTTGGCCAGAGATATACGGATCAAAATTTCGATATTAGGAATGCGGTAAGCGGAACAGAATGATCCATTTTTAACTTGATCATTTTTTTGACCATTTATTTATATCCCATAATTGTGTATACACAAGTGCCTCGTCAGAAAGGAGATAATCGGATAAATAATGAATTGAATTAAAAATAGAGTTCGAGGCCGGACCCGGGCCCGGCCCGGACTTTTCCCGGATCCGGGGTCCGGGTCCGGCCTTTTTTGAGGGGACCCAGGACTTTCCCGGACCCGGACTTTTTCCGGACTCCGGGTTCCGGATCCGGTCCGGGGGTACTTCCAAAATCCGGGTCCGGACTTTTTAAGCCCGGACTTTTCCGGACCTTCTTATCCCACGAAAAAATTGAAAAATTGACCAATTTTCTTAAGAAAAAGCTCAAAAATTCCGAAAAAATTTCCCCGTGGGACCCCTTTCGGGAGAATTTTTCTTAAGAAATTGGTTCAAAATTTTAAAATTTTCTCCAACAGCAGCCCTCTTCCTTTTATATAATGATTTTTCATCAAACTTGGTTTTAAGCAATTTTTTAAAAAGGAACTAAATTTCAAAATATTTTCGGTGATCCCTAGGAGGATTTCTCTGGCCAAGAAATTGCTGTAAAAATGAAAATGAATGATCAAGTTTCGTGAGAAGAATATCACAATCTTTAAAATTTCTCAGAACCTTCTAAATTTCTTAAAAATCAGTAAAAAATTCCATCAAAATTCGAAAATGTCTCGAAAAAAAGATCCAAATTACTTAAGAAAATTCATTAATTTTTCAAAAAAATTTCCCGGGGCCTCCTTGATGGGGCGGCCAACACATCCCCATTGGGGTAAAATTCTACCATTTTATGACATATTTACTTTCATTTCATTTCATTTATTCACGACCAAAGGACCAAGAGGCCACTAAAATGGTGGAAACAAATGGGGAAGTCAACGGATAAAAACAACAATAAATAATAGGGTCAATCATAAAGGGGATAGGGATATGTCAAAAAGTTGTGAAATGAAGGAAGATTGGTAACAAGCCATTTGCGAAATTGGTCAAGATTGGTGGACAAAAAAGCATCGGGGGGAAGAGAATTCCACAGATTCACAGTTCGATTAATAAGCGAATATTGATTATGCCTAGATTTACGAGGAACAAAGATCTGATAAGAATGACGACGAGATAGCCGAGTAGATTTTAGAAAGATGTCACTAGGAATAAGATGAGTATGATTAAAGTAGATTTTGAACAACATGACGAGATCAGCAATGGTTCTACGAGTAGATAATGGAGAAAGCTTAAAAAATTCTAGACGGGATTCATAATTAAGATAAGTTCTGTTTATTCTAAAGAGTGCTACCCTAGTAAAGTATTTTTGTACTCTTTCAATAAAATTAATTAAGGATTTTGATGATGGAGACCAAATTTCCGACCCGTACTCGAGGAGTGACCTTACATATGATTTAAAGGCTAATGACCAGATATTTGGGTCTGATGTGCGAAGGATGCGAAGAATTTGGAATGATCGAATGAAAGCAGTTTTAACAATATTACGAATATGTTGTTTAAAAGATAGAGATTGGTCAATTAACACTCCCAAATCACGAATTTCATCAGAGGGATTTAACTGGGAATCGCCAATGAAATAAATAATTTTTGGATTGGAATGGCCCAAGTGTAAAATGAAGGTTTTTAGTATGGAAATTTTAATTGACCAATCGAGACTCCATTGGTGAATAAAATTAATAGCAATTTGTAAATGATTGGTACCTGAGGTTGAGGGAGAAGTAAAGATCTTGACATCATCGGCGTACATTTTGACATTTATGGATGGAGGAATATTGAAAGGAATATTGAAAAAAATTTTACTTTGTAAATTTTTCTGATAACCTCTCCTCCGAAATTCCAGAAGAAGGGAGTTCACCAAATTTTAGGATCTTAATACATTTTCCCAACTACCATGTGATAAGAAAAATTACTATTTTTTAGTTATTTTTGTATTTTGTAACATAAAAAATTATTTTTTTGTTGGTTTAAAAAAAGTCCGGGCTGTTCGCAGACCCGGACTTTCCCGGACCCGGACTCCGGGTTCCGGATCCGGTCCGGGGGTGTCTACAAAATCCGGGTCCGGGTTTTTCAAAAATCTCGAACTCTAAAAATCGTTGCTATCCCTGGGATGTTTTGTCCACTATAAGCTAAAAAGAAAATGAAGTATGAAAATTCTGTTTTTAGCTGTACCTTGGTACAGGGCTGTGCACGGGCCTGCTCCAGGCCGGCCCGGACCTCAATAAAAAAAGCCCGGCCCGGCCCGACGACTACCAGGCCCGGCCCGGATAGGCCCGGCAAAATTTTTTTTACCAGATTTTTCCAAAAAAATCTTAAAATTTCAGAAAAAATTTTTTTCAAAAATTTTTAAACTTTTTTAAACTCATATTTTTATCCAAATTAAAACAATAAACGGTAATATTGTGGTTTGTGGGCCCCCTTTTTTAAAAAAAATTCGAATGACACAAAATGGCCCAAAATCACATCCTAGGGTCAGTTTTTGATGCTGAATCCAAAAATGTGCATAGCCCGGGTGACGCACTACGCCAAAAAGGACGTCACTTTCGGATTATGTGTCAAAAATTATTCCTTGGGGGAAAATATAAAAAAATTATTAGAAAATTTTTTTTCAACGTCAGCGTCAAAAAGTTGCGTCAGATGACGCATTACGTCAAAATGGACGTCAGAATCGGATTCAAAAACTGACCCTAGGATGTGATTTTGGGCCATTTTTGTGTCATCGAATTTTTTTTCAAAAAAGGGGGCCCACAAACCACAATATTACCCAATAAACAAATCAAGAATTGCGATCAAATAATATATTTGATTTATTCTATCATCTTGAAAAATTTTAATGAAAAAAATTTTTCAGAATTTTTAACTGCTTTAAAATTTATAAATTTTCTTAGGCTGATAAATAGGGTTAATGTTTTCCCTTAATATTGCAATATTAGACTTCAAAATAAAAACGCTTACAAGTAAAGCTTTCACCTACAGGTTGGAATTTCCGAATGAAATTTGGCCCAAAAATCAGAAAAATATAGAAAAAAATCACTGTAAAGCCTTTTTTGCCCACGCGGGGTTTAAGCCGAGATATTAGCCGCTTTATCTTTTAAGATGGGCACTTGGGACAAATCAAACGTAAAGCATCCAACAATCTCAGTGGTGCAGTGGTTGTGTGCTCGGCTCCAGGTGGACAGTCGCCGGTTCGATCCCCGCTCGGTACTTTTATTTTATTTTTATTTTTTTTTCCTCATCCAAATGGGAATAGACATGTAAAAATGCATTTACACAATTAAGCAATAGGATATCAATTTCAAAATTGCGGAAGTAAAAATGGCGGATATAATTCCTCTCTTTATTCCTATGTCCCAATTCCTGTCGCCCTTTCCTTTCCCTTTGCATCGATTTTTCGAATGCTCCTCTCGATGCATTCGATTTTCGAATGCTTTTGTGTAAATGCATTTTTACATGTCTATTCCCATTTGGATGAGGAAAAAAAATAAAAATAAAAGTACCGAGCGGGGATCGAACCGGCGACTGTCCACCTGGAGCCGAGCACACAACCACTGCACCACTGAGCTTGTTGGATGCTTTACGTTTGATTTGTCCCAAGTGCCCACCTTAAAAGATAAAGCGGCTAATATCTCGGCTTAAACCCCGCGTGGGCAAAAAAGGCATTACAGTGATTTTTTTCTATATTTTTCTGATTTTTGGGCCAAATTTCATTCGGAAATTCCAACCTGTAGGTGAAAGCTTTACTTGTTAGTAATTTACTTTGACTTTCTATAAATAATTATAAAAATTCATCTTCAATGAGTTCCGATAAATTTGAAAATTTTCAAAAATTTCAAAAAATTTTAATGTTAAAATTAATTTATTAATAAAAATTTTTAAATATTTTTTAAAATTTCATTTCATTTTTTATTAAAAAATTTCAATAATTTTGGATTGCAGTCAGAAATTTTCCCCTACCGGGCCTGTCCGGGCCGGCCCGGCCCGGACGAAATCAGGCCCGGCCCGGGCCCGGAGACACCTAGGCCCGGCCCAAGCCCGGTTGGGCCGGGCCGGCCCGTGCCTTGGTATATAAAATTAAAATAGTCAATCATAGCGCCGAAAATAAAATTTGATTTCTACAGGATTTTTACGCCGATTTTACTTACTTATTAAAAATTTAATCCGAACGGTCAAGGTTCTGCTTCAATTTCTTCGGAGAATGGTAATATTTTTCTTGTTTTGTTCCATTCAGACAAAATCATGGTAATTTGTATAGAAATTTCGATTCATTGGCGGGTTGGATTGTCCCGAATGGATACTTTCCCAAATCCCCGAATTAGCGAAAATGGTAAAAAATTATTTTTGGGATTTAATGGCGATATTTATTGTTCAGAACACTGAGAATTTGCAAAAGTTATGTTTAACCATTGTCGAACGACTTAAGAACAAAGAATTGGTATGGAACGAAACGGACATAAAGGAAATTGTTAACGGCGAAGAAACAACAACGATGAGTGGCGAAGGTTTGGGTCATTTTCAACAAAAAAATGAATTTGATTTTTAAGTTCTGAGGTTCTTCAAAGCTAAGGTCGCAGCGATAAGTTTTATTTTCGAAAAGACAGCCAAAAATGAGTGCTCGAGTCGGGATCTGGAGAAGGAACTGCTCCAGCTCGGACTTCCTCCGGGTATTTTTTGCGTCTTATTCGTTTGAAAATTTTAGACATTTTTATTATTACAACCAAATTAAAATAAAAATTTACTTTTGGAACAAATAGCACAAACTCCTCTATTATGATCGAATTGATCAATTTTTAGATCAGTCCAACATAGTTGCGAACGTTTATGAATCCGAGCAATCTGTTCTTAAGAGCATTTTCTTGAGGTTGCCAATTAAAGGTTTGTGAGAGATTAATTCGACCCAACGCCATAATCCACTTTTGTATTTTAGCGCCTTCATTTGCCATCGTCAAAAGAGAGCTGTTAACAACAGTAGATCCCGGTCCTGCTGAAGATGACGCCAAATTTGTGCGCATACAAACTTTGAATTCGGATGGGACCAAAACAAAATTAATTTTTGACAAAGAGGAACTTTCTCAACTCAAACAAGGCATAAAATTCATTATTTGCCGAAAAATTTATGTTTTGAATTTTAGAACTGGAATCAGTTATTAAACAACTTGACATGATAAATACTGAACAATAAACGAATGCATTCGAATAAATTTATCTCCTTGAAAAATAAATTCCATTATTTGTGATTGTCATTTGATCTGATTTGACCGATCAGAATAGAAAGGGTGGGCATATGCGCTCAATAAAGAAAATCGACGAAACATCTTGGAAGTGAACAATGAGATGCAATTTGTCAACAATGTGGCCAACCCTATGATCAAACGTTTATTCTGTTGTGGAAGTAGCGGTGGAAGCTTCCTGCTTCTTGTCGCTTCCAGCTGGTTGAGCCTTTTCCCCGTTCTCCTCCGGCTTCTTCGTCGCTTCTTTGTTCTCGTCCTCGATGTCTTCGAGCTCACCCATGTCATCTTGAAAAAGGAAAGCGGATTAGGAAGGGGCGAAACCATTGGGCCTATACCGAGATCACCACCCTCATCATCATCCATGTCGAGGTCGTCGAAGCCCTTTCCACCAGATGGCAATCCAAAGCTGGAGAAGTCCATCCCACCGAATGCTAAAAAGATTCACGTTGATGTTCTTTTGACGAATCTAGTTTGCCAGTCCACTAAAAATGGATTTTTCTCAACTCAACAGAATTTTTCCCACAAAAATATGCATGGGAATTTTCGAGGTCGCTGACCACGAATCCGAGTTTGGTTATTCGATTCTAGGCCTCAAAAAATTTCTTCGAAAATTTCCAATTTTCATGCAATGATTTTTTTTAAACGGAAAACTTGGATTTATGTCAATAGTAAGTGACTTAGTTAGAAACCCCATATTAACTCATTTCAACGTTCAACCCTACAAAAGATTTAGAAAATTAATAATTGATTCACGATCAGCGAAGTCGAAAACCATCCTTTCATAAGTAAGCGCTTATTTGTCGAGCGTTTTTTTTATTATATAATCCAACCCACCATCGTCTTCCTTCTCATCATCCTCATCCTTCCACTTGTCAAAATCAACTTTGATCCATGGGACCTAAATATTTTAAAATTTCCGTTTGTTGATAATCCTAATCTATATTTTTCCTTTTAACAACTCAAAAGATCAAGTCTCTTTACCTTGGTTTTGTCTTTGAGTAGACGAGGCCACCATTCCTCCTGTTCTTTGGGAATTACGAATTCCACTCGGCGATCCGTCGCAATTTTTCGGCGCTCAGAACCCTTAAGTTTGGCGAATAGTTCCAAATCGGCTTCATATGCGTCGTTTCCTTTCTTTCCTCTAAAATATATTTTTTAATTGGAAATTAATTACATCAAAATCATTACTTGATTTTGAATTTGTCTTCGTCAAAAGTCAGCTCCTGAATGTTCATGTCCTCAACTTCAATTGCCAAATACAAATGTTGCTGACGCTGTGCCCATAGAATCAACGGGTGTTTGACAACAGCAGAAGCCATGTCAATATTTTGTCAATTTCAAAATCAGCAGATAAAATTAAAAAGGCTTCTATAAATTTTATTTTATAAAAGTCATTATTTAATATTAATTAATAGGGTTGTTTGGCCAATTAATATAATTATACAATTGATATTTCCTAGTAAATATAAACAATTAAATCTGAAAACCGATATTTATATTAACTTTGAAATAAACCAGGGTTTAAAAATCGGAATGAATTTTCTGCTCCGACTCCGGCTCCGGAAAAATTTTTTTCAGCGTCAGAAAATTTGAATTTTTTAAATATTTATGCAAAGTTTTCAAAACTTTTTCAAATTTTATAATGCAGATTTTAAAATTTCAAAACTTTTTGCAAATTTAAAGAAATTTTCGAAGGATCTGACAGTGAGATCTATTTACTAGAGTTGAACTACGGGTGCAGTAGTTGAACTACGATGCAGTTTGGGTACCCTTTTTACCCCCTCCCCACAACAAAATTTTTAGAAATTGATTTTAAATCATCAGAAATTACTTCCCTATGGTAAATTTTGGCGCTGAGTCCGAATCTGACGTCCATTTTGATGCAATGCGTTATCTGACGTCACTTTTTGACGTTGACGTCAAAAAAAAATTTTTGAAATTTTTTCCATTGTGTAATTTTTGATGCAGAATCCAGTTCTGATGTACATTTGACATTCTATGCCATCTAAAATGCGTTTTTGATGCTGACGTTAAATTTTTACAAAATTAAAAAAAAAATTTTTTTGACGTCGACGTCAAAAAGTGACGTCAGATAACGCATTGCGTCAAAATGGACGTCGGATTCGGACTCAGCGTCAAAAGTTACCCTAGGGAAGTAATTTTTGATGCTTTTACTTGAAAATTTAATCAAAAAATTTTGTTGTGGGGGAGGGGGTAAAAAGGGTACCCAAACTGCATAAGTACCGAACTACGTACAATATAAGATCTTGGTAATAGTACAGTTTGTTCCCCCCCTTTTGAAAAAAAAATCGAAGACCCAAAAATGGCCCAAAAATCACATCCTAGGGGCAGTTTTTGACGCAGATCTGAACATTAATTTTCGTGCTTCCCATACCCAAAAAATGGTAGTGGTTCCCATACCCAAAATGTCGAATCAATGTGGGGTCATTTCAAACGCAATCGGCATCACTACGGCAACACCAATGAAACAAACATACGACACTTATTTCCCTGAATTTATGTGGCACAAACAATTTGGAGATCGTGCAAATGTGTTTTACAATTTCTGGCACCATGTTTCATTGTTATACCCATGTGAACATTAATTTTGCTTTGATGTTTTTCTTTTGTTGATTTTTTTGTTAATTTTGTTGTTTTTTACTGATTTCTTGCATAAAATTGAATTTTGGAAATTTGACGTCAAAAAATTTCGACGTCAAAAAGTTGCGTCAGATGACGCAGGACGTTAAAATGGACGTCAGATTCGGATTCTGCGTCAAAAACTGCCCCTAGGATGTGATTTTGGGCCATTTTTGGGTCTTCGATTTTTTTCAAAAGGGGGGAACAAACTGTACTATTACCAAGATCTTAAAAGAAATACGTTATACGTTCTATAAATTTTTAAAAGAGACACATACTTTAAACTCACGTACTTTTCACGTTTTTTGGTACGTAAAAAGAATCCTTTCTTTTAATTTGCCCTCAATATTTGCCTGTTTTTCCTTGTCTTTTGCCGGAGTCGGAGCCATTCAAGATTTTCTCCGCTCCGGGCTCCGGAAAATTTTTTTTACTCAGATTCCGGGCTTCGGCATTTTCAAAAATCGCTCCATCTCTGACTCCGGAATCGGAGCTTTTAACAACACTGAAGTAAACCCACTCATTCTAGCATTCTGGTGTATTATCTATAATTAATTGATACTGTAAAATTGTTTTTTCAACCTAAAAGTTAGGAATGGATTTTTTATTTGAAACGAAAAAAAGTGTTCGTTGAAACGAGAGAATGCTCATGAAAAAGTGTTGAAGAAAACGAAAAGAGTGCTCCTGAAAAAGAAAAAGAGTGCTCATTGGTACTGTAGCACGTCCGCTAACTTTTGGGTTGAAAAAACAATACTAGAGTACATACATAAAACAAAAAGGGATAAAATATGGCATTATCGTTATCGGAAATGAAAAAAGTCCTTTTTCAAAACAAAAATGAGGAATAAATGAATGAAAGTTTCGAAAAATCTAGACGCGCTCTTTCTCCGCTTTTTCGGGGTCAGGTCATCTGATCCCACGTTCATTTGATCCCACGCCCCTAAAACTTTTTTTAAAGACTTGTTAGACCTAAACTACAAATGTCAAATATATGCAGAATTTTAAGCTCTATCTTTTGGTGTTTTTATTTTTTCGAATTTCCCGGAAAATTTTTGAAATTTTTCGAAATTATCGAAAAAATGCGAAAAATCGGGTTTTTGCGAAAAATTTCGAAAATTTTCCGGGTAATCCAAAAAACCAAAAAAGCCAAAAGATAGAGCATAAAATTCTGCATATATTTGACATTTAGACTTTTGGTCTAACAAGTCTTTAAAAAAAGTTTTTGGGGCGTGGGATCAAATGAACGTGGGATCAGATGAGGTGTAGCCGCTTTTTCTCTTAATATTCTTATGAACAATCGTTCCGAAAAAAATTTCATCTTATAATCAAAAACAACGGCTCTTCCACCCCCCCCNCCCCCCCCCCCCCCAATCTTCATTTTGTTATGTATTCACGTGAATTATTGGCACAAATCCATTGATTTATGCGAAAGACCAATGTGGAATGTCAACAGGAAATTAGCCACAAAATTTCAGAGATTTTGGCCAGAAATGACAGAAAAATCAATGGACAAATAGCAAATACTGTGCCCATCTTCATTAAAAGGATCGCTATGGAAACCCAATCCAAACTATCGGCCAAGCACCAAAAGGCACAATTTGTAAAAATAATACAAAATGGAAAAGTACAATTTATGCAAAGGTCCTGTACAAAAGTTTACAGAATTAGAGGTGGGAAGAAAATAGAAAATAAAAATTATCAAAACGAATGTCTTTTCTTTTGTGTGCTCATCAAATGATTGGTCCTTTTCAAAGGGCGGCGATGCGCTTCTCCTGTTCGTCCAACTCGTTGCGGATCTTTTCCGGCAAATCCGATCCGACCTGAAAATTGGGATTAATTTGGCAAATTCCTTCTGCTGAAGTTTATCCTTCAACCTGCTCCTCCAGGAATTTGCGCACTTCCTTCGCGTCCTCTTGCCAATAGTCGGCCGGCAAGGAGATCAGCTCGTCCCAGTTGATCTGGCCCAGCCCCTTCAGGTCCATCGACTCCCGGGTCGGCACTGTGCCGACGGCGGTTTCCTGGCACAAAAGTTTGACGCAATTAAAAAGAATAAACAAAACGAAAAAAAGAAATGTTCATTTCGGGTCGGCGCAAATCACCCCCGGACAACTCACCCCCAACGACTTTGTTTTGATCATAACTCAGCTCAAAAGCAAATTTAAGTTTTGATCTTGGTGTCAAAAGGTAGGCCTAAATGTCTGCTACAAACTTGCAAAAAGATCATCCAGAATGGCCAAGTAGAAAAAAAAGTTATGGTCACATCTTTAACCAAAATCGCGGTTTTTTGGCTTATTATGGCCATAACTTTTTTTTCTACTTGGCCATTCTGGATGATTATTTTTGCAAGTTTGTAGCAGACATTTAGGCCTATCTTTTGACACCAAGATCAAAACATAAAGTTGCTTTTGAGCTGAGTTATGATCAAAACAAAGTCGTTGGGGGTGAGTTGTCCGGGGGTGATTTGTAACTACGCCGCTCATTTTCCGATTTGGCCAACCCTTCAAATATGGCCAATGGAACTTATCCAAATAATAAATGCCTTCAAATGGACAAAAAATCTCACGAAATAATGGCCAAATATCCGTCAAAAATGGCCGAAATAGGGTTCAAAATCCCCCGGGTCCCATACGGTGCCAATGCCGGCGGTGTTCTCCAGACGGCGCACAATCCAGTCGATCACTCGGATGTTCTCACAGTACCCGGGCCACAGGAACTTTCCGTCGGCGGACTTGCGGAACCAATTGACCTGAACTTTTGCTTTGGAATGGCCAATGCCCGGGCCAAAGAATCCATTACATGGAAGATCCGTGGCATTTTGCGCCCCGGCTGCTTCAGACTGCACCAATGCTCCAGGTACTTGCCGAAGTTGTAGCCCATGAAGGGACGCCTAAGAGAGGGGGAGAATTGGCCATGACCAAAACCCTTTAGAGAACACTCACATTGCCATCGGATCGTGCATGACGGATTTGCCTGAAATTCGAACAAAAACCTCCGGAGGAACCATTTTAAGAATTTGGAGAATGGAATCGGTAGGGAAGGTCCATTCGAGTAAGTTTGAGATAGGAAAAAGAAGCAGAGGAAGATGGACCAATCTTGTTCTTGGCCCTTCAAGGACATTCCCACCCTCTGGCCCCGGTTCCGCATCCCCCGCGGCGGACCTTTGTGCTCCGCCGCCGCCGTGGTCTCCGACTTCAGGCAGGCCCCGGTGAAGATCCCGTGCTCCCAGGAGCGCGTCTCGAACACCAACGGAACGCCCTGGGGACGACGGCCGCCGAAAATGATCGCATCGATGGGGACGCCCTCTGAGAAATGCAAAGTAAAAGTTCGAAAGACTTGGTAGGAGTCGAAAGAATTTTAAGAGTGAATGGGTATAAAACACTTTTAGGGAAAAAGTCCGGAAAATATGAGCTGATCAGACAGACCCGGCGACTCCCAGTTGGGATGGATGATCGGGCACTGTTTGGCCGGGGCACAGAAGCGCGAGTTGGGGTGCGCGGCCGGGGCCCTTGCCGGGTCGTCCAGGCGCCACGGGTTGCCCATCCAGTCGATGATCTGATCGGGAGGGGTGATCCGCCGATAAGTGATCGGACACTGATCAGCAACACCTTGATGTCGTCCCGCCCCTGGACCTCCTCCTCCAGCCCCTCCCAGTACACTTTGCCCTCCGATGTCTCGGCCACATTGGTGAAGATGGAGTTCTTCTGGTAGGTGGCCACCGCCATGGGATCTGATGGATGGAACACAAGTTCGAGCAGTACAAGGAGGAAGGACATCGGGGGATTCGAACATAGTTCGACACCCCCTACTCACTCACTCGTCTTCTTGGAAGTGCCGGGAGCCACACCGAAGAACCCTGCCTCGGGGTTGATCCCGTACAGACGCCCGTCCTCGCCGAATTTCATCCACGCAATGTCGTCTCCTAAAACCGAAGTATTTTCATGGGTTTCCGAGTTTCAGACTCGATTCGGGTCCTCCCGGTTCCGAACTCACCCACACAGCGCACTTTCCACCCGGGCAGGGTCGGCTCCAGCATGGCCAAGTTGGTCTTGCCGCAGGCCGAGGGGAAGGCGGCCGCGATGAAGTGCTCTTTGCCCTCGGGGCTGGTCACGCCCATGATCACTGATCGGGAAGGGACAAAGTGATCGGGAAGTCGGGGAAATCTTGCAGAATCTCCCAAAAATGGAATTTAAATCCCTACACATGTGTTCGGCCAGCCATCCCTCGTCGCGGGCGATGTTGGAGGCAATGCGGAGGGCGAAGCACTTTTTGCCGAGAAGGGAGTTGCCGCCGTAGCCGGAGCCGAAGGACCAGATCTCGCGTTCCAACGGACGATGGGCAATGATCACACGTTCTGGGGGAGGGGGGGGAGGGGAGATTGATCAGGCAAATGGGACAATGCTCACCCGGATTGCAGGGCCAGTGGCTGATCACTTTCTCTGAAAAAGTGAATGAATCTGATTGTGAGTAAGTGGGATAAGATATACGAATTCGGAATGGAGATATCAATGGGATTGTCGGATTGGAATTTGGTTCGATACCTTACATATTTATCAGTTTGGCCACTTAACTTGGCCATAAACACCCCGTATCCCCTTCCTCCTCTTCTCCTCTTACGCTTCACGGGGCGCGGCAGTCCGACGGAATGGATGCCGCGCACAAAGTCCTGGTCGCCCAGCGCCTCCGACACGTCCGGCAGAATGCGGGTCATGATGCGCATGGAAAGCACCACGTAGGTGGAGTCGGTGAGCTAAAGCGGAGAAAGGTGGAAAGGGTGGGATCAGGTCGAAAAGTCAAAATGGAGTCCGAAAGGTCGGAATGGTCTAAACAAAGTTAAAAATTCGGAAAGGGCAAGAACGCCAAAAGCGCCTTGTTAGAGGGTCTAGGACCAAATATTCCGGGGAAACCCATAAAGTAATTGTTATGATTTCACTGACCTGGATGCCGATTTTGGCCAATGGACTGCCGAGGGGACCCATGGAGAACGGGATCACGTACATTATGCGCCCAGCCTATGGATAAAAAAGTTGGAAATACAATCGAACAGAGCGTAGCAGTTCATAGAGAACATCATTATCCAAAGTGGTGTTACCATGCATCCGGGGAAGCGCGAGTCCAACTCGTCCGCGAACTGAGACGGCGGCATCCAATGGCCCATGATCGGCTCAATGCCCTCTGGGGTGTGGGTGACAGTCTGATCAAGGGAGAGGGAAAGAATGGCAATGATCAGCGGAAGAGAAGAGAGGGACAGGGGCCAAATCCAAGGAACGACTAATTCATCCCGTATGCCGATCACTTTGCCAACTTTGTCCTCCTCCGATCACTCATCGCTTTCCAGATCACTCTGATCAATTTTCCGTTTTTGTCCCCCTCCGATCACTCACTCACCTCGTACTTCTCCCGTGTGACCATCCACGTTTTGCTCTCCACCCGTGCGCAGTCCCGTGGGTCTGTTCGGCACAAGTAATTGTTTTCGTAGGCCGCCAACGGTGTCAGCACTCCCCTCTAAGGGATCAATGTCAGTTCCGATCATCCCTGACCATTCCCGATCACTCTGATCAGTGATCATTCCCCTGCTGATCATTCCCGATCACTCTGATAAGTGACCCTTCCCCATCATCTTTGATCAATGATCATTCCCCTGCGGGCCAGGAAAATTCGTCAGCGGAAAATCCGACAGTGAGAAAATTCGTCAGTGGGAAAATTCGTCAGTGGAAATTTTTTGATCTCAATTTCAAGAAAAACGATGAATAATCCACAAAAGACTATTCTTCAAAATTATCATCTCAATTTTAAAAATTCAGATCTTTATCATGAAAATCGGTCCTTTTTTTTGCTTTAGACAAGTTTTAAGAAGAAATTTCTACATTTTTGGGAAATTTTGAGATTTTAGACCCATTTTTGTTAGAAAATTGGTTCCGGGAAGTCCGGTCTCCGGTCTAAAGTCCGAGCCCGAAAACCGGACCGGGACCTGGAGTCCGGGAAAAGTCCGGGATCATCTCAAAAAAGGCAGGACCCGGATCCGGGAAAGGTCTGGGCCAGGTCCGGGTTCGAGCTCTAATTTTTTGCATTAATTTTTATTATAAGTTGGTTCGAGATCAACAGAGGTCACTCACTCACTGATGAAATTTCTCACTGACGAATTTTCCCGCTGACGAATTTTCATGGCGCCTTCCCCTGACCTTCCTAATCATTCCCGATCACTCTGACCAGTGATCATTCCCCTGATCTCCCTGATCACTTTGATCAGTGATCATTCCCCTGCTGATCATTCCCGATCACTATGATAAGTGACCCTTCTCCATCATCTTTGATCAATGATCATTCCCCTGACCTTCCTAATCATTCCCGATCACTCTGACCAGTGATCTTCCTAATCATTCCCGATCACTCTGACCAGTGATCATTCCCCTGATCTCCCTGATCACTTTGATCAGTGATCATTCCCCTGACCTTCCTAATCATTCCCGATCACTCTGACCAGTGATCATTCCCCTGATCTCCCTGATCACTTTGATCAGTGATCATTCCCCTGATCTCCCTGATCACTTTGATCAGTGATCATTCCCCTGATCTCCCTGATCACTTTGATAAGTGATCATTCCCCTGCTGATCATTCCCGATCACTATGATAAGTGACCCTTCTCCATCATCTTTGATCAATAATCATTCCCCTGATCTCCCTGATCACTTTGATCAGTGATCATTCCCCTGATCTCCCTGATCACTTTGATAAGTGATCATTCCCCTGATCTCCCTTGTCCATTGTGATCACTTCCCCTTCCAATTCCCCTCATCTCCCTTGTCCATTCTGATCACTTTCTCTCCCTCCCTCGCCCCACCTCCACCAACAGATCCGTCATCTCTTCCGCCTCGTGCTCCGATCCATCGCAAATGAAAATCCCGCGGGGCCGGCACAGTTCCGCTTTCTCCGCCACAAAACGTTGCACTTTGAAAGGCAAAAGGTGGAAGTCGCCCTGAGGGGAGGGGGGGGGGGGGATTTGAAATTTTAACTTGAAATTATCCCAACTTTTGAAAAATGAAAATATCAAACAATAAAAGCAATTATTATGAGACACAATTGTAATGGTAATGGCATTCGGGCCAATCTGAAGGATCATTTCCCACCCGATAATCCCGAATCCCTCCACTTTTGTCTTTTCTATCTTTTAAACTTCCGATTCCCCCAATTCCCAAAAATCCCACCAAAATGTCCTTTACAGTTCCTCACCTTCAGGATTGGGATCGGCCCCAGGCGCTTGATCACCACCTCGTTGACCACGTAGAAGGCGTCCGCGCTGATCTGGCGCAGGGACGCGGACACCCCGGGGGTCTGCTTGAAGGGCGTCAACTTGGCCCCGCCGTCCGGCATCGTCGCCACGGTGGCCATTCGGAGAAATTTGGATTTTTTGGGTTTTTGAAAGGGTCTGAAGCGGAAAATTTTGGCCAAAGTGATGGGAATTGGACCCCGTCGGAGGAAGGGCATTGGGGGAGGGAGTTTGTTGATCGAATCAACCCGTATCCCAATTCCAAAACCCCCCAAAAACTGTCAAATTTGGACCGATCAGAGGGGTGGGGAAGGAGGATGTTTACATATGTGGGGTTAAATCATCTTTTCTGATCGGAGAGAAAGAAATGATCGGACCAAAGGAAAGGGAAGGGGAAGGAACTGTTTTTGTTGTTTAGTGGTGGTGGTGGTGATGGAGTTTGTTGGCATCGACTGAATTTGTACAAAACAATCTGACTTTTCATAGAAATGCACCAATAGAAAGAGATAGAGATGCCCCGATCGGTGATGATCTGATGAATGATTGATGATGAATGGGAAGAAAAAGATATTTATGTATTTCGGGGGGGGGGGGGGGGGGGGAGGGTGATTTGGGGACGGACCCTGGAGAGGGCGTAAACAACAGCAAAAGGTGAAAAAAATAATCAAAAGGGAGAGAAAAGAACCCAAAGTTTGCACTTTTGCAGTTGGATAAAGAAGTAATTGAAAAAATCAAAGTGAAGACCAATGGGATCGAATATTTGAGTGATCGGCGGATGACCAATTGCTCGAGTTAGCCATTTAATCTTTTTTTTTTTGGGTTTGCCAACTGAAACATTGGATGAAATTGGCCGAGCCCTCGTGGAATTTTCGGCGATAACAAACACATTTATTTGGCCTCGTGCTGTTCCTTTTATTTCTATTCCATGATGGAGTGGGAATGGAGACGGGGAACACAGAACAGAGGATGGGGGGGGGTGTGGAGCTCCCCTCTTTAAAGTATTATCATTATCAGAAGTGATCTCCCAACTGATCTCTTCGATTCGATGGATTTGGGGGATGACGAATGATCGTCGTGGCGGAGACTATCCCCCACCCTCCCCAACCGCACAATGTGACCCAACCAACTCCATCCATCCCCCGATATTCGGCGGAGAGTCCCGCCGGAGGAGGAGGGGCAAAGTCCGAAGTGCACGAGGGAAAGGCAAAGGGGAAGAATCGAAGAAGGAGGAGAAATGAACGGAGGACAAGCAAAACCCAGCCAACTAAAGTGAGGGGGTAGTGACTGGTTTGTTTACGCGTTTGGGAACCCATCGCAAAGTTCTGAGTTATTTTTTTGAATTTATCGATGTTCCAGATTGGAGTTAAACAAATCAGATTGTCGGATCTATCTTGTAAGTTGGGGTTGTGGAGAAAACAGTAAAAATCATTCATGCGCTAGCATGGAGGGAGGGGAAGGACGGGTATTTTTGAGGAAAATGGGGGTGGGAAGAGGAGGGGGAACCATCATTTTTCATTTTACAGGAAAGTGTGTTCGAATTCACTGCTAAAAGATTTTTTGACCCTGTAGTAAACCGAGGAAATAAACTGTAAACACACCTCTGGAACGAAAAACTTTAATCAAAGTTAGTTTATACATTACTAGTAGGTATATATATACTGATCCATTAATTTTTTTAACACAAATCGTTTGAACATGTGAATATCGGAAATTATTGCAACGAAAACTTTCCTTCAGTATAAGATAGGATCGGTTGTTAGTTTTCATTTTTGGAAGTATTTTGGTGTTGGCGATCTGTCTTTTTCCTCTTTCTTTGATAATTTTTTTGTTCGTTTCATAAACTGGCCTCATTCCTTATTCGAGGTAAAAAAATAGGTACTTATATAGTTTGGGTGCGCTTTTTTGGTCAAATTTTCCAAAAAAAAATATTTTATGCTAAAAACACTGTAAAATCATTATTAATTCAATATTTAGCTATTTTTATTCATGAAACGGGGTATAAAATCGAAATTTGGGACCAGAAATTGAAGAAGATACTTATGCAGTTTGTATCCACATTTTGGTCAAATTTTCAAAAAATATATTTTTTGTTGAAAACACTGTAAAACTAATTTTTTACGTCAAAAAGAACGTCGGCATCGGATTCAGCGTCAAGAATCACCCCTGGAAAGCTATTTTTGCAAAAAAATGAAAAAATTTTTACGTCAGCGTCAAAAAGTTGCGTCAGATGACGCATTACGTCAAAATGGACGTCGGCATCGGATTCAGCGTCAAAAACTGCCCCTAGGATGTGCTTTTGGGTCAGTTTTCAGCAAAAAATATTTTTTTGGAAAATTTGACCAAAAAAGCGCACCCAAACTATATAAGTACCAAAAAAATAAATGGATTAGTACTGTGCGAAAAAATTTTTGACCCAAAACTTAGCGGACGTGCTACAGTACCATTGAGCACGCATTTTCTTTTTCATGAGCACTCTTTTCGTTTTCTTCAACACTTTCATGAGCATTCTCTCGTTTCAACGAACACTTTTTTCGCTTCAGATGACGAGCCGATTTCCAACTTTTGGGTCAAAAAAACTTCGCACAGTATTTTGCATTTTCAAGAATCAAGAGCAAAAAAAACGAGCAGAAAAGTAGAGAAATTGAACGCAGAGAAATAAACGAAAACTTACGCCAATATTTTCTATAATTCTTTCTTGGGCTGGCTTCAACGTACAGTATAGATCTTGGGGCATTGTAAAGAAAACAAATGCAATATTGGCGTAATATTGTTATACATATTTGTTCGTTTCACTGCCCTAAAATCATTTTTACTGTAATTTTTGCTTTACACCAATCTCAGGTCTTAAGCATTGGCTTTGAAGGGGGTCCATCCGATATTTCTTTCACAATTCGGAACGGAGTAAGTGATCAGTGATCAGATCATGTTCATTCCGCAGCATTTCTGAATTTGGCCAAATTCGTCTTCTGATCCGTCACATCCTTCTAAATTTTGCGGAATCACAAGCCAAGGCACGAATGTACGTCTTATCGGATCCTGGACTTGCCGGACACCTTTCCCTGACAATCCCTGATTTTTGGTTTTGGGTAAATTTCTCCCGAATTTGTCCACATCGACCATTTTATTTGTTTGGTGATCGATGGTGATGACCATGGACCATTGTGCTTTGACTTGGTTTATTCTTTATTATCTGCTGTGACAACCTCCATCCAACGGGTTATTATTACTTCCCATTGGCTGATCCTGATCAGTGCCTTCTGCTGATTGATCACCCTTCCCCCTCCGATCGATTTCTTTGCTTCAGAGAACTTTTATGCCCTCCGGGGATGGCCCTTCCCTCCCCTGTCCTCCCCTCCCCCCTCACTTTGTCCTCATCCTCCCGTTCTCCAACAACTGCCGTTGTCTTGGCTCTTCCGGGGAACTTCAGCAGCAGAACGGGGGCGGGGGGATGGACGGATGGATGGATTACTTACACTTTTGTCGGGGGATGAACAACTGGCGGCGAGATGAGGGAGAATGGGGGGAGAGGGAACAGCTTGCTCAAAACGATTGGGGGCATCCGATGAGTTACCCTCCTCAACTCGGACGGGGGATATGATCGGAATGATCAGGGTGATCCGCACGCTTCCCGATCGACGAGGAGGAGGAGGAACAGATTGCGACTGATCAGCGGCAGCAGGGAATTCGAACATTCCCTCATCAGCTTACTCCTCCTCCCCACCAGATTCCTCTGATCTCTTCCTCCCTCCCCTCCTTCTTCGCTTCCTCCCTTCCTCATCTTTCCATGCTTTTCATTTTTCTTTTCTTCCTTCACTTCCGATGATTCATCCCCTTCCCTCTGACTGTTCTTCCTTCTCTTCCTCTTCCCTCATTCTTCCGTTTGCCTCCGATTTTCGATTGTTTTTTGTTTCCATCCCCCTCCCCCCTTCCCCCTCTTGACTCTCGAGAGTGAAAGGAGGAGGTGGAAGTGGAGGGGGTTAATTGGACAGGAGAGAACCATCAACAACTCCCGAAATACCAAACAGTTCTTTCTCTCTCTCTCTTCTCTCTCTCTCCTCCCCCATTCTCTCTTCTTTTCCCTCATTTTCCCCTTACATTCCATTGTTTTTGTCACTTTTTGGCCAATTGAGTCTCGACTCTCTTCTCCCTCTCTCACTTTTCAGAACCTGCAAATTCCCGCAAAAAAATGCCGAAAAAGAGGGATTCGAGGTGGAAAGACCGAAGTGGCGCCGCTGGTGGTGGCGGCCAGCAGCAGCAGAAGAAGAGTGGGCCCCCGAGTCGGATCTGTTGCTGCAGTCTGAAGGCAAGTCGGACATAATGAAGAGAGGTCGAAAATGCCAAGTCCAACTTATAAAGGAACAAAGAGCTATACCCTTCTGATTTGGGAGGCAAAACAATGAAAGGTCCAATGTTAGGGGATCGATGTCCTATCGGTCCATTTTGTCTTGGATCCTTATTCATGAATTCCCGATCACTTTGTCTATTAAGTATCCCTTCCGATCACTTTTGTTCACTTCTGATCAATCCCTTCCCCCTCTGATCAGAGTGCCGGCCTCGTGGTCGCCTTCGTGGAGTTCCTCCTCTGCATCCTCACCGTCTACGGCCTCTTCCGCAACCTGCACCTGTTCGGCTTCTCCTACCTGATCTGGTTCATCCTCGGCATCATCTCCATCCTCATCATCCTCATTGCCATCTTCCTCCTCCTCTATGCCATCAAAAAAGAGAATGCCCGCTTCCTGATCCCGCATATCTCGGCACAGGTCCATGATCCACAGGGAGTGTGACCCTCTCCCCCCCCCCAATTTCATTGGTTAAGGGGCGGAATCCCCGAAAAATCGGAAAATAAGAGGACTAGCTAGTTAGATCGATGGCTACCAGTATTTTCAGAGTTTATTCAATTGATCCCATTCCTCATTTTCATTTTTTATTTTCGGCGAAAAAAGTTATAAGCCAAACACTCCAACTTTCATTCGTCAAATTCTTCCGCCGATCACAGATCTTCCTGATCGGCTGGCTGATCATCGTGGCCCTGGTGGTGGCCCTTCTGCTGCTGTTCGGCGCCTACGGGGGCATCCGCCGCCTTGTCGGCCAGGGCGACTATTACACCTCCGATTACGGTGGGAATTCGTACTTTTCGACAAAAGTACGGTATCCGTCGATTTCGAAATATTATTTTGCCCCACCAAATAATCCCGGAATTCCCTTCCCAAAAGGCACTCATTGGCTCGGCATCATGATCATTGTCGTCTATTTGGCGGTGGCTGCCCTGGAACTCTTCTTCCTCTACATTGTCTGGCAACTGTACAAGTCTGTTTTTCTCTTTTCTACAGTTTACCATTATGCGTACTTCCTTTCCTAAAATTCCACTCATTCTCTTAATTGGCTTATTACCCCTCAGAGTGGCTGTTTCATACTTTTCCTATTTCTTTTTCAAATTTTCTTTCAATTTTTTGACCTTTTCCCCTTCCTTTTCATGCATTTCCGCGCCTATGCTAAGCTTTCGGGCTCTGGCGAGAGTGGCATCATCATCCGGCGCCGCCGGGGTTCGGCGGGACCCGTGCTCACCCACTCGCCTGCCAATGGAGATTGGTACATTCCTCCAAAGAACCAAAATTCCTACGGCGGATCCCCCGATGCCGGAGGTTCAATTTGTTTTTTTCGGAATTTGTCCTAAACCTTTCGCTTATAGATATCTACCCCTATGAGCCCCCAATTGTGTGAACCCAGCAGATGAGAAACATTTGGGAGGAATAAAACCCATCATCGATACACCCGAAGAACTTGCCAATCAAGTTGAAACCCGAGCAAACACTGATGTCTTTCCATCCCCAAAACAAAAGTCCAAATGAAATTGAGTTCAAACACAGCAAAATGATACTGCAATTTGTGTACATGGATATTATTGCTTCGATTCGATCCCGGTTTTCTTTTTATATAAATAGTTTTTATTTTGCTATGAATTTCCAATTCAAAAGTGGATCTTGATTGACAGTCACTTTTCCCTCTTGAACAACCCGGCAATGTCTTTCCACCGACTCGGCTTTTCGCCCTCCGTGAATATTCGCATGCTTTTGAGTCCTTTGTCCGAGTTGCGCTCCCTGATGGTCTCGGGGGAATAGCCCAAGACACCGCTGGTGTAAGGCACCGGAAAGTCCCGCTTATGCTGATTGTTGGCGAGTTGCTGAAGGGCTGAATTGAAAATTGGAGGATAATATTTTGTGAGAATCTTTTAAATTCAAAAAAAATCACCCGAAAAAAATCAGATCAGAATTCATCAGTAAAAAATTTTCTAAGGAAAATTTTCAAAAAATGGACCTAAACCAGAAGAGTAATTGAAAAATAAAAATTAAACTCAAAAAATGAGTTTTTAGTCCAACTAGATAAATTTTATTTTATAGAAAGCTCGATATTGATTAATTTCTGCATTCGGCCTCAGTTCTCAAATGTTGGACCAGGATATCGATATGATTGATAAAATGAAAATTGGGCGCCGATTGGATTATTAAATTATGAAGAGAATGTTTCACTAAAGTGACAGAGAAATAGAAAAGAAAAAGAGTATGTCGGAAAAGAGTGAAGGTAAGAGTGGAAGAGAGCAGGTTTATAGAAGAAAACTTTCTCGACATAAAATCAAAGAACCGAAAAATAAATTATAATTCAATGGAGGATTTTTTACGCTGATTTCACTAATTCAAGATTAGGTCAATAATTTTTCATTTATTTTTTCAACAAAAATAATCTCTTAAAATAGGAAAATTGTAGAGCATAATTTCTGTGTCGAATAACACCAGGCCCGTAACCAAGCGGGCCTGCCCGTAACGAGGGGGGGGGGGNCCCCCCCCCCCGAAAGGGTCGAACTCGTTACGGCCCTGAATGACACCAAAAACACGTTTAACCATTCTGGAATTTTTCAAAACTGCCAAAAAAATTGAAAAATGTCCGAAAATTTTCAAAAAACGCAAAAAAATTCCCAAAATATATAAAAATTTCTCAAAAATGCATATTTTTCTCAAAATATGCTCAAAAATGCGAAATATGCACAAAAAGTCGAAAGTATGCAAAAAATATGCAGTTAGAAATCCATGCTAGAACGTTTAAACCATGCTAAAAATGTGTTTTACGTGATTTTCAGGTCGTTGAGCCCGCAAAAAAATATGCATTTGCATATAAAAATTGACCCTACAAATTACTAAGAAAATGTTCCTTAAAAATTTGGACCCAAACTGCATGAGTAACTTCTTTTTTCCTTCCTGCTTGCCCACCTTCCAGTTGTCTCTTGCACTCGATCACACTGACTCCGGGCGCCAGCACTCTGCCCTGCTCGTCATCTTTCGGCTGGGACTCGTACCTTTTCTGCATTTGGAATGTCCGCTCCAATTGATCTTCTAGCAAAAACTTCAGGTTTCGACTTCGTCCTTTGCCTGTTTCCACTGGCCATTCTGATACAATTCGCTGCAAATGTTTGTAAAGATAAGATCCGCTGCTCATTTGGCCTGAAAACATTTAATTGAGAAAATGCTTTTTGAAAATAATTATTAAATATTTTATTATCAATTAAAAGTTATTATCAAATTGAGAGCAATTTTGAAACAAAAAGAATTATATTCATCTTTCAATTCAAGGTTAATCTTGGGATCCGACTAGATCTGAATCTCAGATCTGGATTTCCTGGTCTGAGATCAATCCAGTTGGATTGGAGTTCGGTCAATCCCTGGGTTTTTTATTTCTTCGCATTTTTGGAACTAACTGGATTCACGTGTCTCTTACATAGATATTTTAGTATGGTATGGTTCAGTCAATCGCCGATGAAAAATCGAAATTTCTAAAAGTCCGAACAAACTTTCAGAAATGACCGAAAATCGACTCTCTCTCTCTCTCTCTCTCTTGGCGTGGATACTCAGTCAGATCAGAAGGATGGTGACGGAACTTAGCTTACTTGTGCATTACGGGCGAAGCGGCGCCTTAACGCTCGTTTTAATTGTTTATTTATTTATTCAGAATAAAATATCCAATGAAGGGCGGTGACCACTTACTCATTGGATTTTGATATTTAGTTATGACAGGTGAATGATTGGCTCTTCTTTTATTGTATATGCTTAATTAACCAATTTTTGAATTTTTCTTTGAATAAATTGACATTGTTTGCTTGTGTTAAATCTTTTTCCAATTTATTCCAGGTGTTAGATGTTCGATTTATAAAAGAGTGGGAGGTTTTAATGTTTTGGACTTTAAATCTTAATCTGGGTCTAAGCTTATAGGCAGATTCAGTTCTTAATGTATTAAAGATATTTGGGGAAATATCAGTAAGACCATTTAATATTTTAAAGGCCATAGTCATGTCAAATACTTTTCTTCTATTTTCTAAGGATAAAATACCAAAAAACTTGAGTCTTTCTTGATAGGGTATATATGGAAGCCTACATTTTGTTAGTACAGCTTTAGTAAAATATTTTTGNCATTTTTCTAATTTTATAATATCTTTTTTAAGGTTAGGACTCCATATTTCAGGCGCATATTCTAATAGAGGTCTTACATAACTTTTATAAGTTGTAACCCAAGTCCTTATGGACCTGCTCTTAAGTGATCTTAATAAAGTTCTAGCTCTAAGATATGCAGTACGAATTATATTATTATAATGTTCTGAAAATGAAAGTTTATTATCTATTATTATACCTAAGTCTTTTATCGATTCAACCTCATTAATAATTATGTCGTTTAGTTTATATTGTTCCCTTGGGTTATTTTTACCTAAGTACATTACGTAAGTTTTTGTAACTGAAATTGGCAACTTCCAAATTTTAGACCAATTTTCTAAATTTATAATGGCTTGTTTCATTAGTTTACGTTCATTTTTTGTTTTATGAATACAGTACATTTTTAAATCATCAGCGAAAAGCTTAACTCTGATTCCTTGCGGAATTTCTTGGGGTAAGTCATTGATGTATATCAAAAAAAGCAATGGTCCCAAAACTGAACCTTGTGGTACACCTGATAAAGTTTTTTTATAAGTTGAAAATTTATCATTTACTTTAACAGTATATTCTCGATTGGTTATAAAATCAGTGATCCATTTGAGTAATTTACCTTGAATTCCAATATTATACAACTTCTGAACTAATAAATCGTGAGGTATTTGATCAAATGCCTTTTGGAAATCGACATAAATACAATCAATATTATTTTTGCCGTATATTGCATCATACCAATCTTCAAAAACCGTGATTAATTGCGTAGTTGTGGATCTTTTTTTCATAAAACCGAATTGGTATGGAGATAATAATTTTCTTTTCACAAGAAATTTTCTTATCCTATCGGCTATAATCTTTTCCATTATTCTACATAAACAACAGGTGAGCGAAATTGGTCTAAAATTGTCGGGATTATTTTTATCCCCATTCTTAAAAATTGGAATAACTATAGATTTTTTCCAAATTTTTGGAAGCTCACCATTGTCTAAAGACAATCGAAATAATTCGGTGATAAAAGGTGCAAATGAATCCTTACAATTTTTTAGAAGCCGATAACTGATTTCATCCGGAGAGGTCGACTCCTTGTCAGGAAGTTGTTTTAAGAGATGGATAATTTCAGGTTTAAAAAATTCAATGTCACTCAATGTATTATAATTGGAGTTTGTGGGAAAATTACTCAAATCTATAGGATCACTAGAATTTGAAAATGATTTTAAGAAAACATTCGAAAATATTTCTGCGATAGATTGATTGTCACTTATAAATTGATCATTTTGAACAAGAACCGAAATTTTTTCTTGATTTTTGGTGAAATTTTTAAGGTACTTGAAAATTGCATTCTTATTTTTATTCAAAATTGAATTTTCCTTTTTTATGTGGTATCTATTTATTTGTATTTTAATGTGTGTACATATACTTTTGTATAAAGGGTTATATTTATCATAATCTTTTTTTGTAAGACGATAAAGTCTAGCTTTCTCTTTAATAGAAGCTTTTAGCGCTGGAGGGTAATCAGGTGGCTTGGATTTGATATTTTTCTTAGTCCAAGGTAAAAACAGTTCCAGATTATTCTTAACTGCATCCAAAAAGAATTTGAACTTATCCTCAGTACTGTAAAAGTGTGGTAGATTTTTTTGTAAAACTGAGGATAAGTTAGTGTTGAATGAATTTATTTGGTTGAGTGTGTATATACGAGAATAAAAATGTTTTATTTTCGGTTTTTGTGTAGGGAAATTTATATTAAAAACTGTAGTAAGATGATCTGAATTAATTAAACTTTCAACACAAAGATCAGATACTAGGTCATTTTTTGTTGATATAATCAAATCCAACCATGATTCGCCTCTAGTAGCCATATTAGTGCACAAATTGAGACTGTATTTGTTAAAAAATTCAGTAAAAATATAACCTTTTTCATTTTTAGGATAAGGTGTACCACTAAGCCAGTTAAGATCATTCTGATTCAGATTAAAGTCACCCATAATAATTGTATTTTCAGCTACATAATCACTAATAAGGTTGAAAAGATGTTTAGTATTTTTTGCATTCACATTGGGGGGTCTATATACTAAAATAATTTTTAAGTGTTTTTTGCCTGACAATTGTACAATTAAAATTTCACATCCAAACCTAGAAATTGATACAGGAGAGAAAGCCAAAATATTATTTTTTACAAAGGCAGCAACGCCTCCTCCTCTTTTATTTTCTTTTTAAAATCAGCGCAGAAAAGTCAGAGAATACCAAATGTTATTTTACTCCTCAATTTTATACAAGTTCAGCAAAAAGCAACACAACAAGCAAGTTACCTAATTTAAAATGGCAGCAATCTCACGACACCGCAAATACAGTGTAAGCTTGATATATTTATTTACATAGGTACGTATTTACACATGGGATTAATTTGCAAATTCTGGATCAAAAATGAATTTAATCGTGATTTAGATGTTTTAAGATTGTTTGGGAAAATACATGGATTTTTGAGACTGAAGTTTTAACGAATTTTCTTAAGGAAATTTATCAGTTTTTTGCCTTTGGTGAAAAAAAATTTCGAAAAATTTTTCAAAAAAAATTTTTAACAGGGGGACCCTTTTCATTTTTTTTATTTTGGGGTCTTGGGGGGAATTCCCCCCTTTCCCCCCTGGCTACGTCCCTGTCCCCACTCCCCTTTATTTGGCCCTTCCACCACAAACTGATCATCATTTCCCCCTTTTCTCGTCACAGATCATCTTTCTACTGGGCTGGCTGGCCAACCTGGCTCTGTGTGCTCTCGTTGTGTTTGTGCTGGTCAGTGCCCTGTTCGCCATCTCGGACCCGGACCATTGGGTGCTCGTCTCCTTCTGGATCCACATTGTGTTGTTTGTGAGCTTCAGTCTCGCCTTTCTGGTCTTCCTCCTCCGAAACAGCCAAAACGCCGTCGTGATGGCCATCGTCTTTACGGTGAGTGAAAAAAAATAATTTAAAATCAAACTCGAATATGTAGATACAGTGGACCGAAAATATGGTAACAAAATAATCAAATTAAGATATTAATTTTAAGCGGAAATGAAATTTGCTTGTTTAGACCTTTCATATAATTTAGTAATTTATAAATAAAAAACCAACACCAAGCACCAGCATCAATTAAATTGTATCAAAATCCGAACCTTTATGTATTATAAAATCATTCGGCGCTATTTGGAAGACCATACATAGGAAGACGGTAACTTTTGAAAACCCACTAAAAGGGCCCCCCCCCCTTTTCGACAAAAATGAAAAAATTTTTTTTTTGTTATTTGCAATTATTTTGCTCTAGAAGTAGTTAAAAGGGGTAAAAAATGGAAAAAGTTTTTTTTGGTTATAAAAATGAAAGGGGTCCCCTGTTAAATTTTGTGGGGTTTTCGCCAATGCGCCAATCATTCCAAACTCAGAGTATTTAGATGTTTATCCATAAGCCAAGGGCAAAATATGCCGCTAACAGGTTTGGCAACAAAATGATGAAACAAAGTCAAAAGATGATCACATAAAAAATATCACAATGATAAAGGTCTATGTCACTAAAATAATTGAGAGATATAAATCAAGCCATTTACGAAATTGAGACGAGCCTAAAACGTTAAAGGCCTCAGAGGTTAATGGATCAGTATTCTTCAGGTATGCCAATTTCTCTGCGTGCTGATAACTTCCCTTACCCTGATTGCGGATGATGACATGAATCCGAATGTTGGCTTCAAGAAAAACCCCATTTTGTGGATTAAATGTGAGTTTGAAATTGTCAAAAATTAATTTTGGCATTTTTATATTCAAATTTTTAGCTCGTCATTGGATTCCTTTGCTGTTCTCCGCCATTTTTCTGCCTCTTTTTGCCGCCCAAATATTTCTGATCAACCGATATGCGGGTCATTTGGGGATCGGCGGAAGGGCGGGGAACCAGGGGTATGCCCCGCAGGGAGAGGAACACATTGTGGTTGAGGACAATCAGTGATCGATTGACCCAACCCAATAGTCAATGTACACTTACTTGCCCAGAAAGCATCAAACTCATACCTTGATACCTTCTTATTCATTTTTTCAGTTTCATCAGATCCTATTTTTCATTTTTCCCCTTTCTTTTTGCCATTATACATTTAATTACCATTTATAAACAAATTTAATGAAGATCTTTATTTTTGCATCACCAAAAACACAAGCAAGCAATAATTGGGGGAGGGAGGACGGATGAGGTGTGGTAATCGATGGTAATATTTTCTGCATGCCAGGGCTGATATCGATTATCGCCGAGCCGTTTATTCTTTGTGGCTAGATCCGATCCCAGTTATGAATACTAAAGATTCTTTAAAGCTTGTTAGGGGAAGTACAAAATTTTTTTGAGAAGAATAGGGAAATACAATCTCACATGGTCAATGTCTGCTTAAATTGTAGGGAAGGAGAGGGAATAAAATAGATTTTAGGGGAAAATGCGCGATATGATTTGTTTTGCAACTGGAGACGAAGCTATTGGCAGTTCGGTAAACGGTTGAGGGCGTGCAACACATTCTTCAGCTGGATCCCCGTTCCACCTCCACCTTCTCAACCTTCATGTCCGGGTTCATGTTGGTCGCTTCCAGAATGGCGCGGTTCAACTCCTGTATTCAATGGAAGATATAAAAATATTGGTCAATTTTCAAAAAGAAACTGGATAGGGAGAATGGTTGATGCATTATTTCTGTTTTAGGTACTTTTCTGTTAAC
>LDKF01000021.1:247742-271515 GCA_001026735.1 Rotylenchulus reniformis
CCCCCGTTAACAGAAAAGTACCCTGTTTTTAATAGTAAATTGGGGAGTTAATCGTCTTTTCCGACTTACCGCCTCATGGTCGATGTCCTCGTTCGAGTGAATCGTGATGCGGTGCTCCACCCGGGTTTCCACCAAGCCGTCTTTTTCCTTTTTATACTGAATGAATTGAACAATTAGAATGACTAATTTCCATTGATGACCAACCGTGACTGTCTCGATGGTCCGATTCCCGGTTGTCACCGTCTTGGTGGACACAACTTCGCCCGGCTGTTCCGCCCCACCATTCTGCTGGATTCCGTTCTCGAAAGTGACAACTCGCTCGACGCCCTTTGGCGGTACCCTTGGCGGGGGCATCGGCGGATGTGGTGATGAAAGCTGAAAATTCTCAAATCTGATTTAGCATCGTCAATTCGAATGAAGGAAAACCAAAATGCCAAACTTGCAAAAATCGTACTAACTTTGGCATTTTCGTCATCCTCAACAGCCATCGTTTGGTAGGATTGAGTGTGAACGGTGTGCTTGACATGTTCCGTAGTCACTATACGCCTTAAATTTAAATATCATAAATTTCCAAATTCATCTGTGGAACAGACTTGATCACGTTGCCGTGCTCATCCACTTCCGTGGTCACCTGTTCCGGCCCTTTGCTTTCTTCGTGCCATGTGCGCACTTTTGTGTGGGTCAATGGCGAGGCATTCTGAAAAAATAAATATTAAAAATCAAAGTGCAATCATAATTTGCACCGAATTTTCTTCGATGATCAATGGTTCATGTGGTAATTGCTTTTGCAAATTTTCCCTTCTCACACTTTCAGGCAATTTCTGTTTCTCCTCATGGACCAAAACATGGATTTCCTCTGCTTCTGCATCCGAACTGCTTGAAGAGGAGGAACTGCTCGAACCCGTTGTCGAGTGATCGACGTTTCGCTGCTTCTTCTTCTGTTCCAACTTTTGTTTCTTCGACGGCTTTCCCTCCTTTTTCTTCTTGTCCTTCTTCTTCGTGTCTTTTTTGCCACTTGTAACATGCTGTAAATCAAAAAAGATTAAATTTGTCACTAAAAATTAAAAAACAAGAAAATAAAGGTAAAAATTTTTTGGTTAGTAAAATAGAAAGAGTAAGAGGAAAAGACACAAAACACGTGGATAGGAGGAAGCAAAAAGCACCAGTGTGCCCGATGATCTCCTATACATACATTGGGCAATCACAACCATAGTTCCAAAAATGACCTGCACAATCGTGCCAACTAGCGACTTCCTCTTCCGCTTCCTACTCATCCTCTTCCCGTCGGCGTTTCTCCGCTTCTCTTCATCGTCCACTTGTTCTTTCTTCACCAATGTGATGGTCACCACTTTGCTCGATGTGCATGGTTGTTCACCTTCGCCAGTGCTTTCAGTGACTATCACCGTGGGGTTGACGGGTCTGATGAGCGTGTGCTCTGGATGAATTGGTTGAGTTTGGTTGTTGGGCAGCGAAGGAATTGAGGAATTTTTTAGGTATAATTTTGCTGTTAATTTGGGCGGCTTTTTGAGGTCATTTTGGAGGATACTTGTTGATGGTTGATTTGTCGTCACAAAATCCTCAATTGGGAATTGTTTGAATTCCTTTTTTGGCGCAAGTGAATGAAACTGTTGATATTGTTTCGAATCCTCCGGATCTAGTTGTTTCAGCGTTTCGGATCTCGTTTTATATGGTCCGAGTTGTTGATCAGAAATTGCACTTTTCACATACAATTTCGCGCTTAATTTGGGCTTTTTGCTGATTTTTGCCGGCCCATCATTAGTCAATGGTAACTTTGCCACAAATCCCTCAATTGGATGGTATTTGAACTCGGTTCTTCGCACAAGTGGGCGGATCTCTTGTGTCTCTTGCTCCACCACATTTTGTTGTTTTTGCGTTTCGGATCCTTCCTCTTTTCGGGTTGTGTCCTTCAGGAAAATCCTGGCTGTCTTCTTTGTTCTCTTTTCGCCATCTTCTTGAAATTTTGAATATTGTTGTCGTGCAATATGCTTGTCGATGGAGGGATTCAGCGCCACAGATTGGAATTCATTTGCACGAGAAAGTAGATGAACAGCAGGTTCAGAACGAATGACAGACACGGAGGAAATGGTCACTGGTGCTTCTGTTCTGGATCTCATTGAAATGGTGGCTGTCCATTTCTTTGCTTCCTGTGGTTTTGACTTTACTTCCTTTTCTGCGAGTTCAGCTTCTTCTTCTGAATTGCCAAATCTCTTTTTGTCAGTTTCTTCTTCAACGATGATTTTTGGCACTTCTTTCGCCCTGTTGCCGATCAACTCTTCTATTCTCGTCTGCTTCAGATCGGACACTCGCCTCACCACCTCATAACGCCCATCGTACGGTTTTGTCACCATTGGGTAGTTTCTGGCTGGTGTCACCCTTGACTTGAGATGGATGATGGCACCAATTCTCCTCGTCGGGTTCATTTCCTTCTCCTCCGATCTTCTTCTCAGATTACAGTACTGTTTCAACGGATAAACTTCCAATTCTGTGTTTCTTTCGATTCGAAAGTGCTCATAGCATTTTGTTCTGGGGAATTCGTATTCATCCGCATTCACTGGTCCCTCCACGGTCTCTTCAACACCTTCGTGTTTGAACCAAATTCCTCTCTTCCATGGGCTGACGGAGTGTCCGGAATGGGTAATGCCCACGAAGTATTTCAACGGAAGTGTGTGGAACTCCCTTTCTCGCTGAAGCTGGTGCATCAGACCCGAATGCCGATGGGGCGCCAAATGCACAAATTTGCTGACAGTCCGATTCTTTTTCTTCGGGCGAAATCTGATACGTGGCACATATTTCTCGTGGAAGGCGCCTGTTGGTCCAATTGTATTGGCCAGATTCTTCAGGATGATGTCCTCGTACAAGCCGGTGTTGTACAGTGAAACACAGTGTTCGATGTGGGTGTGAGGAAGTTCCATTTGACGGAAAGTCATGTCAATGCCGTTGATTAAAAGTTCTGATTTCGACATTGTTTGGGTTTGGGTTAAAGGGGTTGGAATAGTGGTGATGGTGCTGGATGGGTTTAAAATGGAAGTGGTTGTGGTGTTGTTAGCTAGAACACTGCTTGGGTTAGTGAAGATGAGAATGGGATGATGCAAAAGGTAACAATTCTGAAAAGAAAGCATTTCCAAAAAGAAAATAAAAATAAACAAATAAAGAAAAAATTCCTAAAAAAAATAAGTTCACAAAAGATTGCAATGTTATTGGTTATTTTAGGTGGACTTTTTCACCATCACAAAAAATTCCATCCAATGTCTGATGTTATTGGTTATTTTCTTTTTAACTTATTCCAACATTGGCCAAATGGGGTGAAGAAGAGAGGAGAAAGAGAGAGAACTGGATTTCCCCATGGGAGCATTAGGGGGGAATTATCCATGAGGAAAAGAGCAAAAATCGATAATCCTACGCTCTTTCGCCCCAAGCTTTAAAGGTGGTTGTGTAAAAGTGCTGTGGTAAAAATGGAGAAGCGAGAGGAAAGGGCAAAGTCGAGGGTAAGGCGAAATGAAAAAATAGAAAAAAATAATAAGAAATTAGACAAGAGTAAAATTAAGCAAGATTAAAAAACCCACCTCCTCCTGGTAGTGCACTGTGACTGCCGTCTTTTTGTCCAACTTTTCCGGGGTTGGTTCGTCCGCGTAATTCAACGGCGACGAATGCTCCTTCGGGCCTTTTTGGGCTACTGAAAAATAATGATGGCTCAAAAAAATATGACCTAATTAAAGTTTCGAAAATCACTTTGATCTGCCGATTTCGACTTCATTTTATCGCTAGCAATCGGTGCTTCAAAAAGTTGGGAGGCCATTTGCGATTGGATGTTGGTACGACCGGTGTAACGGAACCGTGTGGAACCGAAGCCGAACAGCGGGTGCTTTTGCTTTGCATCCGGCTGAATTAACCTAAAAAAAAGAAAAAATAAATTAAAATCCATGGATAATTGTAAAAAGTGAATGATATTATTTATAAATAATACGACCTGAAGAAGCAGTGGTGTTCCACGGCGCATTTCCACAACAGCTTTGCATGTTCGTAACTGCTTAGGTGGTATGTGACAGTGGCTTCCTTCTTCGGATCAAGCTAAACAATGAATTTATTGTATTTTCATCCAAAAAGTTATTATTGTCCACATACCTCCCCGGGCTTCAATTTGATGCTGAAATGATTCCGACGATAGGAAAATTTGATGATGCCCGGCCATGCGAACCGATGGACCCGCATCTGGTCACTGTACACACTAATCCCGTGTGCACTGACCCCGATCTGCACTGGCTTGCTCTTGTTGTCCTGAACATTGCAATTTTAAACCTTTTGTTATAAAAAAATATATATTAAAAATCGCTTTACTTTGGCCGAAAAAAGATGCACTCCGTACATGGCCAGAGCCTTACACTCGTTCAAGTAGTTCATCTCAGCTTCTTGCGGTGTTAGACCCCTGGAAGTGTCAATGGAACTCAAAAAGCTGACTGAGTTTTCCACATAATCTCATAAAAGCTTATACTATTGATCAGCCTTTTAAGGGTTATTTAGGAGAAAAGTTGCATAAAATTGTTTAAATATTAAATTGATGTTTTTCTTTAATTCCTGCATAAAAAATCAATGGACATGAGATAAAACAGCAGTGGCGTAGCCAGGGGGGGGGGAAGGGGGGGGNCCCGAAATGCCAAAACCTAAAAAAAATCAACAGGGTCCCCCCTGTTAAAAAATTTTTTGAAAAATTTTTCGAAAAAATTTTTTCACCAAAGGCAAAAAATCGATCAATTTCTTTAAGAAAATTCGTTAAAACCTCAAAAAATTTTCCCCGGCGGCCCCTATCGGGGCCGCCGGGGACCCCCTCCCCCCATTCCCCCCCCTGAAATTTTTTTCTGGCTACGCCACTGTAAAACAGTACAGCAGAAAGTGCTAGACTGAAAGCATTTAAAAATTAGAGAAAAGTCACGAAAAGTGTGTTCTTTTTCCATTGAAGATTATGTGCTTTTCTTCCACTCCCCTCCCCCCAAAAATTCACTATTCTATTCTCCCTCTTTTTTTACAATGGAAAATATTCATTCTAATTTAAAGTTGCTAGCATATACCAGGTCGTACCATAAAAAAATTCGCTTTTGGTATTCACCTAAGCGTAACTCCAAAATTAATGAAGCAACAAGAAAAACCGGTTTGGCCATTTTTGACTTGGGCCACTTCGGGAATTTTTTTCTCGAGAATTTTAATAGACATGATAAATGGTATAAAAAGCAAAATTGTAGAGAACATATAGGAGTATCTTTTCACAAGTTTACAGATTTTTTGCTTCATTAATTTTTGAGTTATGCTTATTAGGTGAATACCAAAAGCGAACTTTTTTATGGTACGACCTGGTACTAATATATTTTCGCCTACCAGATAACTTGAATTTTCTATTTATGTACCCTGTTCCTTATTTTTCTGCTTTCATCAAGATATTTCTTGCGAGAATGATTCGCCCTCAATCCCCCCTTCCCCTTGTAATTCCAACTTGAGATGTTTGTGAAGTTCTCGCACATGGCTGATGAACTGCTCCTGTTCCATGGTCGGCTGTGCAACCCGTGCATTGTTCAGGTGGTTGGCGTAGTCCTCGATGGGTTGGTAGTCGCCCAACTCTGCTTGGGCCACCAACGACCCTAGGTTGGCCTGGGCCGCGAACGAAACTGGCAAGCTGAAAAGTCCCAATTATTTGGCAATGTTGTCTTTTACCTGTCCCGAATTTTTTTTGCAGACCCGTTTTATACAATTACGCGCTTCAAAGCGAAAATATTTAAATTCGAATCAACTGGTAAACGATACAAGTTTGTAAATTTCTTACAATAGCAATAACATTATCAAATCAACAAATCTTTTTTTATTGAATAATCAGTTAGATTTTAGCTTGATGATGGGATACCGTGAGAGTATTTGTTCGACTTTCGGTCTAAAATGTTTGAATCGTGAAAAACCAGATCGATCGTGTTCGGCACCTTCAAAAATTTCCCGGGTGAAGCGCGGAATTATAAAAAGGTTTTTTTCTGGAAAAAATTTCGGGATAGGTAAAAGCCCAACTGTTCATCATTTATTTAGTTATAATATTGGAAAATAAAAAAATAAAATGCGGACCGTTCAGTGTGAACATCCCTTCGGAGTTGCAGATAGAGCAGATACCGAGTCAAATCCTCGGAGAGTTGCGATGGTTGTGGTGGGTAAAACTTCACTTGGAACCAGAACTCCCATGGCGCACCTTCAAATGTGTCAATAGCACACATTCCTTAAAGCATAATTCCATTTTCTCACCTTTCAGTTGCTTCTTGATCCGTTTATCCGGATATAACCAATGCTAAAATTGGATTAAAATGATCGAATTTTATTTTAAAAATAATAAATTCCCGATCCTCTTGCCTGCATTTTCTGCTCGTCATAATAGACGAGTCCAAAATAGTCCTTTTCCTTGAGCTCAAGTTGTGCTGCGACCAGATCGATCAGCACCGATCCCTTTGCTTTGCGCTTAAAAAAATAAAATTTTTGATTGGAAATTTATTTTTTGGGTTTGTCTCACATAGACATGGAAAGTGTGCTCCGTGTAGTCCAAGTAATTGACTTGGGCCGGCGCCAGATTTTTCCGGGACACCCCCTGTTGCACAAACGGGGAAGGTCCTTCGTCGAGGGACGAGGAGGGCGGCGGGACCATGTTCGCGTTGGTCTCTTTGCCGTTGTTGTTCTGCAAATTCCGATTGTTTGCCTCCTTTTTGTTTGTCATTTCGCCTTTTTTGTAATTAAATGGGAAAAACCTGAAAAAATTTATGGATGGATGATTTGTGAAGATTAGTTCAATGTAAAGTGTAATCCACCCATTTTCGGGACAAATGTTATCAAAAAAAAGTATTTAGTCGGGGGGGGGGATGGATGGGGATGGGCTGATGACTCATCTGATAAAAGTTTCGTAAATTGGTGGCGAAACGTGTCTATTCAAGCAAAAAAACCACATTAATTTAATTATGGAGCAGACTTTTCGTTTATGGAACTTCAAAAAAAACTAGGGGTAGGGGTAAATTTAAATTTAAGCAAATTTAATGAAAATCAAAAGTATTTCGTGGGTTGAACACACCGAAAACATGCCATTTCCTCATTCCCTCTCCCCTCTGCTGATGTTTTTCTTCATCTCTCTCTCTCTCTCACCCGTCTCCCTCGTCTTCGTTGGTCACTTGTGTATTGTATCAAACAAAGGATTAAACAAAAATGGGCGCTGCTAATGAAAGAGCAGCCTCCCCTCTCCCTCCCCCCCCCTTCCTTTTCCTTCTTTCCCGTTTTCACCCTCCGCCCCGTCACTACAACTTTGAGTGGCTTAAATCCTAAGCTCAAAATCGAATTCGGACGGAAAGGGACTGACTGGTTGGAAAGGAAATGGAAGCGAATGTTCGATCAGATAGAAGCGGAGGGTGAAGAGAGGCAGAGAGAGGAGGGGGAGGGGGCAAACAAAATCAATTTGTCCGATCCGAAGCTCATCCTTAAACCTATGATAAGTCGGTGGGAGGGAGGGAAGAACGTCCCCCAAGCATTTGTCAACAGAGAGAGGTGCAGGCTTGCAAAATTTTTATTTTATTCTTTTTTATATAAATTTTCTGCAAAATAATTAAATCGAAAAAGGGTGATTGGTCAAATGATTAATTAAATAAATTATAGGAACAAAATCGTAAGTATGAAAAGCAATAGTAGAATATTAAAATTATGCATTTTAAAATTTATTAAAAAAAAAGATTTCTTAAAATTTATCAGTTCGATAGTTTTGAAATGATACAAATTGTTGAAATGAATTCATTTTGTACAAAGAGAATACATAAAAAAAACAATAAAAATAATACATTGCCTTGGAATGTTAGGAATATTCAAAAAAGCAAAATTCTATTTATAGTTTTGCCGTTTAGCTGACTGAGTGAGTATCCTCAACCAGATTCTTTTTCACTGGTATAATTTATGGCGAGATCTCTCCTCCGGTTCCATCCATCATTCTTCGCTCCCTCCTCCTTCCTTAACTGTCATAGTTGCTGAGGCGACCCTGGCGGTAGAGAATTGTCCAGGAACCACTGCTCTTTTGGGCCAAAGTGCAGTGGGATGCTGGCCAGAAGGACGGCAATGGCCGCGAGAAAGGCGAAAAGTTCGAGCCGATAGTCGGCTTTGAGGTAAAGCTCGAAAGAAACTTCGGCATCCCAGTTTGATACGACCCAGGAGGAGTATTGGCCGCTGGAGAAATCGTAGTCTGAAAATCAATGGAAAATTTAAGAAAATATAATAAAAAATTCAGAAAAAACTAACCTTGAATTTCAAATGCAGGAGATCGGGCTATAGTTTGATAGATGCTAGTCCTGTAACAACTGGCGTTCCCTTTGGCATCATTCATCCATACAAAATTATATACCTAAGAAAAACAATTCATTTATTCAAAATCAAAATCAAAGGACTATTATACCAAATTTTAAAAATTAAAAATGTTTTTGTGAAAAAAATAATTTGTTTATATATTAAGCTTACACTCTGTCGACTATTCAGATCTCTGCATTGTGTTTGAGTCCGTACATTTTCCGCCGATTTTTTGTTCCCAATTGAATTTACAAGTAGTGTGAAAACCAATTGGCGTATGATCGATGGCATTACTCGGTAATTGTAACTTTCACCTCCAATGGACAACACATTTGCTAAAATCTATGGATGAAAAAAGCTTTTAATATTTATTTATATAAAAAAAATCGCGAAATATTGAAAATAATAAATCTGCTTCAAATATGAAAGACCTGACTCTCTCAGCCAATTGTCCATTTGCGCGTTATGTGTTGCATTTGTGAGGGTGCGAAACAAAGAGCACCTCCAGTTAGACTTGAAGAAGCATTCCCCCAAATTTTCCACCTTAAATAGTCCAATCATTGACGAAAAGTGAAAAATCTGACATAATGTCTGTCAATTTTAAATTCATCCAAAATCGTCGACTCATTCGTTCTGAATACATAGGCAAGGCTTGCTTTCAGTGCTACATTGGAAGCCATGATAATTCGGTCCAAATAGTCATTAAAATTGGCTGTATCAGCACCACGAATTTGATCGTCATAGTACGAATTCAAATAACTTAAATAAAAAAATCTCATCTCTTTTAAGCAATCTACAAACCCAAAATTGTATTGACCCGCTCCAAAAGAGCTCAGAACCAATCCGGGGACATGGGTGGATGCTTTTAACACCGTGTGGTAGCTGGACGGTGGGAGGGCATCGTAATGAACCGTGTTGGGATCAACAAACTCTAGCGATCCGGATCCTTTATGGGCATTGGCCAAAACACTATCTATCTGAATAAAAACATTGTTCGGATCAATAAACAAATAATTAAAAAAAAGTTTTAATGACCAAAGTGCTGTTATTGTCGCGAGCATAAACATTTTTGTCGGTATGAGCAAAAATTTGAGAGGAAGTGCCAATCTGTTGGAGTTCCAAGAAAAAGGACAGAGCATTGACTCCAATTTTGCGAACGTTGTCTGATGGTAGCGGAAAGTTTTTGGCATCGGCGGGAAAGTGGCCCCGATCCATGTCCCAAATCCACCGACTGCTACCGATGTAGCCCAATGATTCGCCATGCAAAAATGCGAACAATAATTGACGACCTGTCTTGTTGGTATTCTGGAGATAAAGGTCATAATGTTGGCCGATAGCATGGGCGACGGAAAGTTGAGCCAGAATTGAGCTCAGCACAGAAAGATCACCACCTTTAGCATTTCGAATGGTGGAAAAAGTATCTATCTAAAGAAAATTAAATTGAATCCTTTAACAATTTATATTTACCCTAGTGGCCAAAACAAATTGGTCGGCAGCTTCATCCTGTTCGCTCAACGGTGGTAACATCGCAAACACATTCTGATCCTGTAGCACATCACACAGAGACCTTCAAAAAGTTTAAAAATTATTATTAATAAAGTAATTTTAAATAATGACATACACGCCGAGGTCGGATGTACGTTCCAAACAAATTTTAGCATTTCCAGCGGCGGACATAAATTGCGTCATTCGTCCCATACAACGAATTCCAGAAACCGCACTGTTTTTGTTGAATGGATTTAGACACTAAAATAGAAAATGTTTCAAGTTTCCCGGAAATCAAGATAAAGATAGTAGTTTATCTATAATCCTTTGTTATAAAATTTCATTACCCCCAATCTCCATTCCTCACCTTTTCAATGATTAGATCAATCTCAGTCAGATTGGTAACCAAACGGATGGGTTTGCCAAAATCAATGAACTTCAAGCCGTCTGGATGAACTGCGTGCTGTTGATTCCATCCATGACAACTTCCGTTCCTTTCATTTTTATAGAAAGCTGTAAGAAAATGGAGATAAAGGCGTTGTTTTCTACCAAAATAATTATTAATTTACAAAATTGCCGATTCGGACAAGCTTCATCTTCGGAAAACCGGTTAGGCTTTCCTTTTTGATAATCAATGAAAATAATGCCGACAACCCCATCATTTGATCGAAGGACATCGATCAATTCTCTGTAAATATTTGGCTTCAATTATCTAAGGGGTCTCCCCATCCCCATGACTAGTTCCTTAATGAGGAAAAGGGAGGATATCAGAACCTAATATGAAATTGAGTATGTTTTTAGTAAAGAATTCATCTTTATGGAATTTATTTTTAAATTTTATGGTTAAAAAACATCTTTAAAATAAAGACCATTTATCTTATATTAATTCGATTTTTTTTTAAATTCGACCCCTGTTTAACGGAATCAAACCATTTAATTCCTTTTTACGATGGAATTTTTGCTCTATTATTAAATCAAATTAAGCATTTGTGAGAAAGGGCCCCAAAAGACAGCAATCCTAGTTTACGGGCCTCTCGACCCAAATGTCTACCTATCCGCCTTATCGACATCAACCACAGTGATTATGCCTGGTATTCTAAAAGGGAGATTGTTCAGAGCGACTTGCACTTCAGCTGGCCGAAATATTTCTGTCAAAATGCCAATATTTCCAAAACGATTTGCTTAAAAAAGAAATTGCTAGAATAAATAATCTGTTTTTTGCATACATTGACACCCAACCGAATGTGTTCCGTTCAAAAAACGTAAGCATTGTAGATCGGCCTTCTCTACCCGGACAAAAATCTGGTCCTTGATGTCGGCAGCTTTAGTAAACATTGAAAATTAAAGTAATAAAAATGTATGGTAATTTTTAAAAAATTTTGCTCGTAACTTTCTAGCTTGGATAATTACCTCCGATAATTGTGAAAAATTGAATCAGCAGTAATGTCAATACTCCTTCTGCTGAAGCAAATACCATTTTGAGATTGGAAACTTCCATCAATTCAAAATTTTAATTTGCAATAATTTAATATTTTGATGTAAAATGCACAAAGCTAAAAAAGAAACTGAAGAAATTATACATGTTCGTGTATATATATGTACAATATAGAAAATTTGTTTAAAATATTTTTGAAGAAAAATTCAGTTTATTATATTTTTATTTTCGGCATAGAAAAGAAGTGAACAAAAGCAACCATTAAAACTCATTTCCGCTATCAAGACTATTTTATCTTCAAAATTCCATTAATTATTTCCCCTCCTCTGTATGGTTTCTGCTTGGTTGCGTTCTTGCTGTCGTTGATCTCGTCTGCCATGATTCCTTAAAAGACGACATTTCAATGTTTAAAGATCAAAATTATAATTCATGGTCCTTACCTGTAAGTGTACCCGGAAATTGGCGGCTGAGTGGTCTGGATAAGTTCGAATCCGGGGTCCCTATCGTACAATCTCTCTGGACTTCCGGGCTCGATCAGATACTTGGCGGGTGTAGGGTTAGGGATTTGAGTGCCATATAAGTCGATTGCGAAATCAAGAGTTATCGGATTCTCCAACGCTTTCAATATCTTCTGCTCCAGGTTCTCGCGTGTAATAAACTCCGTTTTGCTCCTTTCCTTAACCATATACGATAATGGTGTATTTATACGTTCTTGAGGATTAAAATTAAATAATATTTACATATCAATTTTGGATGAAAGAAAACTTTTTTGTTAAAAAATTTAGTATAGTAAAATTAATGCGGAAAATCTTATGGTAAATAAAAAGGCAAGAAGACAGAAAACTCGAAAAAATGTTTATATTCATCAAAAAAATTAAGATTCGAACTCACGATGCAATCTTCCACTTCTTTGGTTCGTCTCTCAACATTTTCAACATCCCAATTCAGTCGGCACTCAATCTCCTTCAGCGTTTCCTCCTCGATATCTTGCATGATCAACTTCTCGCGTTCTGCCCTAAAATAAAGTTGGGTATATAACATAGATTTCTTTGTTCAAAATTCTCCAAAAATGATGGCTAAACTGGAATATATATTTAAAAATTTGTTGGATGTTTTTAATACATCATTTGTATAAATCAAAAAGCCCTTTTAACTAATTGAGTTCACGTTCCACAATAGCTCATGCAAAATGTCCCATTCCAATATCCAATGGATTACCTCTCTTCCGCATACTGCCGATTCCGTTGGTCATTGATCTCCAGCCGTCCTTCCAACTCCTCCCGCTCATCCTTTTTCACTCGATCAATGCCAACTCCAAAACTTTTCTTCTGTTCAGTTTCTTCCCGGAAAAGTTTACGCATAGAGAGAATGGCATTGTTGTAAGCATGACGGCGCCATAGCAAATCCTGAACATATTGACCGAATAATGGGTCAACAAGGGCGTAGCCAGGGAGAGGGCCACGAAATGCCAAATCGGAAAAATTTCCAAGAGTACCATTGTTGAATTCGTCCAAATTTCAAAACTTTTCGGTGGAAAAAGTTTTCAATTAAAAAAGAGTCAATTATCAGTGTTGGAACCAGGATTTTAGCATGGGGTGCAAGGGCGTAGCCAAGGGGGGGGGGCTGTGAGGGGCCCCGAAATGCCGTCTAAAAAAATTTCAAAAGGGTCCCCCGGTTCATTTTGCCTAAAATTTCAAAAAAATTTCCGGCAGCCCCTATCGGGGCACCGGCACCTCTCAATATAGTGAAAATTCTGCAAAAAATGAACAATTATTCGTAAGAAAAGGGTCTAAAAACGAGAAATTTTCTCCGGGGACCCCTATCGGGACCGCCGACATACCTCAATACTGTTAAAAGCAAAAAATGACTAATTTCTTTAAGAAAAGCCCTAAAACGAAAAATTCTTCGGAAAAGGGCCTAAAAATTTTCTTCGGCTTTTTTTTTGCTAGTCGGCGCCACTCCCCCCCCCGAAATTTTTTTTCTGGCTACGCCCTTGATGGGGTGGATTCAAATCTAAACTCAAAAGGGAGTCCAAAATCCTATATGACAATTTTTTAAAGAAAGTTTAATTTATTAAGTGATGCCAGCAGTCCCGATAATAACCGCCGGAGAAAAATTTGAGGTCTATTTCCATAAGAAAATTTAAATAATGCTGACTTACGGCGACATCACCAGGGTTTATCCACCTATATTGAGGTACACGATAAAGTTTCGATTTGGAAGGCGGCAGTATTGGCGGCTTTCTAAATTTTTGAACATTACCGATCTTTCCTATGCTGTATGAATTTCAAAACAAATTACTGAGGATCGGGCACTTTTCTCCTCAGCAAATATCTACGATTGAAAATTAGTGGAGAGGAAGGTCCTGCGAGCGAGCAGCCACCGAATCTGATCATTACCGACATTTTATATATTCTAATCGAAAAAATGTATTTATAATTAACTTATAAAAATGAAAGAATGTTTTGAATTGGTATCAACTATCATCGGTTGATAATATTTTTTAGTTCAATTATTTATTTCTCAATATGAGAAATTATGTCAAAATTATGATATGGTGAATAAAAAAAATATTAAATCTGAAATAAAATTTTTAGTGTCGAATCATTTCTTGAAGAATGATTTTCTTCTCCTCTTCGGTGGCCAATTCTCTGCCAAACTTTTGCACATAAGAACAGCTTGACTGGACCTTGTAATTATTGTCCAAACAGTAGCGAAAGGCACCCTAATTAGGATTAAAAAATTCGAATTTCACAATAAAACTTAACTTACTCTGACGAGTGTTTCGGCAATCCCCTTGCCGCGATGCTGGCTTGGCACTTCGGTATGGTAAAGATCCAGCACTCGATTTGGCAAATTCCTGTACTCCAAAATTGCTCGAGACTTGTCACCTTAAGGAAGGATCAGGATCATTAATTCAAATTTCAAATGACACTAAGGACTAAGATAAAACTGGTGCCATCAATTTAACGAACAAAAACAGACTCAATTGGATGCAGAAGAGTAAATTTTTCATGTGATGTTCTACTTGATGCGCCATTCTCTGAAAAGAAATAATTAAAATCCATTTTGAAAACAGTACTAAAATATTTAAAGCTGTAAATAATTAGAATTTCACAATTATTAGGGCCGGAAAGGGATATGTAAGTAGTAAGTTTAAGTTAGGCATGTACTATGGTGGTAGAATCGGCAAAAAAGCGGGCCTAAAAAAAGCGCCATCGTACCAAATAGGCACAAAAAATCTCCAAAATGCACTAAAACTTAAGATCAACTTAATTAAGATTAATTTAAAATGGATTAAACTTTATGAAAATAAATTACTAAAAAGTTTTTTGTATAATATATAGGTAAATATATTCAAATTAAAATAATAATTTTAATTAGAGACCGGACAGCGTACTCTGTCTGGGCCCAGATTTCTGGGTTGAAAGTCGGAAGCACCTGGTTTCTGGGTTTCTGGTTTTAAAACCCAGAAAAACCAGAAACCCAGAAAACCCAGAATTTTCCAAAAACCTCTGGGTTCTGGGTTTTATCGGAAAAATTCTGGTTTTCTGGTCTGGGTTATGAAATTTTTTTCTGGGTTTTCTGGTTTATTGAAAAAGGGAAAAATTTGAATAATAAACCAATAAATTTTCAAAATGCTATTTTAATATGATAAATATTCCGATAAATTTTTTTCTGAAAAAATTCAAGGGCTTATAAATTTTTGGGAGATCTTGTGGCGCTGTGGCAACTGACTGACACACCAACACCCAACCGACTGACATTTTTTAATTAAAAAAACCTTAGGCCTGCGAATTTTTTTGTTATAATTTTTACAGGTCTTTAATTTTCAAAAAGATTTCATAGACCTGATTTTTAGGAGTTGGGGTCATTTCGACGCGGGCCAATTCGACGCGAGCGGCACTAAACTGGTCATAACTTTTTTCACAAACAACTTTGAGAACTATTCTTGGTATGAATAGATAGCCCTGAATGTCTGCTACAAAATTGCAAAAGAGATCATCCGGTTTTGCCAAGCTGAAAAAAGTTATGGCCAGATCTTTGGCCACACCTCGATATGGCCAAAGATCTGGACATAACTTTTTTCCCGCTTGGCCAATTCGGATCGGATGCTCTCTTTTGCTATTTTGTAGCAGACATTCAGGGCTATCTATTCATACCAAGAATAGTTCTCAAAATTGTTTGTGAAAAAAGTTATGACCAGTTTAGTGCCGCTCGCGTCGAAATGTTCCGCGTCGAACTGTCCCATTCCCGATTTTTAGGCCTATGTTTTTCAAAAAAATGCAAATCTTGAAATTTTAGAAAATTCGCAAGGCAAAGGAGGCTTTTTAAGAAAATTTTCGAAGGCTTAAGGTTTTTTTTAAAAATTCAAAAGGGGTCGCAGTTGGGAGCCCGGATCCTGTATGTAAATTTTTTTGAAAACTAAAATTTACAAAAATCGGAGGTTGTCGATAAATTTAAAAGATCTGAAATTATTAAAATTTTTTGGAATTTTTCCTGAAATTCGACATTTCTTAAAATTTTAGGTCCTATCCTATACTATAGCTTAGCTTTACCCTTAAATGCTGGCGGCATTTTGATCCGCGGCGTTTTGAGTTTTGACTCATTTTGCTCTCTTACTCTTAACTCTCAACTCTCTATGTAATGTTCTGCTTCTTTGCCTATATTGTAAAACATTTTTTGGCAAAATGTTCTTCGAAAAAGTCGAATTCTTCACCAATTTCACACTTTTTCACTGTGAAAAATCCGTCATTCTGGACCCAGATGGGAAATACCTGGTTTCTGGGCTGGGCTGGAATTTCGATATGGACCTGGTTTCTGGGCCCAGCTTTTTAAAACCCAGAAAAACCAGAAACCCAGAATAACCCAGGTCTGGGCCCAGACCAGGTCCGGTCTCTAATTTTAATGAAAACATTTATTTCGCCGAAGAAAATTTGCATGAACCCTCCGACCGAATTTACAAAAAAAAAGACTGAAGACTGAAATTTTCAAAATAGGTATAAACTTGAAGAAAGCCCAAATGGCTAAAATTCAGGAAAATGCAAAAAAGGAGCAAAAAATGGGGATGAAAAAGCCAAAATAGGCAGAAAATGCCTTAAAGTAGGAAAATAGCAGCAAAAATGCAAATGACTTCCAATCCCAGGATTGGACTCCGATTCCTCAAAAATTTATCGTATTAAAAAAAATCCGAGATTGGACCCCAAGAGGCTCTGACTCCATGGGTTTCCCAAATGCAACACGGCGGATCAGCATGCAATCAAACAGAATGCCAAATTCGAAATACAAAATATCCAAAACGAAAAATCTCCATTTTCGGATAAATTCCTTTTTTACTATTTTTTCCCAATCAAATACAAAAAATAACACAATTTGTATTAATATTTTTGTTTTGCATATTATCGATAATAATTGAACTTAACTTAAGATCAACTTAAACTTAACTACAGTAGTAATGTTTGGCACTACTTTAAAGAAGGCCGTTTTTGGGACTCGGACTTTTTTTGAGTCTCGGGACTCAAAAATTTTCTCCGTAAAATCTTTCTAAAAATGAGTTCCCTAGGGTAATTTTGGACGCTGAATCCATTTTTGACGTTCATTTTGACATATTACGTCATTTGGCAGCTTTTTTTGACGTTGATGTCAGAATTTTTTTTCATTTTTCTTCAGAATTTAGAAGAAAATTTTTATGACGTCAACGTCAAAAAAGTGACGTCGGATGACGCATTAGGCAAAAATGAATGTCAGAATTGGATTCAGCGTCAAAAATTACCTCGGGAAATAAACAAATTTGAGTCCCGAGACTCAAAAAAGTCCGAGTCCCAAAAACGGCCTTCTTTAAAGTAGTGCCTAATGTTTTTTCCACCCTGCAGAGGGAAATTACAAAAACATCTGAAGCGAAAAAAAAGTGTGCGTTGAAATGAGAGAATGCTCATGAAAAAGTGTTGAAGAAAACGAAAAGAGTGCTCATGAAAAAGAAAATGAGTGCTCATTGGTACTGTAGCACGACCGCTAACTTTTGGGTAGAAAAAACATTACTAGTGTACACTAATTTTCACATGAATTCGCGTTGAATTTTTTTTGATACATACGAAAAATTTCTCAGAACAAGAGAATTTCTCTTGTTAACAATTATCCTTTCCTTTTCCTTGTAATATCTAATCTAATGAAATTTTTGGCAAGCTTGTCAAGATGTAAAATTTTTACTTAAACACAGTCAAATCAAATGAAAATTTCATTTTTCCAATATTTTTCTTCGCCATTTCGGACCTATAAAAGAGTTGGGTTTTTGGCAGATCCTCACCAGCCATCACCACTTCATCAAGTCTCAACTCGACGATCGACGACAAGAACAGCAACTTGCAGCCGCATCATCTTCACTTCAACCAACGCGAACGACTACGATGCCGAACCCCGCAGCAAAGGAGGACACGTGGGCATTCCAGCCGATTGGGTCGCCGTTCCCGGACAACCCGGTCAAGGTGTTGGGCCAACAGGTGTGTTTCAGTTGCTTTTGGCTGTTTGTCCCTTAAATCCTTAACTCTGTTTATTTTCACAGAACATGTACGTCGCACTCTGGTACAAGAACGGAAAGCCACTCCACGGCTATGCATGGAACGAAGGCGGTGTTGTGCAGGCCTCCTTCCCATGGAACGGCAAGGAGCTGAAGGACCCGAGGGATCTTGGCGGACTAATCCAGGTCCGTTTGAGTTGGAGTGACTGACACAGCCATCTCACGTTTAATTTGTTTGGTGTTTCAGGTGCTGCAGTACAAAGGAGACCACAACACGCTGGGATACTGGTACGAGTGGATCCACTACAAGGACCGCTTCGAGAAGACAGACGAGCGGGAGCTGCTCAGATGCGGTGACTCAATGCCAATTCTGTGGGAGGATCGGGCCGGCGGGTCGTTGCTTGGCTTCCTGGATCGGAAGACGGAGGAGGCGCTCTTCGCGAAGGACGGGAAAGTGGACCAGCTGGCCGGTGGCAAACTTTCCAACATGAAGATCATCGTCCGAAATCTGAAGGGAGGACCACCAGGATGCCCGTGTGATGGATGCCCGAAGGAGCCGCCGGCCAAACTTGAGATGCACAACGAGTGGGCCGACATTCGCATGGGAGATCCATGGCCGACGTACGCGACCGTCAAGGCCGGCGGCAAGACGCTCAACGCTTCCCCGGGAGATCCGGCGGAACAAAGCGTGGCACTTTGGTACATCCACGGTGAACCGGTGATGGGACGCGTCTGGAACAGCAACGGAAAGGTGCTTTTTCTGTTTGCGTTGCCCATTCAAGGGACGGGATAACACCCAATGCACACTTTACAGGTGGCTGCAGCGTTCAACTACGAAGGCAAGGTCTTCGACAAGAATGTCGGCTCCATTCAAATGCTCGCCGAACTTCCGGATCGTGTGCGTGGGTTCGACTACCATTGGCGGCCATTCAAAGAAGCGGCCATCTTCGACAAAAGCAGGAAGGAATACTTTCCTGTGCACGTGGGCACCACTAAAGGTCCGTTAATTTTTCTTTTTTTGATTGTTGCTGACACTTTATGACACGCAATTTATAGGAGACATCGGCGCGTGTCTGGTCGTGCTTCCCGACGGCAAAGAAGTGCTCGGCAAGGTGGACATCCGCAATGAACGCGCTTCGGCTGTCGTCGGCGGCAAAGAGATGGAGTTCAGCGGACCGACTGTGCAGAAGTTCCTGGTGTTGTGTCGGAAAGCAAAGCCCGGGCAGAAGTTCGAAGAGTGAGTCAGCGGAAGGAAGCCTGCTCTGATCGTCCTGGAGAAGTGATCATACNGATTGTTGCTGACACTTTATGACACGCAATTTATAGGAGACATCGGCGCGTGTCTGGTCGTGCTTCCCGACGGCAAAGAAGTGCTCGGCAAGGTGGACATCCGCAATGAACGCGCTTCGGCTGTCGTCGGCGGCAAAGAGATGGAGTTCAGCGGACCGACTGTGCAGAAGTTCCTGGTGTTGTGTCGGAAAGCAAAGCCCGGGCAGAAGTTCGAAGAGTGAGTCAGCGGAAGGAAGCCTGCTCTGATCGTCCTGGAGAAGTGATCATACCCGGCCCAACTCGATACCATTCCGTGGCCATTCCACTCACAATTTTCACCTGTGTTGCGTCTGTTAGTCTGTTCCGCAACATTGTATGTAATCATGTCCTATGGCATTGTTGTACTCTATATGTGTACATACCCAATTGTAATTGTGATCCTAATTGTTCATTGTCATATTGTATGTATTTCCCTTCTCAACTTACTTGTTAGTTGTTTTGGGTCGCATAAATTGAAATTAATCAATTCGCTAGTTGGTCTTACTTCTGCGAGGGGACCAAATTTCGGCCATTCAGCCAAAAAGCAAAAATTTCGGCCAAACCAAATTTCGGCCAACCAGTGAAAATGCCAAATTCCGGCCAACCTCCTATAATTTCATGTTGACTTCTATTTTTTTCGTAAAAAACGACTTCTCTGAGGTAAATTTTGACGCTAAATCCGATTCTGATGTCCATTTTGACGTTTATCCATTTTGAATGTTTTAATATACGGCATCCCGCTTCTGCATATATTCGTTTGCGGGTTCTACATGCGGCATTCCGCCGGTTATGCTTATTTTGTTTTGGACAAAATTTTAGAGTCCAAACAAGTACCGTAGTACGTACCCGTAGTACCTGACGCGTTCCATTGGTTTTATGACAGCACGTGCTAACTCACATACCAAACTTTTCGCGTTTTCTTAATACGTGACTATGTTATACGTGTTCCTCTGAGTACTGGTACATGATACTTGTACGTGATTTCTTAAAATTTTGAACTCTATTTTTGGCTGGATGGCCGAAATTTGGTTTGGCGGAAATTTGGTTTTTGGCTGAATGGCCGAAATTTGGTAATAAAAGTAAATTATTTATCTGTACAGAACTTATAACGAGAGAAAAAAGTACAAAAGATAAGGAACTAAAAACAAGATTAATAAGAGGAGGGGGGGGGGAGGGAAGAGAAAAACAAAAATTTAATTTACCAAGAGCAAGACAAAAGGGGACATAAAATGAGGCGCGTCCACGATTCGTCTACTCCACGATTCGTCTACTCGGCCAAAAAACCACGATTCGTCTACTCAGCCAAAAACCCATGATTCGTCTACGCCATGATTCGTCTACTCCACGATTCGTCTACCCAGCCAAAAACCCACGATTCGTCTACTAGGCCAAAAACCACGATTCGTCTACTCAGCCAAAACCCATGATTCGTCTACACCATGATTACTGACCAATCAAAATCATGTTTTTGGTTTGACTTCTAATGTTGACACGTATGATTCTTTCAAAAGAATCAATGACACGTGTGATTATCAATTTTTTAAAAATTTCATTCAACTTCAAAAAATGATAAAAACCATTGGGATCTGACTCTAATAACTAGACGGTACAACAGTTGAATGCTGGAAGACTATTTTTTAGACCGAAATTCAATAGAAGATCACAAAAAGATGTGAAACTTTTGTCCGATTTTATGTATACTTTCGGTCTATTAATTTTGAAAAATTAGAAGTGATTGCCGAGAAAAAGTTTTTTAAGGGAAAAATAACGATTTTTGTTTAAATGACCCTAAACTCGGACCACAACTACATAAGTATACGAGTAGACGAATCATGGTTTAGACGAATCGTGGTTTTTTGGCGGAGTAGACGAATCGTGGGTTTTTGGCTGAGTAGACGAATCATGGTGTAGACGAATCATGGCGTAGACGAATCGTGGGGCAGCGTAAAATGAGAACAAAAACGCCATTGAATTCCAACTTTTATTTTATAATCAGCGTAAATAACCCTGATAATTCCTAATTCTTTTTTTAGCTCCTCGATTTTATGACGCGTAAACATTCCATGTTAAATTATTGCTGTTTGTTTCTTTTTCCTTCCAATTATCCACTTCTCTGTACTATTTTGTAAGAAGGAATTCGCTTCAAAAAAACGCTAGTTCAAAGCGTTTATCACGTGCTATTATTTTTATCGTAGCTCCTCGATTTTATGGCACGAAAGCATGATGCGTTAAAACATATTGCTGTCTGATTTCTTTTTCTCTCTTCATTCTACTTTTCCTATAGCAGTTTATAATAAGGAATTCGCTTCATAAAATCGAGGGTTCAAAGCAATTCAATCGGCGCCCAATTTTTATCGTAGGGGATAGGGGCTTAAGGCACGCAAACAATGCGACAGGAAGTCATTATTATGATTATTATTATCATTATCAGTGTTTTCGCCAAACAAATGGGGAATTTATAAAGGAAGAAAGACAGTGACCGCCGAACCACACAGAAAGACAGTCACAACAACACCAATCCTGGGTTTGCTGACGGCGGAACAAACCTGTGATGTGATTGTAAGGGCGAAAATAACCACAATCACACATACAGTAAGCATTTGAAAAGCCCTCGATAAAATGTAATTTCTGTGGCGCCAACCATACTATTTCAAATGGGTGCCCTGTCATTTGCGCGCCATTTATTATAACTCGGTTTAAACGTAATCTAGAGAAATGATTTTGATGTCATAAAATAGAGTAAAAAATTAGCTATAAAATGATTATAAGCTCATTCGGATTTGTCCATTTTGGAAAGAGATTATCGCCAAAATACTGTGAATTTGGCCAAAATCACCTATTATGGCCATAACTTTTTCAAAGTGGACCAATTCGAATGAGCTTAGGCTTATTCGATAGCAAATTTTATGCTCTATTTTATGACATCAAAAATGTTTCCTCTACATAGATTGCGGTTGAGCCGAGTTATAACGAATGGCGCGCAAATGACCGGACACGTTTCAAATGAACGCCCATTTTTCTTCTATAATTCTCGTGGTGGTCAGAGAAAAATGTGATGGTTAGAGAAGATGTGAACCAGAGATTGCAATGAATCAAACATCTCTCCTTTGCTCTCTTTGTTTCTCTAACCATCCAAAATGACCGTTCATTGATTGGAATATTTGGCTTTTGAAAAATTCGAAACCCGAAAGTTAACGCGCCTTTAGGGAGCAAAAAGTGACAAATTCACTTCCATTTTGCATCTCCCACACTCCATGCTTCTTTGTTTCATCTTTCACCATTGTCATTTGCTGCCCCCCCCCAGTTTTTCGCATTTTATTTCCTTTTTCTTTTTAATTAAAATGATTATTAAAACGAATGGCCCAATGGAAGCTCATTTTAGCCATCTGATTGGTCAAGCGTAAAGGATGTTGCCAATTGGTAGGGAAAGGGGGAGAGGAAAAATGCAAAATGGCAGAGGGCCAATTACACACAATTTGGACCAAATTTGTGGGGCCAATTCGGCACAATTTTATGGTTTGTTGGCCAAATCGATCAAATATTTTCCCGAAAACATTTCGCAACACCAATTGACCAACAAATTCCATCATCCTTGCCGTTGCTGAAATTGTGCCAAAATGGGCGTTCAAATTGTTCAAACAAATTTCGACGAAAGAAATACAAAGAAAGGGATCCGATCCGCCGAATGGCAAAGTTTAATCCCCGCGTGAAGTCCCTCGGTCCATCTCTCCGGCCAGCCCCCCTCCCCCCCTCCTCCGTCACTTCTCAAATTTCATTTATTTCATTTTGTCCTCCTCCCTCTTCCCTCCTCTTCCCCCCCCCCTTCCCCCGTCATCCATCCATTTTTTCATTTCCCCACACTTTTCACCTCCCCCCCTCCTCCTTCCCCTCCCCCAACAACCTTTGACTCCTCCGACTTGCTTTGCGCCCAGCTTAATTGGACCCTTTCCGGACCTCCGCCTGCCTGGCTCCTTCTTGCCAAGATTGGCTGGGCACTTCACGCGTCCTTAGTCCTTATCCTTACCAAGCAAGAGTCGAGAGTGCCGTCCTCGCATCAGCTCCGAACTGCCCAAATATGGTCTCTGACCTTCATTTTGCAGTTGGATATTCTAAGATTCTAAAAAATCAAAATGGAATGGCTTTACTTTCTCTAAGATATCCAGAGATTTTTTTTTCAATTTTTATGCATTTTTGAATGGAAATTTTCCTCCTCAGCAACATCCATCATATTTTCCCCTAAAGTCATATCTCGAAGTCTCTGCGATCCTCCGCTACGATTGCTCTCATCTCCGCCATGATACGAATTTAGTTTACCAAGTGGAATTTCCCCCTGCTGATGAGCCCAAAATTGGTCCTTCGATCTCCCTCTCTTCTAACTTTGCCCACTTTCGTACCAATCTGTGCCCGATTGGCCCATCCATTATTGGGCCAATCCCCTCCCCCTCCCCCTCCCTGTCCTTTTCTGTTTTCATTCGAAACGAAAACATTCCCTTCCCTTTCCTTCTTTCTCTGTAGAGTACTGTCCCTCCCTCCCCCTCCCCCTTGTCTCTCCCCGTCTTCGTTTGTCTTATTGGCATCCGACAAAATTGGACAAATTGCTGCCGCCAGCAGCTCAGCTCAGGCCATGTCCTCCGAGGAATTCAATTAATTGAGCGAATAAACTTAGGGAGGGGGGGGGG
>LDKF01000021.1:287472-320920 GCA_001026735.1 Rotylenchulus reniformis
TGAGTCACCAATATCAAATATAAAGCCTTAATCGATCACCAATTGATATCAACTAAAATTATTTATCTTATATAGATCACATTTTGTTTATTTTCATTAAATAAACTACAAAGATGACAGGAACAGAGCGTAAAGTTTTCCAGGTTTGTTTTAAATTTCCCGGTAATACTTTGGTTTGTAGCCCCCCTTTTTTGTAAAAATATCGAAAGCTCAGAAATGGCCCAAAATCACACCCTAGGGCCAGTTTTTGACGCTGTATCCGAATCAGACGTCCGTTTTGACGTCCGACGTCATCTGACGCAACTCTCTGACGTCGGAAATTTTTGACGTCAAATTTTTTTTTCAAAATCCAATTTTATGCATGGTGCCGATTTTTCAAAAAAGGGGGGCTACAAACCAAAGTATTACCAATTTCCCATGAAACTAAAATATTTAAAGTAATTTTTTAGAAATACTATCCTCCCGACTTTGATCCATCTAAAATTCCAAAAGCGAAGCAACCAAGGAATCGGCAATTTGTTCAACGTGTTATGACTCCCTTCAACATGAGATGTAACACTTGCAATGAGTATATTTACAAAGGAAAGAAATTCAATATGCGCCGTGAGACTGCAGAAGGCGAGAGCTACCTCGGACTGAAGATATTTCGATTCTATTTTAGGTAAACTTTCAAATATTTAATTTCCACCCCAATTCTGGGATAAGAGAGACTTAAGCATCATTAAAAGCGGAATGGCCCTAAGAAAAAAATCCGTTAAAAATTTATGTTTTTTTTACTTGTTACTTTTTATAACTTCCGGTCTGGGGAATTGAGAATTGGGAACATTGTTTCAAAAACGACCACTTTCATTCAATAAATTGTATCGCAGTGTCTTGAAGAGCTATCTGAATTGATTTTAAAGTTTAAACAGTTGAAGTTGAATTAGCACAACTACCAGTACTTAATATTATAATTTTTCAGATGTCCAAATTGTTTGGCAGAAATAACTTTCAAGACAGACATTGAGAATGTGGACTACCAGGCTGAACATGGGGCGACACGTCTTTTTGATGCGTTCAAATTTTACCAAGACCAGGAACGACGAGAGGAGGAACGAGAAGAGGAGGAGAAGGCTGATGCAATGAAAATGTTGGAGAAGCGTACCAAAATGAGCAAGATTGAGATGGAAGCGCTTGGTGGGTTATCGGACATCTTCAGAAGAAATCATTATTTGTATCATTTTTCAGGACACATCGAAGAATTGCAAGAAGCCAGCAGAAGAAATGAGAAAATTGATACAATTGGTTATATAAACGAACTTGAACAGAAACAGGCACTGACACTAGCGGAACAATTCAAACTGCAAGAGGAAGAAGATGAGCGAGAAGTACAGAGACTTGTTGGGAAAGCAGCCACGACAGGCAAATTTGAGCGGAGATTGAACGACGACGAAGAAGAAAAGCCATCAACTTCTTCCGCAGCAACAGCAACATTCGCTAAACCACAATTGCAAATCAAACCCACCTTACAATCATCCAGTTCCACGTTGAAACCAATGCCAAAACGACCTAGCACCCAAGCGGCACTGCTAGGTGGCATCATTTTGAAGAAGAAGAAGTGATTCCTATTTAATCGATCTTTCCATTTTTTATATTAATTGTGTATAAGCAAGAAACCCAATTAATTGCATTGATTTTCACACGTTTAATTTATTGTTCAATATTTATTACAATTCATCATTATTTATATATTTTATGCTTAAAGCTACAAAAAACTAAAATTATCGGAATGACTGAAGAACAAGCGCAACAACAACAGCCTTCTAGGCGCAGGGCGGGACCCAAGCCAGCTCGTCGACTTTATGTCAAAGCCGTATTCACTGGTTTCAAACGAGGTCATCGTAACCAACACGAAAACACCTCGCTCTTGAAACTTGATGGTGTCCATGATAAGGTTGGATTAGGATCAATAATTTTCTAATAATTTCCTTATTAGCTTGTTATGGCTAAATCTCAAATTGAACCTGCAATTTAAAAATCCTAAATTTTAAATTGCAGGACGACGCAAAATTCTATCTGGGCAAACGTGCTGTCTATGTGTACAAAGGACACAAGAAGGTAGCGCGCGGCGGTGGTCCAAAAACGCGCATCCGTGCAATCTGGGGACGAATCACTCGTGTCCATGGGAACTCAGGTGTGGTGCGAGCAAAATTCCGTCACAACTTGCCGCCCACTGCCATGGGGAAGCGAATCCGGGTGATGCTCTACCCGTCCAACATATGATCAAGTTGGAAATTATTCATCCCGGACATTCAAATGTTGCTGGCTTAAGATGTTATTGTTGATTTCCGTTATTAAATTTGAATGTTTCAAGAAGAGTCAATGGTTTATTGTAATCAAAATATTAACAAGGGTGAGAGAGATCTGGTGTTGTTAGGTTGTGGATAATCATTGTTTGTCCGTTCATACGGTGCAACTGGACCGTCTTCCTGCTTCCCAATGCTTCTCAAGAATTGTGGCGAATTCATTACGACCCAGCAGCTCATAAGAAGTCTTTAATACGGATTTAGTCATTCCGTCGAAACAGGCGTAGTTGGACACGAATAGGTCATGACCGAATTCCAAGCCCATCCCGAAGTCCATCTCATCATTGGCAAACTTAATTTAGATAAATGATCTGAATAGAAGAAGAGTTGGTCTAACCTGGACCCATGAGTACATTTTGTACAATCTGTCCTTTACTGCCTTCTTGGTCTCCTCACTATCGGTGGTGCCCATTGTTTCGATGTCTTTTTTAAGCCGGTCTAAATGATAATTATGACTAAATAAAGCGCTACCGCTCTGAGTTTCGAATGATCTGAGTTTCGAAAAAGCCATAACTTTTTTGTAAGACTTGTTAGACCAAAAGTCTAAATGTCAAGTATATGCAGAATTTTATGCTCTATCTTTTGGCTTTTTTGGTTTTTTGGATTTCCTGGAAAATTTTTGAAATTTTTCGCAAAAACCCGATTTTTCGCATTTTTTCGAAAATTTCGAAAAATTTCGAAAATTTTCTGGGAAATCCAAAAAACCAAAAAAGCCAAAAGATAGAGCATAAAATTTTGCATATATTTGACATTTAGACTTTTGATCTAACAAGTCTTACAAAAAAGTTATGGCTTTTTCGAAACTCAGATCATTCGAAACTCAGATAGGTAGCCAAATAAAGTACTCTAACATAAGAGCCAATCGACATTATGTCCCTGATTTGCTCCCGACTGCCTCAATATATAAATACCATTTTAAAATCCCCATCCCATATCAGAATTGGTCCTTTGCATCGTATTCTTTTAGAAGATTGATACCATTTCTCATCCAGACTAACTGAAATACAAAATTCCTATTCTGTCAAAACATCCGCCGATGGAAATTATTTTTGTAAATTCCCGATTATTGAATTCATCAATCTTTCTGCAAAGAAATCTAAATTGGTAATTTATAGGTACGGTAATAGTATGTGCAGGCACTTTTAGTTGATGAAAGCATTGCTTGGTGACTTAGTGTCGATTTGGCAAAGGATGGTAATATCAGAAAATGACTCTAATTCTTAAAAATGAAAAGCTGCAATCCAATAGGAGAACATAACTTTATAAACTNCATTTCTCATCCAGACTAACTGAAATACAAAATTCCTATTCTGTCAAAACATCCGCCGATGGAAATTATTTTTGTAAATTCCCGATTATTGAATTCATCAATCTTTCTGCAAAGAAATCTAAATTGGTAATTTATAGGTACGGTAATAGTATGTGCAGGCACTTTTAGTTGATGAAAGCATTGCTTGGTGACTTAGTGTCGATTTGGCAAAGGATGGTAATATCAGAAAATGACTCTAATTCTTAAAAATGAAAAGCTGCAATCCAATAGGAGAACATAACTTTATAAACTAGTGAAAATTTAGTCCCTGGATCTTACTATTTTCTGCAATGTCATCGGACACGGGCCTGTAGCCGATGCCCTTCTCATTCACTTTCACTTTGATGCCAAGGCCGTGGAATGGTTTGCCCACCGCTTCCTTGGCCCTCGTCTTTTTCAGAGTTTGCAAATGTTTTTGATCATATCCAGATTTATCGTAATGTTCGGGGAAAAAGTGATCAAACTGCTGCTTTGTCTTCGTCAGCATCAGCAGATATTGGATGGCGCAAAAAGGGCTTCGCCCTCCGACGATGGTGAACTCGGGGAAATGTTCCTTCTCGACGCTAACGTGGATCAACAAGTTGGGCACTTTCTTTGGTGTGTCTCGCCAATAACAAAATCGACCTCCGTCGTGCACCAAAATTGTTTGCATTTCCGGCAAATCTGTCGCGAAACGCGATTCCACCGAGTAATCCCGGTTTCCATTGGTTTTGTTGTAAAAATCAGAGATTAAATCAAATGGGCCCGTCAATTTGAGGGATTGCAGCGAGGAAAAGGCCTCTAAAAAAATTAAAATTATATGAAATTGTTAATTTTCCAACCTTTTGGGGAGTTGGCATTCAATTTGACTGCGTGTTCCCAAAATTCAAACAATTCTTTTTTTGGGTGACTGACAAGGAAAGTGCTGTTCAGCTTCTCAATGAGTTTATCCATTGATTCATCGGCTCCTACTGTATTTTCTTTCTACAATAGTTTAAAATAATTGCTTTCGCCAATGCAAATTGACCTCCAAACCCCTCGACTTTTTCGCTTTGAGTTGCTGTTTGCTATCGACATCATCTTCAAGTCTGGATTGGGTCGACGAAGCCTTTCTTTTACCAGCAGGCATTATTTCGCGCAAATTCAACAAATAAGACCAACAAGTAGAATCAACAAGTAATGTGGATATGAACCAAAGGGGGTCCACGCAACTCGAATCAAGAAAACTCGAACCATGGCCAACTCGAACCAAGTATAACTCGTCCATGGATCGAGTTGGCCATGGTTCGAGTTGTCCTGGTTCGAGTTGCCACCGACCCGAATCAAAGATTTTCTGAAAACTTATAAATCTTTATTAAAAACATTTAAAAAATCAAATATTTTTGGTCTTTCTTTTTTCTTCCGGTGCAAAAGGATTTTCCCTGTCATAGAAAGTTCGAAGCAAAGCAATGCACTTTTCCTTCTCAATTTCGCCCACAATCTCAAATTTAAAATTTAAATGAATTATTAAATGTATAAAAGTCACTTGTATTTCATGCTCATGTCCGTATTCAGCATTGCTCGCCACGCTAGATATTCCGCCGAAGCGCGGATTTTTCGCACCAAATACCAACCGTCGTATCCNAAGATTTTCTGAAAACTTATAAATCTTTATTAAAAACATTTAAAAAATCAAATATTTTTGGTCTTTCTTTTTTCTTCCGGTGCAAAAGGATTTTCCCTGTCATAGAAAGTTCGAAGCAAAGCAATGCACTTTTCCTTCTCAATTTCGCCCACAATCTCAAATTTAAAATTTAAATGAATTATTAAATGTATAAAAGTCACTTGTATTTCATGCTCATGTCCGTATTCAGCATTGCTCGCCACGCTAGATATTCCGCCGAAGCGCGGATTTTTCGCACCAAATACCAACCGTCGTATCCTCAGCTGGTACAGGGCACTTGCGCACATTATGCAAGGTTCAAGATTCACATAAACCGTTGACTGCCTCATAACCTATTATTGGAATGTGCATATATAAGTTTCGTAATCCAAGAACAAGCTCAAAATACTGTCAGAAAAACAGCCAGTAAAGGCCAGATAAAATTTCATATCCTCAAACCTCAACAAAGATAAAGATTGTTCAAAAAAATTAAAGCAAAAAATTTTTTTAAATAAAGGAGATAATAGATTTATAAACTGCTTTAAGGTTTTTGACGGCGTAGTGACAACTCGACTACGGACAGCCCGACTACGGACAACTCGACTACGCAATTTTAATTTTTTCTTTGTTATCTCTCATGCATAAACCTGTGCTAAAAAAGGCACTTAAAAATTGGAATAAAATCAAAAAGGCAAAATAAATGCTGCCATTAAATTCAAAATCGAAATCTAAAATTAAATGAATATTGCATTAAAAAATGTGAAAATTGAAAATTTACAAATTTATTTACTCAAAAATAACATTTTATTTTATACATTTTTTTGTTTTAATTCCGCTCTATTTTATGTTTTTAAATCAATTTTTAAGTGCATTTTTAGCACAGGTTTATGCATGAGAGATAACAAAGAAAACAATTAAAATTGCGTAGTCGAGTTGTCCGTAGTCGGGCTCTCCGTAGCCGAGTTGTCCATAGTCGAGTTGTCCCGACACCTTTTTTGACCCCGAATTGTGAAATATAAAAAGCATCTGAAACAAAAAAACGAATTATAAAACACTGACAGCAAAACGCCAGTAAGCGAAATTGGCCTTCATGAGTCTTCTTTCTGTAGTTTCTTCTTCTTTCTGTAGTTCCTTTTTTACCGCTAGGTTCCTCTCTCAGTTTTTTCTGGCCGCAGTATATTTTTTTTCTAGAAATAAAAAAAAAGTAATCTAAAAAAGGTGTAAAAAGGTTAACATTTTTTTGCAAAAAGGTTGCAAAATTGCTGGACAATCTTAAAATATGGATAAACGTTTTGAATAATTTTCTATAAAAAAAAATGCCATATTTTCAGACCAAAAATGAGTAAATGCCTCATTTTTGTGGATTGGAGATGGCAACCCTGTACAATAACACGAAAGAAAACAGATTTCTTTTAGTAAATTTGTTATCCAGTCACTGGATTCCAGTGGATGAAATTTACCTGCTTGAAGTGCTGATTGTTTAGTGTGCACCATTTGTCGGCTTCTTCTATGGCTACAAATTCCGCATGCCGAGTGGGATTTTTGGTCCTTTCAAAAAAATAAAATATAATAATTAATATTAGATTTTGTTAGCTTACTTATTTACTTCGTTAAAGCCCTTTCCGATCACTTTGTCATTGAATACGAACACACATCCCACTGGAACTTCCTGCGAATTGTAAGCTTCTTCAGCTAATTTAAAACATAGGTCAAAGAAGTCCGAGTCGGTGTGAGCATGAGAGGCAGATTCCATCAAGTCCATCGTCTTAAAAAAATAATCACACGTGAAATTCTTCTGCTGGGCCTTTGCATTGCAGTTTTGCAGTGGTCAGTGGTCGGAACGTAAAACCGGATCGAGTCGTTTCGGCCCCGCCGTTTCGGCCCCAGATCAGTTCGGCCCCGCCGTTTCGGCCCCGCCCCCATATGAAAAAGATAAGTTCGGCCCCAAAATTACAAAAAAAAACACTAAAATTAAAATTAATTTTTAAAATTTAAAATTAAATTTATATTAAAAATTAAAATGTTTTCCCTCACAAAAATTGAACGATATCGAACCCGGCTATCTATGGCTCCCGTGGGGGGCTTAGGCCTAATGCGCGGTTCAATAGGTGCGGGCTGGATGATTTTTAGATTTTTTAATGCAAAAATTTGTTAATATTGGGCTCGCCGAAGGCGAGCCCAACAATAAAAAATTTGTATTAAAAAATCAAAAATCATACAGCACTCACCTATTGAACAGTCCTTCCTCATATTTTTATACCTTAATATTGATGTAATATTCTGAAAAAATTATGCTGGAATTAATTTAATGAATTTAGAATTACCGAACTTAGAAATGAATGAATAGTTTAATATGAATTTTGGGGCCGAACTTATCTTTTTCATATGGGGGCGGGGCCGAAACGGCGGGGCCGAAACGTACCGGGGCCGAAACGGCAGGGCCGAAACGGCGGGGCCGAACCGACCCCGACCGACGTAAAACATCCCCACACAAAACATCCCCAACCACAAAAACTAAATGTCCCAAAGACAAAACATCTCCAAAAGAATTTCCGTTATGCACCTGAATTGATTCTTTTTGATCAAGGATTTGAGAGAAATATTGCTGAGTCGCCATCAATTTGCAAAAATTTTTGTGATCAGCGTAAACATTGCCACGAAAAACGAAAAGCATTTTTGAACAACAACTACAAAACAACAGACTCACGAAACACCGACTAGTGGGTTCGGTCTTTCGCGTACGGTGTTTTGTAGTAAGCCAAAACAACACGTATGATCACTCAGCACCAAAAAGGATGCAAAATTGATCTTGCTTTGGCGACCAAGCAATAACAAAAAATAAGTCTCTAAAAATAAAAACTCCAATTAAAAATTAAAGCCATAAAAACTTCAAAAAGGGTGAAAAACCAAAATGCAATGTAATTTATAGTAGCATAAATATCTATTATAATATAATTTCATTTCACTGTATAAAATTTATTTCAGTATTCATGAAATTTGGAACTGTTGTTTTGGTGGGCACTGATGTTCGCAAAAAAAGACATAACTGGAAAGTGTCAACCGACTATGTAAATGCCTCAGTTTCGACTCGAATTCTTGGACGATTTGCGGCCATTGCCTCATTGACACACCCTAATTTGTGTAAATACTTGGAATTGTTCAAATGTCAAACAGGTAATTTAGAAAAATTATTATTTTTTTATTCGACTCATTTATAGTTCCTCATGGCATTTTAATTGTGAGCGAACATTATTCGATAAAATATAGCACACTTCAAACTGAGTAAAAAGGAATGGAATATAATAACATAATCCATAACTATTCCAGTTTCGGGAAATATAATTTTGATGCACACACATATTTTTGTGTCGCGGAGCAAGTTTGTTCGGCCTTAGATTTCTGTCATAATAATTTAATCACTGTCGGGTCCTTGTGCTTAGACAACATACTGGTTTGTGCCAAACCATCTAAAGAAACAGTTGGGTTATTTTTTGGAATTTGATAGGAATTAAACATTATTTTTAGCAAATTCGAGTGAAATTGGCAAATTTTGGTCTTTTTCATTTAACCGGAAACAATGAAGACATCGAAGAATTGATTAGCTCCCCTTGGTATTTGGCACCAGAATGCTTATTGGAATTGGAAGGGAAAGAGCAAGTAATGTGCAGTTATTACACGGATATTTGGGCATTTGGCATTGTACTTATCGAGCTTTTCTCGGGTTGGAAACTATCGAAAATATGGAGACGAAAACAAGTTTTATCAGTGCTGAATACAATTGTTCTCAAAAGTGAGTTAGGAAAATTTAGTCTAAAATTGTATTCAGCAAGTCAGGGCTCCTGTCTGAACAATTTATTGTCGGCAATGGAAAACTCCTGTTCCGCCTTAAAATCAAATAAGGAATTGCTTGATCCAGTATATTCAATTGCTGAACAGTGTTTGGGAATTTTACCGTCAAAACGTCCTGATGCAACAATTTTGTTACAAATGATTGAAGACAGGGAAATAATTCACAATCAAAGTACAGGAAAAGGAACCATTCCTACAGATCCGATCGATGAATCAATTAACGCGATAAAAGGTTAAACAGTTGATAATGCACCAATACATTTTTTTGATTCTAGAACGTATCCGAAATGACCATCAAAACGACTTAACCAAATATGGATTTGATGTAAACTCCCTGAATGAACTTTTCTTCCTGTGGAAACTATGTGGGAGCACTGTGGAAAGCATACTTATTCGCACAGGAGCCATTCGAGGTCGACCACCGGTGCTAACTTTGCCAAGGTTTATGACATTTGAACTTTTTCCTCGAATTTATTTATATATAGGTTGCTGATCAATGAGAATCAGCTTTACGGAAATGAAAGGACAAGAAAAAATAATTCGGTTCTGGAAATTACAGAACTTCCAATTAACAATCTCATTGAAGTTAGTTTAAAATTTATTTTATGAACTTTCACACCCAATTTAGCGTCTCAATTCTATTCCGCGGGATGAGCTCTTTATTAGTATTGAACTCTCCAAATTGCTTAAGGAAAAAATAGACAATGAAAAGAAATCAATTCCATCTCCTTATCTAAAGTTAGAAAACTTTTCCCAATCTTTGGTTGTGAAAGAGCGAGACATTGATTACCAGGTTAGTTTCTTTCTAAATTTAAAATCCCCGAATAATTTTAATTATTCCTATTAATTTAATATTAAAATTATACTTTGATTTTTTTTATCGTTAAAATTCAGTTTAAAAGGATGCGTTTGTTCCGTCATTTGCTGGCCTCTTGGCCCTACAAATCAGATCTGTTTCGATATGAATGTCAGCGGGATATCCCGCCGATTCACCGGGGCGCCGTCTGGGCTGCACTTCTCGGTGTCCTTCCCTTCTCTGGTGAACAATGCCGCGAGCATTTTTACGCCATCGATACATTCACTGAACACCCATCAGACCGCCAACTTCAGGTGGACATTCCACGCTGTCATCAATACGACGAATTGGTACGAAAGAGATGAATTTTTTTTTAATAAAATAATTTGATTTTAAACAGATGTCTTCTCCTATGGCCCATTATCGCATGAAATTACTGATCAAAGCATTATTAATTTCCCGTAAGGACGATTTCGTATATTGGCAAGGACTTGATTCGCTATCAGCCCCCTTTCTTATTCTCCATTTCAATGATCTCCGTGAGATATTAATTTTTATATTTTTAAAATTTTCTACTTTAGCCACTGCTTTTCGTTGCCTCAATGCCTTTATTGACCGTTATCTTTGCGGGTTTTTCCTCCGTGACAATTCCACAGTGGTGCGCAATTATTTGGCAGAATTCATGCGGGCCCTTGAGTTTGCTGACCCGGAGCTTTTCACCCAATTGATTTCATTGGATTTCCATCCCGAACTATTTGCAATACCGTAATTTTACAATGTATAATTTGTATTTTTCATGGTTTTATAGCTGGTTTTTGACCTGTTTTGCTCATGTTTTACCTCTTCACAAATTGGTCAGTTTAAACCCTAAAAGTTTTATGTTGACAATGAGTAGGTTTTAGAAAACTTAAAACTAGGCCTGCGAAAAAATTTAAAAAGCAAAATTTCAATCTTTAAAAAATTGAAAAATTAACTTTTTTCAACTGTGGAGGGGAGAGAAAATGATTTGCGCTCTTCTACAGTTTTCCATAATATATCAGCGGAATTTTTACAAATTGTATTCTAGATTTTTTAGTTAGTTAAACCAATAAAAAATATTTAGTTTCACTTGTGGGATTCACTTCTACTTGCCGGTCCACAATTTCCACTGTAATTGTTGTCTTTTCCGAATTATTGTTGACTTATAATTCCCCAATATTTAGTTTTATCGGAGTTTCTATCCTCATCCAACTGAGGTCGAGGCTCATTTCTGTCAATTTTAATGAGGCAATTTTGCTCTTTTCTGATTTACCAGGTCTACTTTTTTGTTTTTTCAATCCCATTTTAATCATTTCACTTTTTAGATCTTTCGATAGACGAGGTCGTCCAAACTGCGAAAATTCATTATGTAAATTGGCAAGGCCAGGGACTGGGGAGCGGATGAGATCATTTGTTTATATATTAAAAATCACTTAATTTTTTTCATAATATGACATGTCATGACACTGACATTCATAATAAAACGCCCATCGAAATAAACATTTATTCCAACCATTTATCTTATTATTTATTAAAAAATTGTTTTGCCCATTGGATATTTTATTTAATTAACATTGAAATGTAAATAGAAATCGCTTTTCCGATGGCCACACTTCTTGCTCATTTCAAACCTACGACGCCGCAACAAAGTGGCGCTAAAAAAGCTCGCGATCCAACTGTAACGGCAAAGGCTGGAGCTAAAGCGCCACCTACCACTGTTCCCTGGGTGGAAAAATAGTAAAATAATCCATAAAATTCCGTCTTAAAATTAATTTGGAATTTAGCAGACCGCGAAGAGTTGATGAAGTTGTCTATCAGGACGAGGTGGTTGCCATGTTGAAGAGTTGCGTGCAGGGAGCGGATGTGAGTAATTTTATTTTGAAAGATAGTCGATTACATAACGTATTTAACTCACTCAGTTTATTAATTTTTTTCAATTTCGTTTAAAGTTGCCAAATTTGCTGTTCTATGGTCCTCCAGGCACTGGTAAAACATCAGCCGCCGTTGCACTTTGCCGTCAACTCTTCAAGACATCTCAAATATACAAGGACCGTGTTCTGGAACTGAATGCTTCTGATGAACGGGGCATTGACGTTGTCCGAACCCGGGTTTGTCAATCGCCACCACGGAATTGACTTGTGCACGGGTGATCTTTTTCAGATAAAAGAGTTTGCCAAAGTGGCGATATCGTCAGCTGTTCGGGTGGGAAAAGAGACAATTGTGCCCCTGAAAGTGGTGATCCTGGACGAGGCCGATGCGATGACGGGCGCGGCACAATCGGCCCTGAGGCGTACAATGGTAAGAAAGTATTAGTGACTTTTTAAACGTATTTATATGAAACGCACTTTCATTTTTGATATTGAAAAATTGATCTAAAATGTTCCTTTATTTTAAAAATATAAAAAATATGTCCCTCTGCTCCTTTAATTTTTCTATAAAGTACAATTTAAGCTCATCTCTGCTGCCAAAAAAATTTTCCATTGCCTTTTTAGGAAAGTGAAACTCATTCAACTCGTTTCTTTCTGATATGCAACTACATCACCCGCATCATCGAACCGCTCACTTCCAGATGCGCCAAGTTTCGCTTCAAACCTCTGTCGATGCAGGCACAGAAGGAGAGGTTGGTCCAATGATAAAAAATCAAACAACGAGAAGAAAAGTATAGGCTGAAGCTAATCTGTTCCGAGGAAAATGTTCAAGTGGAAGAGGGCGCTATTGAGGAGTTGGTGAACGTGTGTGGCGGAGACCTACGCAAGTCGATCACCTTGCTGCAATCCATGGCATCTGTTGGCCAAGAAGTCAAAGTGGCGGATGTCCATGAATTGTCCGGCAAAATTCCAGATGCCGAAATTAACTCTGTTATCCAGGCTGCAAAATCGCTGAACCCAGAAAAGGTGAGAAGAAACATATACTAATAAATTTAAAAATGTTATTTATTATCTATTTCCATTATAAAGTCATAATTTACACCTAGAAAATTAATAGATAATATGTTCAGATGCGTCTCGAATCACGGAAATTTATCAACCAAGGGTACAGTGTTATCCAGCTGTTTTCGCAGTTGGTTGACGTATTGATGGACGGCGGGAGCATACCCAACGATACACTGGAAGCACACCAAAAGGCCAGAATTTTCGAGAAAATGGCCGTAAGTTAATAATTTGGATTTGGCGATCCTAGAATTTTTGGGTCTTTAGGAAGCCGAAAGATGCTTGCTGGATGGAGCGGACGAATATCTGCAACTGTTTGACGTGATGTTGACTATGCAAAGCTGTTTTATGGATTCAGATCATTGATCAACGAGTGATCAATAGACGAAACACGGATCTCACGCCAGGATCATTCACTTTTTATTTATTTATTTTTTGATTATTTCGATTGGTTCTATTTTAACAATGTGCAACTTTGATTAATCGATCGACGGATTTATTGATTTGTGAATTGTTTTTAATTAATATTTTCCATTCCCGGAGTATGGCGGTGTCTTTTGCCAAATTGTTGCGCAATTCCAAATTTGTCGAGTTGGGCGATTTCACCGGCCGTGTTCTAATCGGTCGCGTGGTCCACCGGGTAAACGATGATCTGTACATTGACATGGGTCTGAAATTCAACGCTGTGTGCAGACGCCCCATGAGAGATGCGGAGTGAGTACGGCGAAGAGGAAGAATTAATCCCTGAGATATTTTCAGGAAATACCTCGTCGGTTCGAAGGTCTTGGTCCGACTTATTGATCCAGGTAACCATATAAATGGATCTCTAGAATTTAACTGACGTTTTGCATTTCTTACTCGATTATCTTTTTCAATGTTTCCTTTTTTGTAAGAGCTCAGTGAGCGATTTCTCGGCTCCAAGCGGGATCTGACCCTGATGGAAGCGGATGCAAAACTAATTGGCCTTTATCGCGAGACCGGAAAACATCGAGGGAACGAGCGCCAGAGAAGAGGGCCACAGATCGCGAAGGATGTGGAAGAACGACAGCAGATCGACGGAGCAGAACAAATCGACGAGGAAAGGGATGATGAACACACCGTCCCCTCCAATCCAAAATAGAAAATTAATGTTCAATAAAATCTGTTTGACATGTTTAATACATCCAATAAGAGAGATCGTTCTGTCCTTTGATCTTTTAATGACTTTTGGTGTCCTTCACAATCGACAGACTTAGGGGACTAGTCATCCGTTTTGTGGGCTTTTGATCATTTAGTTTGCGATTGGCTTATTCATCCCTTTCTTGGGAAATGCTCCTTAAAACTGTCGCGATCATGTCGGCCTTCCCCATTCATTCACTCCTCAATTCCCATGGCCCCGATCTTTCCAACTTTGCTGTTTTTGGCCTTGATTGGCCTCAGTCTCGCCTCGCCTTCCAAGGATTTCGATGTAATTTGATTTAATTTCAAATCAATTGCTAAAATTTCCAAATTTTGGCCTACAGGACCTGGAAGAGCAGAACTTCTTCCGCGTGGTGGGACAAAACAAAACCGAAAATGCGACGCCAAAGAAATGCAAACCCTTAGTAAAAGCCAAGATTTGGTTGAGTGATTGTTGAGCTGGAAAACCCATTTCAGGCCGATTGCGAGAGCGATTTGGACTGTGGAGGCACTCCGGGCAAGAAGGGGACGCCCCGTTGTGTGGGGACAATGCTGGACAGGTGCAACTGTGCCGCTTGTTTGAGTGTGATTGTGAGTTGGGGAAAGGAAGAGAAGTTGTCAAGGGAATCAGAAGTTTGGTCCATGATGAAGAATTCTGATGGGCTAACTAAAACAATGTTATGCCAACTTTCCACTAACCATTAACCTGCATTTTGAAAATACAACCAAATGTGACTGAAGTTATTATTTCAACATTAATTTTAATTATTCCAACTCGCGTGGTATCAACGTCCTAATAAGCGCACAACAGACATTTTTAACAAATGATTAGTAATAATTACAATTAGAGAAACATAGCGAGAAAGGGCAGGTGTTTTTTTTTGCAAGTTGTGCACTTTAGCATTCTCGTGATCAATTTCTCCTTTCCTCGCCATGTTTCTCTTAACCACACAACATAGTACCAACCATAGTCTATGGTCATCCTAGCAAGTATAAGGTAAGTTTTTTTGCTCATTAGGGAAGGGGAGTTGCCAAGGGAATCACATCATCATTGTTTAGATATTTTATTTTAACATTTTTTTCAAATTGTTTAATTGTGCTATTACATTGGTTATCGACTAAATTGGGATTCAATTAAAGGAATGCAAGAACGACGCAAAGTGCGGAGGACTGGTGAGTTCTTGCAACATCACCAAAAACCAATGCAACTGTCTCGAAGGTGAGTGAGTTCATGTTTCATTCCATACCCAACAATGTTCGTCATTGGATTATTTTTAGCCGCCAACAACATGTACAAGGCAACTCCCGGCAACTTTCCCACTTTGGCGGCGGCCATCGGCTACTTTTGCACCAAACAATCATGCAGGAAGGAGGGATGTTTCGGTTTGCCATGTCACAAGGGCAAATGCTTTTGCAAGTGAAGGGTAGTGGTGTTGATCCCCCCTTATGATGTGAATGATGTATATTTATTCGCAAAAAGAATAAAATGTTGAGGAATAAGTTAAAGAATCCCGTTATGAGAATGTAAAAAATACAATTTCCTACCACCAATTTGAATAATTGTTTTGCGATTCCATTTTTTTCATCGTCATTCGGGTTTCTCTCTTAGTAGTTGCTCATCGTCATATTTGTAATGTCGCCGGAGATGGTTTAGGGCCTGTAAAATCAATTCAAAATTTCTGGTAAATATTCCTTCCCCACTTTCTCATGAATTTCCCTGTCATCCGCGTCCACGACAATCGCATAAAACGCCTTTTTGAACTGGGCCAATGCCTCCTCTGGCCGTTTCATTTTTTCATAAACAAGTCCCAGATAATAATTGTTTGCGGAATAAAAGTCAGGCTTAACATTAAAGTTTGGCCAAATCGATTAGTTAATAAAGCTCATGTGAAATTGGTCATAAAATAAGCACTATTCAATAAATGCAATGATAAACTTCTTAAGAAAAATTCCTAAATTTTCACAAAAGTTTTCTCCATCGTCGAAATTCTCCAATTTATTAAAGTTCAAATGAAAATTTCTTTGAATAAGAAATGGTAAAGAATAGTTTTCCTTAGGCCTTAGGGAAAAAACTCAAATCGCTATTTTTTCGGCGCGAAGCTGACATTTTTTGGACTTCAGGCAAACTTCATGGAGAAAATGATTTTTCAGTTGGCCAACTTTTTTCGAATTTGACCCAACTGTTGGCATATTATGCGGATGAGTCCCCTGTGGCCAAATCCTGGTCAAGGCCCTGGAATGGGGGCCCTTCCCCCTAGTCATTCCCGTGAGTACGATAATAAAATTAATTGGCACGATTTATTAGGGTCCATAAAACTCACTCTTATGGTTTCCGCTCGCTCAAAACAACGAAGAGCTTCATCGAAAGAACTCTCAGGCACTTTGGCAAACACCAAAGAAGCAATCCATCGTTCATGAGATGAAAGATTGGCCAATTCGTAGTGCCACTGTCCTACAAATGGAATAATTTTTATTTGACAAATAATTTTGAGGTTATTGATACGGGGTAGGAATTTTTCTGCGTCTTCTCAGATTTGTTCTGGTTCTCTGCTTTGGCTCCAAGGGCGTTGCCAGAAAAACAATAAGGGTGGTCTCAATCTTTACTTTGTGGGTTATCTATGAGCCAAAAATTAATGTCGTCATCGGTAAAAGTCGGACCTTTTTCTTAGGAAATTTGATTTTTGGTGTTAAAGTTTTTAGAGGATCTAGTAAAAAGAGGAGCCAACGGTCCCGATGGGGACTTCGGGAAGGGCAAGGGGGCTTTAGCCCGACCATTTAGCCACTCTCTGGTATCCCCTTTCTAGGGTCTATTATCTATTTATTTTGATCTTCCACCTATCGTTTCTCCCCTCGTATCATACAAATTTCTAAAATTCCTATTAAAAATATTAAATAAATTTTAAATATGAAGAGACTGCTTCTAAAATTGAATATAAAAATTTAATTTTCATTTTTTCTGGGGTCCAGGAAAAATGATTGCTTTGAATTGTTTACCCAGCAAATGCCAAGTTGTCGGGTCATCAAGGGCGTTTATCTCCAAAGCTCGTTCAAAATGAGCTTTCACTTCCGGCGAACGCATTATGCGCGCCTTGTAACCTTCCATCTCCCCAACCCTGTCCAGTAAAATTGCGTACCTTAAATAATTATTATTAACTAATCAAAATAAACCCTAAAATTTCCAAGTTCGAATTAATTTTTACATTTGAATTTTTCTAATGTGTTTGGGTTTTCACCATTTATTTGCACCAAATGAGCCGGTTGCTGGTTGGTTCTCCAGAGCCTTTTTCGCAAAATCAAATGCTTCGTAATATAAGCGTTTCCGCTCCTCCTGATTCCGCGTTGCTCTGCCCTGTTTGTAAAGTACTCTTGCGAGGCGCCAAAGGATTTCTGGATTCTCAGAAGAGCGATGCCTTAAAAATATCATTTAAGTTATTCCAACAAAATAATTAATTGTTTAAGAAGATGAAAAAGTTGACATTAATTGTAAAGCTGCTCAGTTTTCATTTAAGTATATCCATCAAATAGTTCTAATAGGGTTATATTTTTAGGTTTTTTTTCGCTTATTTTTTGGCTATGGTTCCTGGAGGCCGAATAATTTTAAAGAATGACCATTTTGTGAGTGCCAAAATATTAAAATCAAAAATTCTTTGTCCCCACCGTCGCAACACATTGTAAGCATTGTCGATCAAAGCAGCTTCAAAATACAGATCCGCCTCCCGAATTTGCATTAAATTGTCGTCCACGGCATCCACGCTTGTCTTTTGCTCTTTGCTTTTTTCAAAAAATGACAACGATAGAATGGCACCCCCTCCTGCCCCCGCAATTCCGCTAAAATAGCGCCGATTCGACGAATTTCCCCCGTTTCCGTGGTGGAAATTGTGTTTTGTTGCACCGCGCGGCAAATGCAAACGTCCAACGGCAGAGTTGCGGGCAAATGACTGACAGAAACGCAACAACCGCATTTGTCGGAAAATAAATTGCAAGGCAAGAATACAAGGACCTGCTGAATAGATAGTTTTAGTACTGTATATGCAAACGTTTATTTTTTAATTAGAATAAAGAAAATACCGTATTCCCTCTATTAGAACAGCCCCGTCCATTAGACCGGCCCCCTCCATTAGAACGGCCCCCAACAAAAAGACCCAAAAGCCACTAGTCGAATTTTTATTAAATTTTATTTTTGATGATATATACGTTTTTTTAGAAAAGTTAATCAAGTGCGTAACGACCTAGCGTTTCGGAGGGGGGCCGTGTAGAAATTTTTAAAAAGTCAATTTAGGGGTGCATTTTCGTAACTGATATACCTATCTGTTTTTATAGGGATGTATTAATTTTTGATCCAAAAAATTTTGTTTTTTTTTTGGAAAAGGAGGGAATTTTTGGAGAAAATAGGGCATTTTCTTAAGAAATTTGATGATTTTGGCTGAAATTACGGCTCGGGTGGGGGGCGGGCCCCATTTGCCCTCCCACTCATGAATTTAATCTTGCAAATGAACGAATAAACTTACAGGAACCTAGATGAGAACGAAAATTTTAAATATTTTTTAGCCGAACTTACACTAGTAATGTTTTTTTGACCCAATAGTTAGCGGTCGTGCTACAGTACCAATGAGCACTCATTTTCTTTTTCATGAGCACTCTTTTCGTTTTCTTCAACACTTTTTCATGAGCATTCTCTCGTTTCAACGAACACTTTCTTTCGCTTCAGAGGTTTTTCATATTTCCCTCTGCAGGGTGGAAAAAACATTTTTACTGTATTTTGTTGATTTTCAAAGTTTTTTTTTGATGGTTGAAAAATAAAACGGCCCCCTCCATTAGACCGGCCCCCTCTATTAGACCGGCCCTCTCGAGGGTGGCTGAAAAATAGAGCGGCCGGCCGTTCTATTAGAGGTAATACGGTATTGCTCGGTCCAGAGCGAGAACAATTTGTAAAAAATTTTGAGATGGGCGGGCACATTGCCATGAAAAGCATCTCTAAATTACAACTACAAAACATCAGTTTTACGAAACGCCGAAGAGTGCGGAGTTCAGTCTTTCGTTTCCGGTGTTCTACAGTATGCTACAAGAACACGTTTGAGATCGCTCAGCACCAAAAAGGATGCAAATTTATCTCGCTCTGCTGGCGGCCAAACAATAAATTCTTTTTTTCCTTAGCTTGAATGCAAGGCAGTCCAGCAAAAAAAGTACATACTTCAGATGATTTTTCGGTCTTATAATGGGGGAAATGGACTCGATATCCGAACCGAAACAGAGCAAAAAATGCGAGAATACACAGCGAAATAAAAAAAAGAAAAGATGTGTACAGAACAATAAATTCACTATAAGTATATTGATATAATGTAAAAAATAAGTATAGAACCGAATGTATGTACCACAATTACAACAAAGAATAGGGAAAAGACAATATGTTTGACACATTAATGTATGTACAATGCAAAATGGGAACAATGCGCAAGATGTCGACAACAATAAAACATAAATACAAATACACAACCAAAACATGGATCACATAAACGCAACAATAGCAACGGGAAGCGGATCTCAATTCAACAATATCAATGTTGTGCTGATCAGTCATGGTTAATCCCGTTTGATCCGCACCAGGATAACTCCCCGATCTGCTTCGAGCTTTTTTGCCCTTCCATTTTTCGGCAAATGTTGTCGTCCACTGCTGTTGTTTGCACTTGAACTTTCTGTTTCTGACAGTGTCGACGGGGCACTTCTCCGTACCATGTGCACTCCGAAGTGCTGGCGCAAAATGGAAGTGATCAGTTCCTGCAAAAAGGGAAAATCAATCATTTCGACTCGAATTTGATTGTTTAGAGCCAAAATCGGACCAAATTTGGGTCCTGCAACGCGACAAATGAGCCGTCGTCGTGTTGGTTAGTTGGCGATTGCCTTGCGATCCTCAACAGCCGCTCCACCAGTCCGACGCGACGAAACAGTGCGGTTGTGTAGTCGCGGAACTGGGGTCTGTCCTGCAACGCGTGTCGTAGCGTGTTCAGTGTCCGGTCCAACAAAGACGCGTCCAGGTTCTCGTCCAGAAGTTGCACCACAACCTGCGCCAGTCCGCCGCTGAGCAGGTGTTCGTAGAGAGACGGCGACGAACCCATCATCGCGTTGACCAGCACCCAGTAGGCTTCCTAAATCGGAGAAAAAATATCCAATTAGTCAAAGTTTAGTCGATCAGAAAGACCTTTCTCTTCCGCGGACTCGAGTCCTGGCTCAGTCGGAACACACTTTCGGCCAGTCCATCCACAGAGAACAGCCGCGCAACATGTTCTGCAGTGCCGGCCGCCACGTTGCTCAGGATCCAGAGACATTCGCGCGAGATCTGATGGATGTCCGAGTTGATCAGCACACTCTGAACCAACAAGCCAATCAGTGATCAGATCAGTCACAATCCATTAAGTGAGTTTTGCCTGTCAAAATCAAATCACTCACAAGGTCTTCGAGCACGCCAAAGTCGAGTATGGCGGTTGTCTGTTCGTCCGTGCCAGTGATTATGTTCCCGACAGTCCGAAGGGCTCCGGTCAATGCCCTAATGGAGTCGCTCTTCAGCAGCGCAACAATGCTGACAACAAGTCCAGGCTGTGCAAACAGAAGGTCTATCTGGAACCAAAATTCCCGTCATCAACAGACCAACAAACAATTAATTGCTCTGCTCACCCTTTCCCCTTCGACCGCGGCGTGGTCAATCAGGTAAGCGATGCTCCAAATGGCGTCACAAAGGATCTCGCCGCTCCCGAAGGCCGTGATCGTTGTGTGTAGTGCAATCAGAAGACGGTTGACACTCTGAAATGGCAACGACGAATCAGCAACGGATGCAGAGCACAGACAAACCTCAAGGTCCAGTTCGTTGATGCCGCCCCGGAGCAAATTGGCCAGACACCAGGTGGCGATCTTGCGCGGGTCGTGTGCCTGGTAGTCAGGCATGTCGAGCATCATCATCAGCAAGTTCAAAAGTCCCGCCGAGCGCACTTGTTCCCGGCACACGGAGCAGTCAGCGGCCAGATTGCCAAGGGCCCACACGGCCTGGTCCCGCACTTCGCCGGCGGCGGACGAAGCAAGTTGCATCAGAGCCGGAACGCCGCCGTTGGCGATGATCCGGTGGGTTTCCTGTCGAGAGCCGCAGGCCAAATTCGTCAGGGCCCACGAGGCGTTCAGTTGCAGTTCGGTGGAAGGACGACGCAGACAGTCGACGAGTTCATTGATCTGAAAAGCCATAAATGACGGGTGTCATAAGAATGGAAAACCCGAACGAACTCACAATGGTCTCGATGAGTTCATTTGGCGGCTCCTGACAGGCCGCCAACTTTTTGCGGAAGTACAGCGACGCGGCAATCTGAAAATGAAGAAGGACTGTAATGGAATGGATGAGGAAAGAAGCCAACACGACCTGAGACTCGCGTGAGTTGACGCCCCGCAAAAGGTCCAGGAAGATGGCACACTCGGCGACGCAGAACAGCGGCGTCTTCTTGAGCAGGGACTGGGACATGCGTTGATTTGTTGGCGTCGGCTGAAGAAGGCTGAAGACAGACGAAAAAAGTTGAAGGGCGTAGTGGTGTCGAGTGAAGAAGCAGGAGAAGAGAGAAGTGGCGAGAAGGAGAAGGCAGTTTGTGCATAAACTCGGCTCCTTTTATAAGTGACATACGCAAACGAAAATGCATTTTTTTGCTGTAAAATTCGATTGATTAATTTATTTAAAATGAAAAATCTTAAAAGTTAAAATGAAAAATCTTAAAAGTTAAAATAAAAAATTGCCACCTACTACATATGTACTTATGTATTCATACTGTTTTTTCTTTTTCTCTATTTACTCACTTTCACTTTTCCTATAGTAGATATAATAAAGAATTCACTTCATAAAATCATGGCTCAACGCTCTTAAATTTTTTAAAAATCTTTTCTTTTTCTGGGGATTAGTTTGCTTTTTCCTCTATCATTTTTTGAAAAAATTCCGCTTTAATAAAATGGATTCAAAGCAACTCAATCGGCGCCCATTTCCATCCTATCATTTTTGTTCTATGGATTTTTTCGAAATTTTTTCAAAAAATTGTGGGAAATTCCGAATTCCGAGCGCGAATTATTCATAATTCTTTTCCCAAACAAACTGATCCATTATTTTTTTACCCAAAAGTTGGAAATGGATTTTTAATTTGAAACGAAAGAAAGTGTTCGTTGAAACGAGAGAATGCTCATGAAAAAGAAAATGAGTGCTCATTGGTACAGTAGCACGTTCGCTAATTAAATAATACATAGATCTATAAAAATTGGAGAGATTTTTGTCCGCGACACTTGAACATTTACACAAGAAACAACCGCTTCAAAAAAAATATCGAGATCAAAATTCAAATTTTCGGCTTCAATGTTTACATTTTTAACAAATTAATAAAATAAAGAGCTGAAAAAAAATAAAATTGAAGTGAAGTGAATGTGTGTCATGATCAGATCAGAAGAAGGATCGTAAATCACTTTTCCATTTGTTCCTCATCGTCGTTCATTTCCCGGGAAGCTAACAGTGGATCGGTTGGCGGTGTTCGCACAACTTTAGGCCGGGCCCCGAACACGTTCATGTAGTCATCGTAACTTCTGAGGGAGCGGGGAAAGGGGAATTGATCGAATCCCGAAATCACTTGATTGGGGTATCCCCACTCCTTGGATCTTGGACCCATTTCACCCGAGCCCCTCCTCAATTTATTATTTTATTTTTTGGATTCAATGTTGAAATTGAAATATTGGATCCGATTCGATTCATTTCCCTTTTTTCTATTTATGGTCCCAGATCAATCATTCTCCCCCTTTCCCTCCTCCTATCCTACGGTGTTCTCTGCTCCTCGTCCTTCCGACTGTGCTGTTCCTCCACCGTTGTTGCACTCCTCCGAATGCCCTCCCTGTCTCGTCTCGGCCACTTTTCCCGTTCCGCCGATCTTCCGGCCAATTTGGAGCTGAACAACTTCGCCCTTCCGGCCGGTGCTGATTTGGCATTTTGCTGCTGTTTCTGTTGATGCTGTTTCTGTACTGCTTGAACTCCTCGGACCTTGTCCACCATCTTCGGCTTGTTTCTCTCCTCCGAGATTACCAATCTGCTGATCGGATCAACTTTTCTTCTTGGATCGATCACTTACGTCTCGGAGGAGGAGCTGTGCTCCCTGTCGGCCTTTTGTTGCTGCGCAACTTGCTCCCCCATCCGCTTTCTCTGCTGCTGCAATCGCTGCCAATGGCCACCAGTGGCACCTTTCATCAGTGCCATCACTGTGAATGGAAACGGTAGAGAATCTCGAATCCCCAGGATAAAAGCTGGAGAATGCCGAAGAAGCGGAACCAACCGGAAGCGAATCCGCTGGTGGCCAACAGGGGCCGACGACCATTGTTGTCCACGACAAAGGTGGCATGGGAGCTCATCTGAACAAGGGGAGCTCAAAAGGATCGGGATCCGGCGGAGTTGGGCCAGGATCCGGAATTTGATCGAACCGGAAAGGAAAGGGGACAATGTGCTGGTCTGACCGAATTTGATCGTTCGAAGTGCACTGGCGGGGGTCGGTTGGCCATGTCCATTCCGCCCCCGTCGTTTTCCTTCCCCTTGGGCACTGTTCCGCTTCGGGCCGTCCGGGGCTTGCGCTGTGGCGAGCGGAGCTGTTTCAGCGGGTGGACGGGATCCGGACGGGGACGGGCCCGGGGGACGGGGACCACGCCGGGGATCTGGGGACAAATGGGCATAGATGACGGATAAGAACAACACGGGACGAGATCAGATCCAGGGTGAAGGATCCGGGACGGAGGGAAACCCATGGGGAGGGGAACGGAGTCCGAGGGAACAGAGTTCTGGTAAAAAAAGATCTATCCGGAGCACGGGAATGGGTCCCCGATGGGGGGGGGGACTGATCACCCATCTGATCAATCTTACACTTTCCCGATCATCTTCGATCGGCGAAAATTGGACCACGTGGACGGGGCGACGGATGGGCGGAGTGCCGGCGTCGGCGAGCAGAAAGCGCTGGAGAAGGAGTTGTTGGCCGAAGAGTTCATTCAGCGAAGGCACGAGAGTGTCGGTGCTGTCGATGTCCGCCTCCAAATAGTCCGGGAACTGAAAGTGGAAGGTCCAAGGGGCAAAGGGACCGAATTTGTACTGATGAGGTCTGAAAGTATAACCCGAAACCCAAAGAAAAAGTTTGGGTCCAACGGTGTTTGTTGGGAGTTGGGCTCCCCGTCCCCGCACCCACCGCCTCCTCCTCGTCCTCCTCGCCCTTGCCCAGTCCTTCCGTGCCACCCACCGGCTGTCGCTTCTTGGTGCCGTCCGTGCCCAAGTCCAGGTCTGTCATTGGGACAATTCTGATTCTGATCAGACTCCGATCAGCTGATCATCAATCCCCGATCAGTCCCTGTGTGCCCCGGAGAGTAGAACTGTGAGCCGAGTTGGGTCATTCCGTCCGTCACAGTTATAGTCTCAGGGAGCACAGAGACCGACTTTCAGAGCAAAAAGGGACATTTCCGAGTCGGAAATTTCGCAGAAATGAGGAAGCCAATGATTTTGAGCATATAAGGATTGGGGTTAGGGGAAGGGGGTCCAGGAATTTTTATGTTTTAAGAATTTTTTATGGAGGAAATATTGCAACAACAGCCAGCAGAGATTCCAGAGATGAATAATACACGGCTGATGGAGTCAGCCGGTGGATGCTCCCCCGGTCCTGCCCCCTCCCCCGTTGCGTAACCCAAAAATGCCATCCAAAATCGTCGCGGAAAATCGGAAAAATCGGGGTCATGGCCTTTGTCCGGGGGGAGTGGGTTGTGTGTGTTATTTGAGGGGGAGGGGGCGCAGATCGGAGAAGGACAGGGGAGGGGATCGACGAAGACGAAGGGCGATGAAGGACGGAGGGGGGGGGNCGGGCGGCGAGCACTTTTTTACGCGAGCGGGCAGTGCTTTTCGTGGTCTTACGCTCTCCGCCGCCATCCCAAGTGAACGACGCACGCGAGAGAGAGAGAGATGGGAGGGGAGAGGAGAGGGAGGCTGGCACGACAAAGACGCCGGAGGGGGAGGGCGGAAAAACAGCCCCTGAGGGGAGCGGAGAGCGAAGCGTGACAGCCCCTTTCGCTCTGATTGTCTGGTTTCCGTACTCTCTCTCTCTCTCTCCTCTCTACACCTCTTCTATCCCCACATTCTCTCGTACATATCTCTGTCCCTCTCCGATCAGCACACTCTCTCACCCGTATTCAGTCAGTCTCTGTGTCCCTCCCCCTTCCCCACACTCTCTCCCTCTTAGATATCTCCCCTCAATCCCTTTCCCCAGTCCTCACCGCCTCTCAGGATCTGCAACAGTGCCGCCAGCTGTTGCCGTTGCTGCTCTCCCGTGCCGCGCATCCGCTCGTGCAACGTGCGCTCTGTGTCCCCGCGCTCGCGCGCGCCCGCACGCACCCGGGGAAGCGCCAGCAGCGCGAACAGTGTTCCGCAGGCGTACTGCAGCACCTGCAGCAGGAAGAGCAATTGGAAGGATGAAGATGATGATGATGACCCACATTCAGAGAGGTCGAAGGATGAATTTTGCAAAAAATGAAGAGTGAGGGGGGGAAGGGTAGGAAAATTGGAACAAAAGAGCAAGAAACGGCAGAGAAGAGGAGAGTGAAGAGGAACAGGGAGTGGGGAGGGTCAGAAAAGTGAGGGTAAGGGTAGAAAGAGTAGAAGGGTGGAAAAGAAGGGTAGGAAGTAGGAAGGGATGGTAGGAAGAGGACAAGGACAACAGACGGAAGAATGGTGGGAGGCACAGTTGTTGTTCCCCACTTATTCGCCTCCCGTTGTTGTGATCAACTCTTCCTGATCAATCGCTCCCATTGATTGCCCCTTCCTCAGTCTTCTGATCAGTTTCCCCACTCTGATCAGTTCTGATCACACCCTCTCTCCCCCCTCTTCTGATCAGCCCAACCTGTGCGTTCTTCGCCTGTCCGATCAGCAGCTGCACCGTGCCCAGCAAGTCGTCCTTGTGCCGCAACACAGTTTGGTGGCTCATCGAGCTCATGCAAAGGTTGTGCAGCAGTGCCGTGCCGAACTCGAGGGCGCCCGGGGACAGCCGGGGCTGGACCAGCCAGCGGGACAGCCACTCCAACATCCCGTTGATCACCAATTCCTTCCGCGCAAAAGGCCTAAAAGGACAGAAAAGTACGAAAATGCGAAAGGGAATGGTCTGAAAAGTAAGAAATTCGAAGAGAAAATGGGAGGGGAGCAATGGATTGGAACTGGTCCGAATGGACCAAAAGTGCGAAAGGGCACTGACCGTATGGACAGCTTCTGGAGTGCGGCCAACAAGTGCTCCGCCGCCGCTCCGCTCACGCGTTTGGTGCGCAGTGCCAGCGCCGTTTCGTACAGTGTTTGACGGCCCTGGCCCACGGAAAGCAAATAGTCGCGGCCCCGGCGAAAGGAGGCGATGGCATTGAGCAGACGAGCGAGTTGGTCCTTGAGGTCCGCGAGGGCGGAGGCGGAAGCGGAGAGAAGGGAGGCGGAGGAGGAGGAGTGGAGGAGAAGCGGAGGAGGAGGATGGTCAGGAGGGTGGGAGGAGGCGGAGGCGGAAGAGGCGGCGAGCAGCAGGGACAGCACGGACTGGGGGAAGAACAGATGATCGGGATGGTCCAGATCGGGGTGATCAAGTGATCAGGATATGGATCGGGGGATAGACAACATCTGATCCGGATAGTTGGGTGATCCGGAAAGACGGAGGATCCGAATCCGGTAGGGATGATCCGAAACCCAGATCCAAAGGAGGGGATCTGATCAGGGAGTTCTTTGTCCCGATTAGTCATTGCCACCTGTTTTCGGTTGCCCAACTGCAACACGTCCTTCGCGGCCATCGCGCGCAGATTTGCCGCTCCACCGGCCAATGAGCCAGCCCGGGTCAGTTGCTGAACTCCTCTTGGTCCTGATACTGCTCCCCCTCCCCTCCCCTTTCGACCTGGCGCAATGCCTGCACCAGCAGTGTCTGCTCCCTGCCGGGCCCCGCCCCCTTCAGCAGTGTCTGCCCAATTGTGCCGTAGTCCAAGTGGGTGCACAACCACTGTCCCTGTCCCTGTCCTCCTTGTCCTTCTTGCCCCTGTTCCTCTCCTTTCTTCCCCGGCTCCTTTCCCTCTTTCGTGTTCATCTCCTTTGGGTCCTTTCTGCCCGGCTCAGGGCGGGCCCGAACCGGATCTGCGGGCGGCGAGGCGGACATGTTCCTCGCCGCCTCCCCTGTCCGATTTCCTTTCCCTTCCGCGGCACTTTCCCCTTCCGTGTCCATGTTGGCAGTACCGCGCGAGTGTTTGGGATGGTTGGGGAGCAGGGAGCGACTGCGGGCGGAAGGATGGAGATGATGCCGAAGATGGTGGTGATGCTGGTGGTCGATGGAGCTGAAAAGTCCAGAGGTAACTAGGAGCACGAAACGAAACTCATTAGTCCCCATCAAGCATGACAATCTAATAATAATAAGTCAATTGTCAAGGATAACATTTATCCGGGTCCCAAGTGTCCGAGATCTATGTTATGTAATTCATCGGAGTGAATTATCCGGGACCCAACCCATAAATTCCCCGGGACCACTCTTTCTACTTATCATTTCCCATTTCACTTGCCGTTGCTTTGCCACCATCGTGTCCTTCTGCTGCTGCTGCTGCTGCACTGCTCGTTCACTTCGGCGCGGAGGTGGCTGAGACGGTGAAGGCCGACGGGCGGAGAGCAGTAATTGCTGGGGAAGACCGTCGGTGGATTTGGCTGGATTTGGAGGCATCTGATAAGGAGGAGAGACTGTGGAGAACTGAGAGAGCAATAGAGAGCGGGGGGGGGGAGAGAGAGAGAAAGTTTATTGGCCAAATGGGGCAGATTTGTAGTTGGAAGGGGAAGGGGGCAAAGGGAGAACGAAGGTGGTTTCCAAGTGCCAATGAGCCAAATCTGGAGATACATTGTGGCTATTCTGCTGAGGAGGAGAAAGAGAATTGCCAAAAGCCAAAAAATAAAAAGAGAGAAAGAGCTTAAGCACCCCCCCCNCCCCCCCCATAAACTGGGAATGGTGCCAAAGGAACAACTTTACGGATTGTGAACCGAAGGGATTTGTGTCCTACACAGCCAACAGTAATAACCCGGACATTTGGATTTGGCCCATCAATTTCATAGATTGTCCAGCAACTTTCTTTTCTTCCGCCGACCTCTGTCGCCGTTGTGGTTGCTGCCTGTTCCGCCTGCCGTCCCTTCCCGATCCTCCGCATCCATTCCGTCAGTATTTGCCTCTCTCCTCCTCCTCCCCCTCCCCCTTCCGCTTCCCCGTCCTCTCCCTCCTCGTCCTTCCGCTTCTTCACCGTCTTCCGCGTCGTCTTTGGTGGAGTTGTGTCGTCCCACAACTTTTCGCATTCTTTGCGCAATGCGGCCGCCGTTACCGGAAGCCCGTTCTGGAGCAGAAACTGAACGAATGGAGGAGATGAACCCGAGCAGAGGGGAATGGATCCCGAGTTCGAAACCAGGGAAATTGGATCCTTGAACTATTCGATCAGGAAGTCCTGCGGCCGTAATTATTAGGGCGAATTGGAGGGGGGGGGGAATAAGCGAATTGGAGATAAAGGTGATCTTCGACTCAAGTGCCGGAATGTTGCGGCCATTGCTCATTTTGGGTTATCCCGATCATCTCCTTGCCATTCTTTCCCCTTCTCCCAATGGATAACTTTCTCCACTTTGGTCCCTTAGGCCTTCCCCCTGTTAGCCCATGATCGGGTACTGCCCCCGCCCGGACCTTGTTGATGGTCCGCACCAACTGCGCCTTGCTGGTCACTTCGTCCACTTCCCCCTCCGCTTCGGACATCCTTCGGTGAGCACAAATGATGCGCAAGAAGGGATTAGTTCGGCGGATGATTGACTATTTGGGGAAGGAAGATTTGGAGCTTATGGGCACTCAATTCAAAATGGATTTTGGCGCAATTTATGAATTTGTCCAATTCGACAAATGAAACCTTAGGAGGATTTGGCTTTTTTGGCAAATCCGAAAATGGAAAGGCACAAAAATCGAAGAACATTAATTAAATTTGGAGGGAATGGGGAGGGAAGAGAGCGGAGATATTCGGATGGTCTGTTCCATGGGCATAGAATTAAAAACGATAGTTTGTTACCTCCCCCCTTATCAGGCCAACAGATCTCTGCTTTCTTAGGGCCAAATTGGCCCTGTCGGTGCCAATTTTGGGCTGCTTTTGTGTGCCTTCGTGGAGGTTTGGGATTCACTGTTTCCATGGAGAATTTTGGATGGGAAAAGGGGGGGAAGGGGGAAGGGAATGATGTGGAAATGGACAAAATTCAGGGCCAAGCGGACCAAATGAATGGGGGGGGGGAATGTTCGCGGGTTATGGCGCAAATTGGCATTTCCATTTTTTCTATCAGATTAATGAATGGAATGAGTGGATGGATGGGTGGAATGGAATGGATGGGTGGAATGGATGGGTGGAATGGATGGGTGGACAGGTGCAATTCCCCCCAATTGAGTGTCATTCCCCCTTCCTTCCCCCGCCGGTGTTCTCACGGGGACGGATGGCTGTCTGCCGCCAGCCTTTGCCGCCGCTGCGCGAGAAAATGCAAAACAACGAAAACAAAAACATATTTTGCCATTTGTGAGGGAAAGGAGGAGGCAGAGAATTGTACGAAGGGGCCAAGTTGGTGTTGTTGTTTTCCACTGTTTGCACAGGGATAACGGGTTTGACCGGCTCCGAATAGGATTCGAATTTGGCATTTTTTGAGACCATAGGTTGCGGTTTCGAAACCATTCAGGCGCCGAACTTACGCATATGATCTCATTTTTTGTGTAAAATGGACAAATATTGGGGTAGGATCGGATATTATCAATCCAAAGCAGACCAACTTGCTCAGGAGTCAATACTTTGGAATTGTTTAGAAATGTCAGGGGGTTTACGAGATTGAATTTGGTGGATGAATTCCGAAAATCTCTTCTCTCTGGTCTAGAGACAAGGAAAAACAGAAAGAAACAATGAATTTGGTCAATTCTGCTCGGATATGAGTGAATCCTCCCTTCCACCCGGTTCATCTCCATCGTGTTCATCCTCTTCACTCCTTCATCCTCCCTTCCACCCGGTTCATCCCCATCGTGCTCATCCTCTTCACTCTTCCATCCTCTTCACTCTTCCTTCCGCTCATCCCTCCTTTCATCCTTCCGCTCATCCCAGCTTCGGTGCCGCCTCCATTTCCGCTCCGCCTCCCCCCTCCTCCGTGCCCGTCGGGTTCGGACTGAGTCTCCGCGTGATTTTGTAATGCAAAAGTTTGAAATTCTCGTAGAAAGTGATCAGATAGCCACTGCCACGGGTGTTGGAGAAGGCGGCGCCGATGATGGGCATATTCTCAAAGCGCTGGGAGTACCGAAACTCCAGCTGAAAGGGGCAAAGTGAAGAGAAAAAATGGGAAAAATCGGATAGAAAGGGCCAAAAATGACACAAAATGGAGGGAAAATTACAAAATTGGACAATAATCGAAGTTCTCTGGACAAATGAACCAAAAATGCACCAAAGGGACTATCAGGGCATGGATTTGAAATATGTAATGTGCGAAAACTGAAAATGGCGTAAAAAGTCATTCCATGGTGAGCAAAATGACCAAAATGGACCATTCGGAGGACCTTGTAGGCTTCCGGATTGCGCGAGTGCAATTTCCAGATGCGCACATAGGTGTCCTCACTGGCAGACATCATCTGAAGTATGGGGATCCGGCTGATATTTATCATTCACTGTTCATCACATACATAGGCAGATTCGGTGGCAACTGAAAATGAATTTAATCGAATCGAAAAAAGGGAAATTTGGGGAAAAATTGCGCATTTTCCATTTAAATCGACAGAAAATTGGCCAAAAAGGCATTTTGGACAATTTGCCCCCAATGGATCATTCACCGGCGATGCCGGTGATCTGTCGCGAGTGGGCATTCAGCTCCACCAGCAGAGCCCCGTTGAGCACGGAGAACACGCAGATCTGGCCGAGAAGGTTGCCGCAGAACACTTGCTTGCGCAGGATGTTCAGCACGCTGAGCTGCTGACTGGGAGGGNNNNGGGGGGGGGGATGGCAAAAAAAACTGAAAAATCCGCAAAACCCAAAGAAAACAAAAATCAAATTGAAAAGTGCAAAAAATCATCCGGACAACCCAAATTTACCGATCTGAGTTGGCCGGGACTCACTTTGTGCTGATCCGCTTGGTCACCGACTTCATGTTCTTGGACCACACCACCACATGGCCCGCCACGTCGCCGGACACCGTGATCAGGTCGAACATGCAGGTGGCAATGTCCGTGAGGGGGTGCGAATGTTCCTGTGGACAAAGAAATGGGCCAAAAAATGGTAAAAATGGGCTGAAAATCAGGAAAATATCCAAATTGATCGGGATCCTCTGGTCCCTAATAATCCGGGTACCTTCAGGCTCTTTTTGGCCTGGAAGTTGCCCTCGCCGGAACACGCGATTTGCACAATTTCGCCGGAGTTGCAACCTGAAAAATCGACGGAAAACGAATCAAATGGGCCAAATTCCTGTTAAAAATGTTGAAAATTGAAAAAAAATGAAATTGATCGGAAAATATTTTTGCATCGAAAACGAACCGGAGCATGTCATGTAAGCTCAAGCCCATTTCAGAGTTGCCTAACTTGTCAAACCGGGCAGCAAAGCAGGTCAAAAGTCTAAAGGAGCCCGATCTGGTAAGTTAGGCAACTCTGTCTGCAGGCTTAACAGGCGTGGTTCGACTCCAACTCGTTGTAACTATTTTTGCGCTTTTATATGCTCCGGATTCGATTTTTTGGTCTAATTTGTTTCCAAAATCAGCAGAATCATGCTTTTGAATTTCTACACTTATTTGTATTGGCCTTGCTCACCAGCAACGATCAGATTCTCCACACAGCTGATCCCTGAAGGGGAGGGACAACTCTGATTAGTCAGCACTGATCGGGATGCGATCTTCCTGCTGATCATCCTCTTATTTCACTCTCCATTCTTCTTTTTCCTTTCCTTCCCTTTCTTTTCTCTTTTCCTTTTCTTTTGGCCCTTTTACCTCGCGAGAATGGCGTCGCCTTCAGTGTCCTTTTGCTGTTTGCGCTGGCCGACAACAGAATGTCCGCCGTGGGCTCCGTCAGCAAGCGTTTCCGGGTCTTGAAGTCGATCACCTTTGATGAGTGAAAAATAGAGGATGAACGAGAAAATTCAGGGCAGAGAGCAAATAAAGGGGAACGGAGGGGGGNCCCCCCTCCTGAATCACCGCATCTTTGCCCAAATAGGCGGCAAAGGTGAGTGCCTTGGCCTTGTGGTTGTACACCGACAGATTTTTAGACAGAAAGGCGGCGCCCGTTTTCACGGGAAACTCGCAGGTGGGTTCGAACATAATTTACGGAAAATGAAAAACAAAACAAATCAGAGTGAAAGGGTGTGAGTGATAGGACGAATTTCAATGTGCTAAGTTGGACTTAGGATGGTTGGTTGTCATGGAAATGCCCAAAAAAAAGAACAAAAACAAGTATAATTGGTGACGATAATGTGTGAGGATTACCCATATAAGGTGTAAGTAATAAGTGAAAAGAGTATACAAAAATGCCTGAATATTGGTTAAAAAGTGATCAGATGATTGGTCATCACAGTGCTTAAGTGATCATTCCCCTGCCCTCAGCTTCTTCTCCAACTCATCGTTCTCGTGCCGGATCATCATCAGGTCGTCCAACAACCGCTCCAACTGCTCGTCCACTGATTTTTGCATTTCCACGCCGATCTGTTAGTATTATTATTAGAAAATGAATTGGTGACCATCGCTATTCTTTCCAAACATTTCTGCTCTAAGCACAAGTAACTATTCCCCACCTTGTCCGTCAACTCGTCAATTTGCCTGTTCAGCTGTCCCTGCTCCTCAATGCTTTCCTTCACAATGGCGCATTGTTCATGGGTTCGGACTAAAAAATAATGCCAAAAATGAATAAATTTCTTGATTTTTCGTTTTAAAATTCCTCTACCTAACAGTTTGTGTGCCCTCTGCATTCTCGGGTTGGTTTCGGCTTGCTGAACGTGTAATGGAAGATTAGATTATGAACTAATGGTTTTTACTTCAGAGTTGGATTTTAAATTCCAACTTAGGGCACCGATCCGAAGCTTTTCCCTCTCTTTTCCATCCCCCGCCACCCTCCTCCTCCTTACTTTGCCTAGCCACCGATCCACGGCTATGAAAGTGCGTTCCAGACCGCCCATCAGCATATTGATTTCGTGACGCAATGATTGGACGGAAGTGGCTGTCTTATGGGAAAAAGAAATTATTTCTCGGATTTTACCGTAATCGTCGTCTTATACACAACTCCAGTTACCCTTCAATCACCCTTTTACATTATCCTTTTGTTTGGATCTTTGCTGATAAGTGATCATCATACGTCGGCAAGGGTATTACCTGGTTATACCCCCCCCCC
>LDKF01000021.1:321020-348626 GCA_001026735.1 Rotylenchulus reniformis
GGGGGGGGGCGCAAAATGCCAGGTGGTACACCCCCTTGCCGACGTATGGTGATCATCCCTCACCCCATCCAAATCCCCCACCTTGCGGATCTGCTCGTTCTGCTTGCCCACCATCCCACTGATCTCGAATATCCTCTGCACATACTTGGCTCTACTCGTATCTCCGTCCCCTTCCTCCGCCATCCTTTCACATTCTCGGCGCTAAATATGTTTTTTTTTGAAATTGTCCAAAATTTCTTTCTTTTTCAAATTAGGAAATTCTCACCATTTTTTGTGCGATTCGGTGCCGCTCCTTCACTGCCTCCTCCATAGTCCGGATGCCCCTGTCCAGCTCGGCCTCCCTCTCCTCCCTTCCGTTTTCCGCCAATTCCTCCAATCTGGCCATTCGTTCCTCCTTCGCCTCAGCAAATTTGGCCTCCAATGCCATCCTTCGTTCGTTCGCTTCCGAAATGTATTGCTTGAAGGGAAAAAAAATCAAAGGGTTCGACAGGATTGAAAACCTAGATGTAGAGCTAAACCCAGTTTTGTACAAAGTTGGATTCAGGACTGATTGGATTTTTGTCCAGAGAAAATATTGTAAAAAATTTATCTGCTGGATCAAACTGAACTTATGTGCATTTTGGTAATCCCACCCTTCGGCTTCCGCCGCCCTCCTCCAACTTCCCAATTTACCTCCAATTTTTCCAAATTTGCCTCCGGATCTTCCAACAATCTCTGGAATCTCTCATCTTGCTCTTGTGCCCTCCGTTCAGCGATCTTCTCCGCCATTTGGTCATTCTCAGCACGGAGCTTAACTCGGATTTGAATTCAGAGTTAAGATCACTTCGCCAACCTTCGAAATTATCTCCCTTTCCTGCGCCAATTTTTCCCGTTTTTGTGTGAGTTTTTCCTCAAGATCAACGATCATCCGATTTTGCTGTTCTTCTTCCCGTCTCTCATCGTCATCTCTGCCCATAGATGTGCTGCATTTTGTCTCTTTTTCGCTTATTTTTAGCGATTGTGACGGAAGTTGAGGTTTTGGCGGCAACTTCGGCTTTGGACTAAAAATGTCAAAATGTATTAAAATTTAAAATACAGCATTATTAGTGCGACAAAGCAAAAAATTCCCAATATGAAGTTAGTAAAATTAAAAAAATGCATTTTTAGTGAAAATATTTTTTACAAAAAATACTAACTAAGCATTATTTTCCCTTGACCTACGCTATTTTCGGGGGCTCCACTCTCCGTTCCTTCTCTTCCCGTTGGCCAATCTGCCTCCAAATATTCTCTTCCTCTCCGTTGTCCCTCTTCTTTGGATGCCAAAGGCGACCAATCCGTTGCAAATCGTAGAAACGACAGAACTCGGGGGCCCAACTTCCGCGGAGCTGGCTCGCAATGGTCTCACCAATCTGCATTTTCAATCTCTCCAAAGGGGCTTAAATAAAATATATTTTCAAATAATTTATTTATAACTCACTCAAATGTTTTGGTTCCGATTTGACCGTTTCCTTAGGAAATCGTTCGAAAAGTGAAAGAAAAAGACGGCGGCTGTCGAAAATGTTGGGGTACAACAGCGACTGGTAGCCAGCATATTCTCGAATGCCAAGGGCCTGCAAATATGATTCGACAAATTTTAAGGGAATTTGGGTGCTTTAAATCGTTTTTTAAATTAATTTCCATGGAATGTAATTTTTAAAATTCTAAGTTTATTAGGAAATTCGGACCTGAATTTCAGCCGAAATCTTAGATGCAAATCGAAATTTCTCAATAGGATTGTTGGGCAACCGATAGGAGGAAATGGGATGTTCGGCGACGGAGGAGCTGCAACGCCAAAGACATCTCACCACTGCTTCCACAATTTGATCAGGGCCCAAATCATTCAAACATGCCACTTTGTCCGTAAAAGAACTGAAAAAACCAATGGGATTTTTGGAAATTTTATAACCAATGCAATTCGTTGACGAGTGCATCAAAGATCATCCTATCCACATCGTCCATTTTTGCCCAATAAAATCCTAAAATTTATCCCACATGAAGACAAAACCAATAATATTCAAAAAAATCCAAGCTTTGGATCCAAGCTGAATATTCATTAAACTATTCCAAAAAATAGTTCTTAAAATAAAAATCTGATGAACTTTAATATCAAAACAACAAATAACAATGAAAAATAAATATAAAACAAAAAAAACGTTCATCCCTGGTTTTTTTGGTTTCTTTTCCTCTTTACCATCCGCTTCATTCTTCCGTGGCCATTTTCCGCGGTTTTTGGCGCCTCAGTCTTCATTATATTAACTTCCATGAATTGGTCCAAAAGTGCGTTAGCGCCAGCTAATTGGGAGCTCTGTAAAATGAGTTAAAAAAGCATTTCAACCAAAAAATCAATTGCCTTTAGGGACTTTAAACTGATCGCTTCTTTCAGCACTTTCCTGGCCTTTGTCGATCCGCTCTTATACATCTCCACCAAGGCGTATAATCCGCAATTCATGCCGATCCAAGATGCTAAACTCTCCGGAGGCAAGTCTGCCAGAAAATCACTCAATTTGTGTCCATCCTTCCGCTTCGGATCCGTCTGTAACAATTTGCGGAACACAAAACGCGCACAACCGCCTTGGACAATGTGTGACGGCCCGTCAGGAGAATGGGGAATGAACTCATCGGCGGCAACCTCAGCGATTGCGCGGAAACAGGAGTCAATGTGTTCATCGGCAATTTCGCGTATAAATGGATCGGAAGGGGCTAAAATAATCAAAAATAGAAACCAACGAGAAAGAAAACTATCATACAGGCCACTTCTAGAGTGTCCAACACGAGGACCTGACCAAAAAGGGGGAATATTATATAATAATAAAAAAAAATAAAGAAGGCACTCACAGCCGAAGTTTTGTTGGTGATAATTTCGCGCATGTTTGCTATCATGAATGTAAGCAGTGGGTCACGAACATGCTCAAATAGTTCTGCATAGCGACGATCCGATGGTTTTTTGCTGTGCGGGTTCGAATCGCCCTAAAATGGTCTGATCACCATTTGGCCAACTTCAATTAATCGGACCTGTTTCAAAAGATCGTAAAGCCCCTTGCCGATCACGCGATAATCCCGGGGATGCACTAGATAATGCAAGGTCCATATGCCTAAAAGGGTATGGATAGTAAAATATTAATTGAAAATTATTTTAAACCATTTTTGTGGTATATTAAATCGGCGAGATTATCAGCGATTTCCTATAAAATAATATTTGATTATAATTTTATCATATTTAACCCATTTGCCTTTGTGAATATTTCATTGACCAATGTGGTGTCATCCACGCAGTCAAAAATGCCAAACATCGCTCGCCGTGCACAGTGATCCTGACAAGTTCGCAGAGCCAACCCTTTGAAACTTTTGACGATTGCCTCAAAATATAATTTATTAAAATAAAAATAGTTAATCATTCAAATAATAGTTAATTTTATATAAACTAGCCATAAATAGAAGAATTGGACACCGGACACTCAAAACATGCGCATAGATTTTTACCTTTCTTTCCTTGACATCCGCATTCCAAATACATAACAAGGCAGCTCGCGACCCTTCTTGGGTGTGGCAAATTTCCGGAAGCTGATCCTTCAAAGAATCTATCATCGATTTTCTCTGATCCGGTGAACAATGTGTCAGATAATCAAGTAGCAATTTATGGGTTAATGTGAGCTTGAGCATCGGAATTTTCAGCACCGTTTCCTCTAGTAATTTTTCCAAACTCTGAACAAGTGAAGACATTCGTTCAGGGTATTTCTCTGCTATGACATTAATGTTCAACTGAGAAACAGCTAGATTTTGTTCATTCTAAATTAGCAAAAATAAAAAATTTGAGATTATGCGGAAGAGAGGACCTTAAATAGAGTAAATTCGCTCCCGTAAAACTCGGCAACCATTGAATGTCGTTGATCGGCCGTGGCCCACTCATTATAAACCTGAATAAAAAGTTCATTATTTGCATAAAAATCGGTCATTCGTTGTGAATTAATGTTGATTTTATTGCCTGCTCAATCAACTGTGCTGCGTAAATAATTTTGTACAAATCCATGTAGTGCCCTTGAAATGCATTGATCACAATATCGCGCTGTTCCTTGGACCTGTAAAATGTAAATATAGAATTGTAATATTCTAAATTTTGAAGACAAACCCGTATTTGAGCATTTTGGCAACAAAATTCTTGGCATAATTGGATTTGGCCATTCGGACAATTTCCGGTTTCAGCTCATCAAAGATCACTTCCCGGATCTCGTCTCTCTTTAACATAATCAGACATTGGACCACTCGACAAGTGGCATGGGAATAAATCAGTTTGGCCAGCTTTCCACGACAAAGGTTCAACAATTCCTGGATGCACTTCTCCTTCTCGTCCTTATTCGTTTTGGAACTCCGAATCACTTCCCACAACAATAAAGCCTTCCTTGTCAATTCATAATTTGGTTTGTTCTTAGCCTCCAATTGACGAATGAATTCACGTCGTTCTTTCTTGCCCAACCCCATCAAAATTTCTTTCGTCGAACGGCGAACCTTTATTGTTCTTTTGTTTAATTTCTTTCCAAATGACTTCTTAATGTCCTGAAATTTAGAATTTTAACCGAATAATAAGTNATAAGTAATTTCAAGGTGGGCGCCAGGCACTGACGTATTCAGGATTTTGCCATCGACGGGGAGGGGGGGGGGGATCAGACCCATAGCCCAAAAATCCAAGGGGAGAAAGAAAATTCATTTTTTAAATTAAAAAAGAATTTTTCATAGAAATTTTTCTTTTTTAAGGGGTGTCGGCTCCCAATAGGGATTGTCGGAGATATTTTTAAAAATTTAGACCCTCTGGCGCCGGCCTTGTTAACTTGTAACTTCTTACCGACAACCCACTGCTCCTGCTGGTGCCTTTATTTTGTTGTTTTTGTTGCCGTGCTTTTTTGGGTTCCTCCTTGGCATTAGATTCTTCATTTTCTGGCTCCGTCTCTATCGACTTCGGTGTTTTCGGTTTCTTTTCCGGTAATTCGCTTTCTTCATTTTTTGTTTTCGTTGATTTGACGGTCTTCGTGGTCAGAATAGGCGACTGTTTCAGGATTCCTTTTTGTGGTTTCACATCTGTCATCATCCGATGGCGTTGAATGTTTTCTTTGATGGCTTTTTCTCCAATTTTGTTTTCTTCATTGATTATGCGCGTTTCTTCGAGCGAATGTGCAAAGGAAACACGCTTTTTCTTTCTCGCCAATAAGGGGCTATCTGAACTGCTGGTTGTGGAAGCCGATGACCTCGTCCGCTTCAATCCTCTTCTTTTTACAATTGTCATGATTTTACGTTTTACCTGGCTATTAATTGTAGAAAAGGGAAAATCAATTTTAAAGCATTTACGGTAAAAATTCAAATAATTGATAAAGTGGAAAATAGGCAATGGTCACCAATTAATTGGTGTCCCGTAAATAAAAATTTACTGTAAAATTGTTTTTTCAACCTAAAAGTAAGAGTGCTCATTAGTAGAGCTCGAGAAAATATGGATAAAAAATCGGGAAATATGGCCATAAAATATGGACAAAAAATCGCCGAATATGGACGAAAATACGAAATTTTCTCCAAATATGGACAAAAATATGGAAAATATGGATAAAAATTGGCGAAATTTTGGCAGAAAAAATGAAAATTTTTCTTCTAAAAATCATTTTTAATATTTAAAAAATGAATTTACGGAGGAAAAAATAGTTTAATTTCATATTCCTTTTCTGAAAATTAACTGAAAATTTTTTCCGAGAATATTTTTGTAAAATTTTTTCCAAATTTTTTTTTCTAAAAAATCATAAATTTTCGGATTTTATTGAATTTTTGTTTAAGAATTTTCTTAAAAATGGTGAAATATGGAATATGGACAAAAAGTCCGAAATATGGAAAAATATGGAAAATATGGATTATAAAATGATGTCTAGAAGGTTCTAATAAGGCTAAAAATGTGTTTTACGTGATTTTCAGGCCATTATGAGTGCGCAGAAAAAATATGGATTTCCATTTTTCCATATAATCTCGAGCCATACTCATTAGTACTGTAGCACGTCCGCTAACTTTTGGGTAAAAAAACAATGCTTGAATATTTCGCTGCACCAAGATTCGGCCAAACCAAGATTCGGCCAAACCAAAATTCGGCCATACAGCCAAAAAGCCAAGATTCGGCCAACCAGTCAAAAACCAAAATTCGGCCAAACCAAATTTCTATTATTTCGGCCTGAATCTCAACATTATCAACCGGCTACTTATAGAAAAACCGGCGATCTATATTCACCGTGGGGGGCTTAGGCCAAATGCAATGTTCAATAGGTGCGGGCTGGATGATTTTTAGATTTTTTTAATACAAAATTTTTTAATATTGGGCTCGCCGAAGGCGAGCCCAACAATAAGAAATTTTGCATTAAAAAATCAAAAATCATACAGCACTCACCTATTGAACAGTCCTTCCTCATTTTTTTTACTTTGTTATTGATTTTTATGTATAAATAGAAATTTGGTTTGGCCGAATCTTGGTTTGGCCGAATTTTGGTCTTTTCGCTGGTTGGCCGAATCTTGGCTATTTGGCTGTATGGCCGAATTTTGGTTTGGCGAATTTTGGTAGCGCCGAATATTTTTCCTTGAAAACATGCATTACATATTAAGCAGGGAATGAAAAAAAAATAACGAAATCGGCAAATTTTGCGGATTTTTTGCGGTGGCTCAGAATGGCCCTGAAAATGCTGAAAATCAAAAAAAAGCTTTCTAACTAAAGTATTGCTTGGTCGCTGATCGCCAAAGCGAGATCAATTTATAGATCAATTTGCATCCTTTTTTGGTGCCGAGCGATCATACGTGTTCTTGTGGCTTACTACAGAACACCGGACGCGAAAGACCGAACGGCGTACTATCCGGTTTTTCGTGAGTCTATTGTTTTGTAGTTGTAAGCTTGTAAGTAGTTCAAAATGCTTTTCGTGGCAATATGAACACTCATGTCAAAAATTTTTGCAAATTGATCTCGCTATGGTAACCATGCAATAACTTGATTTGAGTCTAAAAACGCAACCTTTTCGCCGGTATTTTCGGTATTTTGGACTTTATGCCGATGCCGATATTTCGGTATTGTATCGGTTTTTCAGGTTATGAACCAATTTCCAGTGAAATCTACATTTTCTAATACCTTGGACGTTTTTTTTTGGACAAAGGACCACGGCCAGACCAGTTACAGATAAGCTTAGGACATTTCCTTATTAGTAGGGCTCAACATTTTAGGGAATTCCCCTAAGCCAAAATAGGGACCTATTAGGGAGCAAAAAAGGGCCCAAATAGGGAGAAAATAGGGAGCTATCTAGCGAAAATAGGGAAAAATAGGGAAATTTTTTTCCCCAAAATATGACCTAAAAATTCAAAAAATTTTTCTAAAAAGCGTATTAAGCTTTTTTAAGACCAATTTAACCATATCTTGAGATGTTTTCATTAGGAAAATTGAAGATTCACAAAAAAATTTTAAAAAAATTTCGAAATTTTTTCAAAAAAAAAAATTGCGAAAAAATTTGAATAAAAAACTAAAAATTATCCCAAATTTTGGGAAAAACTAAAATTTTTCTAAAAATTTTTCGGAAAAAACTAAAATTTTTCTAAAAATTTTTCGGAAAAAACTAAAATTTTTTTCCAAAAAATCTAAAATTTTCGGTTTTTATTGCATTTTTGTGAAGAATTTCTTAAAAAATAAGCCAAAATAGGGAGAAAATAGGGAAAAAATGGCGAAATAGGGAAAAATTTAGCCGCGCTTATAGAAATAGGGAAAATAGGGAAAAAAAAGTTCATCAAAATACGTTTAAATATGTCTAAAAACGCGTTTCTGAGCGTTTCCCTACGATTCCCTGTATTTTAAAAAATAGGGAATTCCCTAAAATGTTGAGCCCTACTTCACAGCGTTTCAGCTGTCAACTAGCAAATAGCAAAATTAAATAAAAATTGCTTCATAAAATCCATTTTTTCAACTCATTTTTTTATTCCATCCGTTAAATGATAGGAAAAAATTTATATTTTAATTTAAACACCGAAATTGGAGAAGTTGTAAACGTTTTTATAAAAATTGGACACGAAAGATTTTGTGTGGGAGTTGACAGGCTCTATGGCGGTGAAACGCTGTGTACTTATTAGCTAAAATAAAAATTGGGCGCCGGGANATAGGGAATTCCCTAAAATGTTGAGCCCTACTTCACAGCGTTTCAGCTGTCAACTAGCAAATAGCAAAATTAAATAAAAATTGCTTCATAAAATCCATTTTTTCAACTCATTTTTTTATTCCATCCGTTAAATGATAGGAAAAAATTTATATTTTAATTTAAACACCGAAATTGGAGAAGTTGTAAACGTTTTTATAAAAATTGGACACGAAAGATTTTGTGTGGGAGTTGACAGGCTCTATGGCGGTGAAACGCTGTGTACTTATTAGCTAAAATAAAAATTGGGCGCCGGGAGAAACGCTTTGAACCATCAATTTTATGAAGCGAATTCCTTATTATACGCTGCTATAGAAAAATAGAATGAACAGAGAAAAATAAATCAGACAACAATATGTTTCAATGCATCGTGCTTTCGCGTCATAAAATCGAGGAGCTAAAATAAAAATTGTAATTCTCTGGCGTTTTTACGCTGTGTATAATAAAACTATCTTTTGACACCGAAATGGAAAATAGAACGCTCAAACAAGCAACAAGTGGCTCTCTCATTTTGCAATACACCACGATTACGATTATGAGAGGAAAATTTAGCGTTAGCGAGCCCAATAATAAAAATTTTGCATTAAAAATCAAAAATCATACAGCACTCACCTATTGAACATTGCTTTGGCCTAAGCCCCCCACAGATCCACAGAAGCCATAGATAGCCGGTTATCGAGAAATATGTTATGGTTTAATTAAATCTAAGGAATTAATTTTTTCCTAACTTTTTAATTTTTGATCATTCCAAATTTGGCTCTTATGCAGTTTACCCCCCACAAGTTCAACGGTAACAAAACGCCCCGAATGAACTCTGAATTAAAATCCGGAAATAGATAAGAAATCTATGTAATTTGTAATATATTTTTGATTATTGACAAATTGTACATTAATTTTGAAAAAATTTTATGACACTTTTGAAGAATTTTGAACTTGTGGGGGGTAAACTGCATAAGAGCCCCAAATTTTAATAAGCAATTTACATATTGTTTTACTAACGAATGGAAGAATCAGCCACGAAGGAAGAAACTCCTGAGAATAGAGCCAATGAGGAACAACCAGAACTCACAGAAGATGAAGTTGGCGAGTCGACATTTTACACAGCAAATGAAACGAACCCAGAAGAGTTCGACAAGGCACAAATTGACAAGGAGGAAGAAAGCGAAGAAGTCAAAAATGGAATGGAATCGGATGAAGATGATAAATCAATGAAGATGGAGGAGAGGAAGGAGGAGGAGGAAGAAGATGAAAAACCGAAAATAAGTCAAACGGAAGGGCAAAATGAACTGGAAAAGGACGAAGAACAACCGAAAAATGAAGAAGAGCGGATGGAAGTACGAACGAAGGAAGAGGGAAAGGAGGAAGAAGGGGAACATAATGTTGAAATTCAGCAGGATGATGCAGAAGAAGAGAAGGGGCCAAATGAAGGTTGTTTTTCTTATTGAGAAATTTTTAGCTTTTTAGAAATTAAAAATTCCAGATGAACCAATGGAAATTGCTGCAGAGACTTCACAGCAAAATTTGGGGATAATGGAATCAAGAGAGAAAAAACCATCGGAAGCCACGGAAATTCAGAATCAAAAAACGGAACAGGAAGAGCCGGAGAAACAACGAAAAAGGAAAAAAAGTTCGAGTGGAGAGGACGAGGGAGAAATTGAGAGTGATCATGAAGACAAAGGGAAGGCCGAGAATCGCAAGAGGAAAAAGCCAGAAGAGCGAGAGGAAGTGGTGGATGAGTCGAAAACGAAAAAGGCGGCACTGGAGAGGCTGCGGAACATGCGATTCGCGGCAAAAGACCCGTTCAAGGAGAATCCGTATGTTAGACGAAGAAAAAGTTATTTAATCAGAAATAATTAAATTAGTTTATTCACTTTTTCTCACAGATGCTTTTAAAATTAGTTTGTTTTCAGTCCCCGCGACGGTGGAAAGTTTTCACTTTTATCCTCGCGCACAATCCGAGATCGAACGCCACCGCCTCGAAAAAGTGTTGAAGATACGCGTAGTCGTGATCGTGAACCCGCAAATAACAGAACATCCAGCAACAAACGGCGTCGCTCGCGGTCGCCACGATTCCAACGACAAAGCGGCAACAAACATGACAACAATAATTCAAGTGCGAGCATTATCGAGTCGCGACATATGCGCGGCACAATGTACTTGCTGCAAGCGGAACAAAAAGCGGCAATGACATCATCATCTTCGATTTCGACACAAAAGTCCAGGAGTGGACCGCAGGTGGATAATGATGGGCGAAATTTTTTTATAAAGAAAATAAAAATTGTATTAAGGTGGGGACAAAGCCCCTGAGGGAACGTCTAGAGTGTATGTTGGCCAGACCAGACCATGAAGTGCTAATGATGCCCATAGCCGAATTGAAGTCAATGATTTTGAATGGCATCGAACTCTTCGCGGATCAAGAACACTTTCTCTCTGGTCGCAAGGCACAACTGATGTGGGTTTTCACAAGAGAGCGGTCATCAAACATGACTTTTCGGATTTACAGAGAACTCGACTCGATGATCAGCCAAGAGAGAGAAGCTATAGAACGCATTTCCAAGGAACTTCCGGCTCAATATCGACCACCAATATTTGAGGAAATTACTCCTCCGGCGCTTCACCCACCAGTGGATGGACAATGTAATAGAATAGGGAAAATTACATTTTGGAATTAAGTTTCATCTATTTAGCGACAATGGGCCAACGACCACCACACTTTATACCCCAATTTCCTCCTCCAACACAAAATCAGCCCAACTTTACTCTTCCGCCGCCACAATTCACTCAGAATATACCCCATGAGTAGGTTTATTCTTTTTTTGTTGATTTGTAATTTTGAAGAATTTGGATTTTAAAGATTTCCTGGCTCCGATTTCATGCATCATCATCCTCCATTCATGCGTCCTCCTATGCCCATGCCAATTCCTCCGCAAAGTTCAGGCCAATTTGGACACACCCCATCTCTGCTCTTCACAAAGCCCCCACCAACTTCAACTCCAAGCGAGTTTAATGCCAATAAAAACACCGCCGTAATGTCAGGGCAACAACAAATTGTAATTATGAATTTTTTGAAATATGAATGAAATCCCGGTAAACCGATTTTTTCATAGAATCAGCAAAATGTGCAACCAAATAGCTCTGATTTCTCACAAATGATTGTTGGTGAACCACCTCAACTAAAAGGAACACAAACCACCAAAATGGCCCCCGTTTCGCTCGCATCCATTCCTCCGCTGTCAAGGCCACCGCCAAATTTTGCCAGCAACAGTCCACAACAGCAGCAACAGATGGCGAGGCAGGATCAGCAACAATCATCCAATACATCCATTGGGTCGGAATTATCAAATTTTAAACAGTTCAATTTTTATTATTTTTAGCCAAACAACTACAAATCCACAACTGGTGATTTCTAACACACTGAAGAACATCCATTCCGCAACCCCGCCAAAGAGCAACTTAAACCGTTCGTCGCCCAGCAAACATTTGGGTGGCTCCAATCAATCAAATCAGCAGCAAAAAACTTTCAACCCGACTCAATCACCGCAACAACAGCAACAAACAATAGGGATGAACAGCAACACACAACATCAACAACCCCAACAAGTTGTTGCACAACAACAGCAAACTCCGCGGCCATTGATGAGGTGGGAGCATTGATGCACATTACATTTACATGGGATGAGTAAACCACTTACTAGTAAATAAAATTGAGTTAATAATAATTTTATTTTTTAAATTTATTTATAATTTTTAATATATGGCTTAAAAATGATTTCTTGGAGGTGCACTTGGGATAGTCTGGAGTCATTTTTTTGTTTGAAATCTTTTAGCTTGAGCATTGGACCTCCTCCGCAGCCTCAGGGTATGATGCAACCACAGCAGCAGCCACCTCCCCAACCTCACCATGCACAACCGCAAGTTGCGCATCCACACATCAGACAAACGGGGCCATCACCAATGAGGAGGACGCAACAATTTCCTGGAAGTCAAAGCCAGAGCAGCGGCGGAAATGCCGAACCGGCGCAGGCTGGCATTAGAAGAGGCGGAAGAGGAGGATTGAGGCGGATGAAGCCGATGGGAAGAGGAGGCGGAAGGGGAGGAGGAGGGAGCCGAATGAAGCCAATGGGGGGAAGGGCTGTGGAGCGGAGGACGACGGGTAGAGGAGGACATCCCCAGCAACCCAGCAGACCGGACAATTCATCGCCGCCAACGACGTCAACGGCACCGATGACGGCAAAAAGGAGTGACTGGGGCAACGGATCTCCACAGGCAGTGTCATCGACATCAGCGAGTGTATCAGGGGGTGCAACAGCTACGGAGACTGGGAGGCTGGCCGAGAAACAGCAACCAAGTTCGTATGGTTGGGTTGGGATTCGGGTTTTTGGTGATCGGATATGGAGAATTAGGGATTTGTTCATTGATCATTTGAATGGATTTTTTAGCGACATCGGTAACATCAGCTATGCACCAAACCCCAAAAGCTTCTATTGCTGTCTCCCAAACTGTTGTCCAGGCCGCGGACACAACTACGACGCCCACAACGGTGGATGAGGAGGCGCTGCCCATCAGTCCCTAATGATCAGCCAATCGCAATTTTTAAAATTAATTGATTTATCATTTGATTATCATTGATCCAATTTGCCACTTTTTAATTGCAACAAAACAATTCTCCTCTGATGCTATCCACTTCATTCTTCATCTATCTGTGATATGGTCCATCCTTTTCCTCTGTTGGGGCAAAACTAGGCGCCTTGATATGGGCCACACCGCAGTCCTGGGATTATGATTAAATTCTACAACATTTATTTGGTTTACCGAAGGGCAATAGCTGGCAGGCTCTCCTGAAATTTTGGGGTTCTTCCTGAATTTAGGTTTTTTTTAAACACCAACCTGGCTCTCCCGGCGGCCCGAACCCGCCAGGCTCTCCGTTGGGTCCGGCCTGCCCCAGAGGTCCGGGTGGGCCTGTTGGGCCCAGTTTTCCCGGCATGCCAACATCCCTGGGAATGGTTCAATTTGGATTTTTACTTTTTTGCGGTAATTTCCAAACCTGCTGGTTTTGCCGGCTATCCCTTGAGGACCTTTGGGTCCGGCCGGACCTGGAGGCCCTTGGGGACCTTTGATGCCGATACCTAAATAGCAATATTATGCTCTTCATATTTAGTTATAATTCGCAAATGAATGATTTGGATCTTTCATTGTTAAAAATTCAAACTTCAAATCATTCAAGTGTATTTGATTTGTTAATCAAATTTGGCCCCTCATAACTCGAATGTTCTTCTTACCGGCCACCACCTGGTCCCCCTGGATCCCGGGTCGTCCTGGCATTCCCTTGGGTCCCGCCAATCCTGGCGCCCCACGGGGCCCTGCGGGACCTTCCGCTCCTTCCTTGCCGCTCGGCCCTTGCCCCCCATAGCTTCCGGGCTCTCCGACTCGCCCTCTTTCACCCTGGGGACCTCTGAAACGGAAAAAGTTGATTTTGTCAGTGAGTTCATCTGATCTAATCCAGGTTGATCTGATCCTCACAACAAATTGATCAGACCTTTGGCCCGGGGGTCCGGCCGGACAGATCACGCAGGGCAAATCCCCTTCCGGCTGCAATTGCACATCAAATCCGTCCTCTCCCGGGGTGCCTTGTTTGCCCATCTGTCTTTCGGATTTGGGTTGGATTCGGATTTCAAACTCATCCCATCAAACCTCTCCCGGCGCTCCGTCCGGCCCTGGCGGTCCTCCCGGACCCGGCATGCCCATGGCGCAGGTCAGCGAGTGGCAACCTTGACCCGAAGAGATCACACAAATTTTGATGGATTAGAGTGGATGGATGGGTCTGATCATTCAACCTTGGTCCTTTCCCTATATTCTGAAGTGTTACTCCATTTGGCCCTTTCCCCTCCAACCTTGGCACATTTGGTTCCACGGGGACCTGGCCACTCTGTTGTTGGCCTCCCCGTCTCTTCTTCTTCCGCCTGTCTCTGCCCTTTCCCTGCCCTTTGCCCCCTCCGCCTCCATCATCCCGTCCCACACTCTGTTGGAGTTGTGCTTGAACCGTGCCGATATCTCCTGGGCCAATCAACAAAATTGACCTTTTGGCCCAAAGTTTGGCCAAAGATCAATCACGAATCACCTCAATTTCGGCCCTCAAATTATTCGCTTTTTGCACAATAATCGGCACAAAGACGAGGAGGAGGAGCAGAGCGGCGGAGCTGGACAGAATGCCCAGGGAGGCCCATAGACGGGAGGAGCAGATCGGCGGCATCTGGGCGGAGAATGGTCACTGATCAGAGTCTGATCAATGAGGAAGGGAACTGATCAGAGTCAGAATGAATGAATGAAAGAACATTCGGGAAGATCACTGATCAGTTTGTTCACTGACTTTGATCAGTTATCCTTCTGAAAAGTCTGCTGAGATCGGGAGTGATGAGGATGGAGTCCCCCCATATCCCCCAAATCGGACCCAATTCTCCGCCTCTCCCCCCCCCCCCGGATCCTCCATCCATTCTTCCGCTTCCGCCAGCACTTTCTTCCCTTCCGTCGGCGCCAAACAAAGCGATTGGCGCACCGTCGCCAATTTTTTCATTTAGATCATAAAATAGTCATGGAAGACGAAGGCAATGGTGATGATGACCCAATTGAGAGATGTGAAAGGAAAAAAAAGATGAAAGCGAAGAGAGAGAGAGAGAAGAGAGAGAGATCAGCTGGAATGAAAAGTAATCGGAAAGTTCAAAATCGGAAAAAAGGGAAAGAGGGTTGACAATTTGGGGACATAAAAAATAAAAGAAGGAAAAGGCAACAGCAGAAGAAGAAGAAAGTGGGAGAATGTGGGAAGAGAACATAACAGTTGTCCATTGCGGAGGGGAAGGCTTTTGGACCTCCAGGACAGCTTCTTCCCCCCGCGAAGGACGAATCGATCGGTGGCCACCACAAAAAGCAAAACAAACCAAACAAAGTTTGGCCTTGGGTTTGGGCCAAATCCACAAATTGGTGTCCTTCGATTGGCAACAAAGTTTGGCCCGAACTTCTTCCTCTCTGGCACATTCCTGAACTTGTTGGCGCTGAGCCGAACTGCTCGCCCATGTCGGTCAGCCCCTACCACCGTCCGCTGGCCCCCGTGCCTCAGCCCTATCACGGCGGAATGGACGAGGAGCCCATTTGGGCCCGGGCGGACGCCAACAACAACAACAATTTCGACCCGTCCCTAAGGCAATTTTCCCGATTTTCGATAAATGAAAATTCGAATTTATTACGTAAAAGGCACAAAAGTCCCCCACCCCTGGGCTACCAACCGCCCCCGATCCGCGGCGCCACCCCCCAGCCGACGACGGTGATCCATGCCAGCGCCAAGCCGGTGCCCGACTCGGACATCTACAGGTATTTTCGGGTCTAAACTCGAACTTTTAGGTTTTTAATCTTCCTCGGATCCCAAATTCCTTCCTTCCACCCCATCCGATCCTTCGGATGTGGCGACTGATCCCGGGTTCAACTCCTATCCCTTCTAGGGTCGGCATCTACGGATGGCGCAAACGGTGTCTGTACGCCTTCATCCTGCTGCTGACCCTGGTGGTGTTCGTCAACTTGGCCTTCACCTTCTGGATCATGACTGTCCTCGACTTTTCCCTCGTATCCCATCCCTTTTGAGAATTTTGGCCATTTGTTCACATTCCCCGGCTCAATCAGAATGGCATCGGCGCCATGAAAATTGACGAGGACGGGATCCGAGGTGATCGAACCCGATCAATCTGATCATAATGAACAAAAAAACCGAATCCCCTCCATTCCATGCAGTCCTGGGCCGATCCGAATTCGAGAAGCCGGTCCAGTTCTCCCAGCTCAGCAGTTCTGTAAGTGCGCCAAGGGGAAGAAATGTGACTAAATGGGCCAAATCTGTAGGATGGATTAACATTGGCTTTCCTATATAATTTATTCCGCATGAAGAGGGCTTCCGTAAGATATCCTAAAGCGCTAAATTGGTCCATGATTGAATGAAAATTTGCAAAAACTAATAATTGTCATGGACCAAAATGTCCCTTTACTCGATATTGCCCCTATTCTTTCATTTTTCCCGAAAAGGATGAAGCTCTGTCCATCGACTCGGCCCTCGGCGTGTCCATCACCGCACACAATCTGAGCGGATACAGCACCGCCAGCCTGAATTTGCACCCCACGGGCAAGGCCAGCCTGGTCTGCGACCGGTTCGAAGTGTTGGACCCCGAACGGAAATTGTTGTTCTTTGTGGACTCGCAGGAGATCGGACTGAAGCTGGAGAACCTACGCATTTTGGGTAAAAAACCCATAAAATAGGAATACGCTCGCTGGGATTCGAACCCGCGACTCATCGGGTCAGAAAATCAAAAAATGCATTGTATGGGGAAAGATTAGAACTATGGGAGGAAAAAACCTGTGGAACCGACGACCTAAGGCCAATTCGGCGAAAATCTATTTAAGCCACCAATAACAAGGAAAAAGAATCAAATCCCGTTTGAATCAGATTTTTACACTAAATTATATATTGAAAGGGTAAATTTAACAAATTGAGCAAATTTGATCAAAAGGGGTCCAAAATATTCAAAAAAAGCAAAGTCAAAACTCGATCTCCTTCAGCAACATCTCTCGCCTCTCGTTGACCTTGTCCTCGCCCAGCTTCTCGAACTTCTTCTTCTCGTTCAACAGTCCGTTGTTCAGCCTGACCACCTCGTCCTTCACCTTCGTCGCCTTCTCAATCTGCCTTGTGTACTTCTTGAATACCTCGTTGAGTGCCATCTTGTACTCGTTAAAGATTCTACTGGCCGAATGCTTTGCTAACTCCTCTCTTCTTTCTGAAAGGGACCCAAACACCATTAAAAGCTGAAATGTTTTGATGAATTTAAACAAATTATGAAGGAGAAATTCGAAAACGACATAAACATGAGAAAGCTGTCCTATTCTTTGTTTGTAAATAGGCCTCCTTTACAGTAGTTATGGAAAATACTCTTCGGTGGTCGCTAGGTCGCACTAGCGTACCCAGGGGGGGGGTCTGGGGGGCTGCAGACCCCCCCCATGGCCAAAAAATTTGAAAAAAAGAAGGAAAAAGAGAGAGAAAAAATGACCAAATTTCTTAAGAAAAAGGCCACTGCTAGGTCGTTATCGAAATCACAAGTCACGACAATCATATTAAGATGGGAATTTTAAATATTTGAAATTTTTGCATTTTAAAGTGCTTTCTAATTTGGAATTGAAAATTGTAAACCTCTGGTAATCTTCGGGATCGGCACGTACAGGACAATGCCATCCTGCTGCGGGTTCACATTCTCCGCCATTTTGATTATGGCATCTTTGGCTGGTTTTATGGCTGCCGGATTGTCAGCAAAATTCAGAGCAATCGGACCCCGCGGACTTTTCATTGTTATCCGGGCAAAGTTGACCAATCGATGTGTCTGAAAAGACTTATTTCCAATTCCAATTAAGAAAATGATTTTTACTAATGGCCAGAGGTGTAACGAGGGAGGTCAACCCGAGCTCTCCTGCCCCAAAATGAACTTTGAAAAAAAATAAAAATTCTCAAAGAAAAATGATCAAATTTCTTTAAAAAATGCATAATTTCCCAAAAAAAAAATTCGGCATCATTTTTATCCTAAAATGGGAAAAATTGGGAACTTTCAATTTTGAAAAAATTGAAAAGGGTGTCTCTGATCCGAAAGTGCATCCAAATGAATTGAGTTCCCCGAAAGGTGGGCTCGTCACGCCTGTGAGCCAGGGAATTTTTTTTGGAAGGGGATCAAAAAACCTGTATTCAAGCGAAGGCGAGCAGGGGCGGATCTAGGGGGGGGGGGGGTACGAGGGGGTACGTACCCCCCCAAGCCCCCAAAAATAAAATTTTTTAGAGGGTCGGGGGAGGAAAAGGAGAAAAAAATCGAAAATTTTTCTTAAGAAATTGGTCTAAAATCTCAAAATTTTCTCCCGGCGGCCCCTATCGGGACCGCCGGACGTCAAAAATTGACAAATTTAGATTAAAATTGTTAAATTTCTAAAGAAACATGAAAAATACACCCCTAAAAACCGACTTTTCACCCAAAAATACACCCTTAAAAATGAACATTTCAAAATTTCCCTCAGCACGCGTACCCCCTCCAAGCCCATGGACCTTGGTACCCCCTCCAAGCACAAATCCTAGATCCGCCCCTGAAGGCGAGTCGATTCAAGCGAATTTTGCGACCTTTTCTTAAGATTAACAAATTCAACGCTTAATAACTAAAGAGATTTCATTGCACAAAGTTGGAGAAGTTGCAAATATTGGGCCCAAATATAAAAAATGTCTTTCCTCCCTCGACCCCTGAAAATGATTTATTTCGATTCGAGGAGAGGAATTCCACCTATCCATCCCGCTGGTTAGGGGCCATTGTAATATATTCCTAAAAATTTGGCAAGATTTTCTAGATCAAGATATAAATGGGATTAAAAAAATCAAATTCAGACCGCACTTCGCCATTTGGAAGCGTCACTGATAGGTCCTCGTATGACTTTAGATTCACATTCAGTGACAAGTGCTTGACGAGCGTTTCATTCAGCACCTTGTAATAGTCATCCATTTCACGCACTGCTTTGACTGCTAATACTTTCGCAGATGCACTGAAAAAATACTTTTTTTAATGTAAAATAATGTCTCCTACCCCTCAATAAGTATTTTTCCAAATTTTTTAAGCTAATTATCGATATATTAGTTCAAAAACGACCGTCTTTCATTTTTCTAGTATTAGTAGAATCCTTAAGATAGAATATTTAAGTATCCGTTCCCATTAATCAATGTGTAAAATTCGACATATCTGGTGTTTAGATTCGGATTTAGTATACATGAAAGCCCTTGAATTTTCCTAAAATTAGTTTAAAAAATAAAAAAATATTCCGGGAGGTCTAAACTTAACAAGTACCGAATTATCGCAAGAATGTATTACTATAGATTATAAAATTTAAAACAACGTCATTAAATAGAAATTAGAATAAGAATGTTAAAAACAGCGGCCGAAATTTTAAGCTAAAATTCCGCAATTTTACCTAATTAAAAAACAAAACTGACCCCTTTTTCTGCTGCTGGTCCCCCTTTCTGGTCGGCCCCTCCTCCTCCTCCTCCTCCTCATCATCTTCTTCGTCTTCCCCCCACAATTGATCTGCCGAAATGCTCGCCTTTTCTGCCGAAATGTTCGCCGCCTTTCTGTTCCTTTCCTTCACTCTTTTTTCCCTGCAAACCGATGGCGTCGTCGAGATGGGTCTGATGATTGTGTTCGCGGCCATTGTAAGGCGATTCGTAAACACAAACTCTTGTTGGCAATTTCTTGTGGCAAATTGAAGTAAATGATGCGGCCTAATTGGGATGCGCATCCTCAAACAAAGCAAATCAAAGCTTAATTCACAGATTAATTTCGAAATAAATCGGCAAAAAAGAAGAGGGAATTTTTGCAGGTATTTTTGTTTCATGTACTTATGTGAAAACTCCTGCTGGATCACTTCTTTCTTAAGTAAATTGCTAAATTTGATAAGGGGAAAAATTTTCCAGGAGGAATAAACTGCAATGCAAGTATAAAATACCAGGAAGAGTAAATTTAACGAAAAATAATTTCCCGAAAATTTTGCAGGAAATACCAATAAATTTTGTGGCGCTACTTGAAAGACGTTTATTTTTGAAAACCCAAAATTCAACAGGGGGGGGGACCCTTTTCATTTGAAATCCAAAAAAATAAAAATATTTTCATTTTTTGAATAATAATCAGTTTTTCTAAGCAAAAGGACATCAAAAACCAAAAAAAAATTTTCATTTTTGCCCAACAGCAGGGGGGACCCTGTTATGTTAGTGGGTTTTCAAAAATAAACGTCTTTCAAGTAGCGCCAATTTTGTTTTTTCTAGAAAAAATTCATTTTCATTGTTGTTTTCTATCTTCTGATCAGCAAATCTAAATAATTATCAATTCGATTTTGCTACATTGATCGCGATCGTGATCGTTGACCCTAAAAAGAATAAAAATAAAACCTTTCTCCGTGTTCTCTGCCTATCAATTCCGCTTCTCTGTTTCTGTGGTTGAAGATTTTTTTGTTTGGCGCAGTGGGATGGTCCAAAGAATTGCTAAAAAGAGCGAAGGTGGGAGGCAAGGTTCAAATCCCGAGTGCCTCAGACTTTTATATTTGACATAAAAATGGAAATAAACCATTGAAAAAGGGTGGGAATGGTCAGATTGAATGGGAAATATTTTTTGGTAATTTAATTCATTGATTTGCAGATGACGGCGGAACAATCTTTGAGGGTGCCATCCAAACATCAATCGTACGGCCGGAACCGGACAGTCCCTTAAGGTCGGAGTTGGCCCCTTTCCCTCAAAAAATCAGAGGGATTTTTCAACAAATCCGAGGCTAATCGGTCTTTAGTTTGGAATCGCCGACCCGGACTCTGATGGTGGAGGCCGGGCAGGACATTGAGTTGCTGAGCAATGCGGGAGAAATCCAAGTCAGCTCCATCTTCGACATCAACATGAAGGCCAAGCAGGTGGGAGAGAGGTGGAGGAGGGAGGGGNGGGGGGGGGGAAGGGGACAGGTTTAGGGCCAATTTGCTGGAATGGAAGGGGACACAAAGTTCGGGTTTCTAACTGATGCTATTTGGGGAGGGCAAAAGTGAAAGTGTTGGGTTTCCGATTGATTTGAATCTAAGGGCGAGATCCGGTTGGACTCGAGCAGCGTGTTCATCTCCGGGCTGGAGGCCAGCTCCGGCCTGGGCACGGCCCAGTACCAGCTGTGCATTTGCCAGAACGGTAGACTGTTCCTGGCCACGGTGAACGCCGACTGTCGCGCGGATCGGAGTATTTGTTCGTGAAGATGAAGAAGAGGAGGGGGCGGAGAAGGGGGAAGGCAGGAGAGGATGGTGGAATTTCAAATTTTAATTTCACTAAAAGAGCTCATTCTTTGCAGAAGAAATACTGATTCCCAAAGTGATATTATCATATTGGGTGGGAATACTGTTGTAGATTATATTGTTTTTGCCCAAAGAATTAGTTCCATTCTCCAAAGTGTGTTGTAAAATGTGTAAATTCATCTTCATAAATGTTTTTTTGAGTGGAATAATACAGCATTTATCCCCTTCCTTGATCCGATCACCCCCTCCACCGGATCACTTTCTTTCACTTGCGCACCCGTTTGGAGGCCTTTGAGGTGATTTTGTTCTTGCAAAAGGGACAGGTCGGTGCGTTCCGGTGGATGTCTTTGAAGCAGATCAGACATTTCTGTGGACGAAGGGGGATGGTCTGTCCATGTCATGAGGGCCATGTTTTTTTTGAGATTCTGATCAATGATTGGCCATTTATATTTTGTATACGATGCTGTATTACAGTATATCCCTCTTCCCTATCAGTTTCTGCTGATCTGTTCCCTCGATTCCTCCCTATCCCTACACAATTCCGGATTTGTCTCCACATCCTCCGGTCTTTCCCTCCTCCTGATCCTCTTCCGTGATTGTTCTTCCCCCTCCCCCCCCCATTGGACCTTCATTTTCGCCTGTTGCACTGTCGGCATTTGCCTCTTCGGCGCTGTCAACGGGCCCTGCATTTGCTGTTGTTGCTGTTGGAACATCAAAAACCATTGGAAGGCCCAAAGGAACAATGAGAGTTGGTTGGGGGACGAGGGACTAGCAGTTGCCGCCGCGTGATGATGTCCATCCACAACTTCCTCCTCCTTCCGCATCATCCCATCCGCCGGCGCCTCCGCCACCTTTGCCCTCAGACTGTCCATCCGCCTCTCCATTTCGCGCTTCTTCCGCTCGTATTCCGTCTTCCGGAAGCGAAGGAACACTTCCAGCTGGTCCATGTCCTTGGAAATTTTAGGGATCAATGGGACATATAAAAATTAGAAAGGATAAGGGCCAAAAAGGATTGAAAGAACCGAACATTCTGATCCGGTGGTTGAATAAGCTCCCGATCATCTCGTCTCTTGATGGGATTCCCGATCACCAACCAACCCGGTTGATCAGCTTCAGCTCCTCCTGGTGCATCCTTTCCTCGTCCTCCAACCTTTCGACTGTCTGCTGGCACTCCCTCTCCATCTTCGCCTCCTCACTGTACCTTCGTCCCAACATTTGCATTTCGCGCAGATGCGCACCCAATTCGACAGCAGCCGATCTGACAATAAGACAATGGTATTGGGTTTCACGAAACTGGGCACCTGGCGCCGGCCACCGCGAAAAGTGCCTTCACAATTGCCTCGGCACTGCCGTCCATGTGGCCATTGCCCTGCCCCTCCTGCTGGCTCTGTTGCTGTCCTTCTTCCACTTTGATCATTGTCCCATTCGATTTTGAATTGGGAATGGAGGGCGAAGAAAGAAAAGGATCAGAGAGAGGATGAGGAGGAGGAGGAGGAGTATCCTCCGCAGTTGGACATTCCATGGATATCATTAAATACCAAAAATGATCAAATACCGTAAGAAAGGGCGAGTCAAAACGGAAAATGAAACGGATTCGGATCCCAAAAATCCAATAGTACAATGGCACCTTTTAAACATCTTTTTACTTATGAATAAAATTGTGGACATTTTTTATCCATGTTTTGAATGATGGAGGGGAGGAAGTAAGGAAGGAATAAAAGGGATGAAAGAATGAAGGGCGGTGAGAGGAGAGTTTATTCCCTCCCGTCCCATCCATTTACGCGCATCCATAGAAGGTGGAGGGGGGGGGGGCAAGGATGATGAAGAGGAAGGAAAAGGGGGAGGAGGAGGAAGGGTGACGATGAAGAGGAGAGGGAAGAAGCCCCGATCGGCGGACGACGAGCCAAGAAGCCGGGGCCGATGCTGATCGACTCATCCCAAGCGCCCCTCCTCCTCTTCCTCCCCCTCCCTCCCCTTGCACCAAACTTTGTATAAATATAAACACCCATGAATGGATCATTGGTAATCCAATCAGATTCACCACTTAAAAAAACAAACTAATCAGCTTATAGACAGTGTTTTGCCGTTGTCATCTAGGGACAGGGACCTTGATCTTTCAGCCGCACCAAACATTTGGCCAATAAATCGGATAGTTTTTTTGGCGAATAAACAACTATCAATGCGACTGTCCGATTTTGGTGACTGATGTTGTCCTTTTTTATTTACATACTTATAATCAGCGTAGAAAAGCCAGAGAATTCCAATTTTCATTTTAGCTCCTCAATTTTATTACGGGAAAGCACGTTGTGTTAAAACATATTGTTGTCTGACATCTTTTTCTCTGCTCACTCGCTTTTCCTATGCCAGTTTATAATAAGGCATTCGCTTCGTAAAATTGAGGATTCAAGGCGTTTCTCCCGGTGCCCAATTTTTATCGTACCGTTTATTTTTGATATAAAACCATTTATCATCACTCAGCTAAAGTCCATCTTTCTAAAAGATTTTGATACATTTAAAGAGTGATTTTATATCAAACGATGAGCTACCAAAGAGCTAGGGTTCAGAGTTCACGTTCTTCAAATTTATGGCCAATTTGTCTTTTTGATCAATCTTCAATTTTGGCCATAACTTTCATCCACTTGGCTAATTTGAAGAAATCATTATTAATTGTAGCTCTTTGATAGCTCGATTGTTTGATAAAAATAGATGGGTTCTAACATTTTCTAGGTGGTATTTAGTTGTGTGGTGAGAGATTGGTGGACCCCTTACCGTCGATTCCCGCACTCATTGGTCCTTTCTTCTTTTTTTTCATCGGCTAACTTATCTTTTGTCATTTTCTGCACTTTCCTCTCCCAAACGTTTCCCTTTCGCTGTCATTGATCCACTGATTAGATCCATAATCAATCAAATAAATCAATCAATGATCAGTCTTTATTTTGGCAAATCAATCGATCAATAAGCGATCACTCTTCTCTGATCAGTTCCCCTTTCCCTTCTTCTTTCTCCCTCCATCTTCTTCTTCTTCATCTTCGGCTCTGTGTCGGCGGATCTTCGGGCTTCCTTCGGGGCTTTTTCGGGTTTTTGGATCGACTCCGTTCCTTGCAATTCGGACAAGTCGGCGCGTTGCGGTGGATCAATTCTTGGCATGAAGCGCAGGTCTGAGAAGGGGCAGAAACTTATGATGAGCTGATCATTGACTCCAATCCCCGGAGAAAGTTAGCGGCACTTTGTCCCCAAATGCATTCGATTTGTACCAACCCCCTTCGATTGGATTCATTCCCTTGAAAAAGTACCGACTTGATCACATATGTATTTTGCTTCATTCCCTGATCTGATCCAAATCAATCACCCACATAATATCATATTTTTCACTTTTAGCCAGTCGCCTTTTCCTGATTTTGGATCATCTCCATCCTCCTCTCCTCTTTTTTCTAGTTTGGGACTTTTGTGCGGGTTTCCTACTTTCTAACCCTTCTCCCCCTCAACCCGGACCTTCATTGGCGGCGACTGGTGCTGCGTGTCGACGGCAGTCGGGCGCATCTGCGGCACTTTGCGCCCGCTGTACTGCTCCCAAGCCCGGCTGATCTCCTCCCGGGCCCGGCCGGGGAAGGAGGCGACGGAGGAAGAAGAAGCGGAAGAATTGGGGAAGAGACGGGGCCGGAAGTGGAGGGGAAGCGGAAGGGAGGAGTGGGGCGGATGGTGAAGCGGATGCGGAAGAGAAGGATGAAGCGGAGGAGGAAGCGGAGGAAGGGGATGATGATGGTGAGCGGGGGGCGGAGGGGAGGCGAGCAGGGGCGACTGGTGCTGGTGGTGGAACATCAGGGCCAGGGCGGCCACCGCCTGGAGCTGGTCCTGCAACACAACCACCTTGTTCATGAACAGAATTGGGCAATGCATCGTTTATGGCAAATTCATCGGGATCAAACATGGTGGGTGAGAGGTTATACTGCTTGAATGTTTTTTGACCCTGTGGTAGGCTGAGGGGCTACAGTATAAAACGCCTTAAACGAAAAGCGACGCTCTTCATCTTTTGTTACAACGCAAATGCAAAAGATAAGCAAAAATTGTGAGAGAACAAAGCGGAAAAGAAAAAGAGTGTGCGCTGACTACAGAACGGAAGACTTCGAAAGGCCGAATTCATCACTTTATTGTGTTTCGTTGTCCGTGTTTTATAATCGCTTTTCGTTTCAGATGCGTTTTATTTTTCGGACTTTAGGGTCAAATAAAAATTAAAGCAGTATGTACATGGTATTGGGAATTATCGTAGCTGTATAAGCTAGCACTAGCGTTACATGCCAATCTAGCGAAATCAACGATATTGATAATAAACGATGATCTCAATTTCAGTGGCCAGGAGCTGTTCATTCGGTCGGTGACAGTCGAGGAAGATGCCACAGCGCACAGCACCACAACCGCCAGCGAAAACTCGGCCCCATCGGATGTGCCAAATCAGCAGCAGGCTGGGACCCCGCACAGCAACAACAACAACATCAACGGGTTGATCAGCCAGGTCCCTTCAAAATTATAATTAATTGGGGGGGGGGGGGGGGGGGNCCCCCCCCCCCCCCAATTAATTATAATTTTGAAGGGACCTGGCTGATCAACCCGTTGATGTTGTTGTTGTTGCTGTGCGGGGTCCCAGCCTGCTGCTGATTTGGCACATCCGATGGGGCCGAGTTTTCGCTGGCGGTTGTGGTGCTGTGCGCTGTGGCATCTTCCTCGACTGTCACCGACCGAATGAACAGCTCCTGGCCACTGAAATTGAGATCATCGTTTATTATCAATATCGTTGATTTCGCTAGATTGGCATGTAACGCTAGTGCTAGCTTATACAGCTACGATAATTCCCAATACCATGTACATACTGCTTTAATTTTTATAGATCAACCAGCTCAGTCAATTCGATCAACCCCACGCCAATCTCAATCTGATCACTTCTCCCGATCAGCTCCCCTGCCCCCCCCCTCCGAACTCACTCGGACAACAATGCCTTCGGCAACAGATCCTCCGGGGTCAGCCCACAGGGCACATCCAGCTCCCGGGCACTGCGACTCAACTGTTCCCACAGCACCGGCATCTGTGCGTACCTTTGGCCCAAAACGCTCTCTATGCGCCGCCTCTTCTCGCGCACCCCTTCCAGCACGGGTTCCAACTCGCGCTTCTCCTGCAAAACCGATTGATCGATCAGAATGTTCAATCATTATTCACGGATCCATCCAGATCATAAAATCCAATTTCGTTTTTGAGGTTAAAGTACTGCTCCAACTTCTTCCACTTGCCTGGTTGATCTCCTGGATGGCCTCAGAGTGCAGTCGGCTCTCCTCCTCCAGCTCCTTCACCGTCCTCTCCCCCCTTTCGATCAGTTTGCCATCGTCCGCCAACTCGCGCAACCCATCCAGCACCTCCCGTCGCTCGTTTTGCAACCGTTGGATTGCCTCTCTGCAAAAGAACTAAAATATATTCATCCGCCGGATGATATTCTCTACTCCATCTCTTCCGGTTCTCTACATCCGGGATTCTTCCTCCTCCACTTCCTAACATCTTTCTTCTTCTTCCCCTACATCCATTCTTCCTCTTCCTACTCTTCTTCCCCTCTACTTCATCCTTCCCCAATTGTTCCTCTTCATCCCATCCAATTTTGGCCCTTCCCCCCTTAAATCCATAAATTTGTCATCTCTTTCCCTTCCCTTCCCCCGAGTGCAATTTATCCCTTCCCCTTCCTCCTGCTCCGCCATCCAATTTCTTCTCCCCCCTTCCTCTCGTTCTTCCACTTTTGCCATATAGGCTGATTTATGGCCCTTTTCCCCACCACACAATTGTAACATTTCACAATTCTGAGGTGAAAACTGACAATTGAATGGGAAGGGAATTATTCTGTCCATTTTTGTAATTTTGGTTGGCATTTTTCGAATATTTTCGCACTTTTTGGACCATTTTTCTCCCTTTTTGCATCTTTTGACCATCTTCTTGCCTTCACCAACCTGGCCTCCGCAATCCGGATCAGCTCTCTGGCCACCTCTTCCGCGTTCACCTGGCCCTTCTGTCCTTCCTCCTCTCCTCCTCCCCCATTGCCTTCTTCCGCTTCGCTCTTTTCTGCTTCTTCCCGAGGAGTTTCAACATTTTCCTCCGGGTGATTATTCTGATCAGGCGGAGAGGACGACGATTGCTGATCAGAAGCCGAAGTGGGCTGGGGTTGGTCGAAGGCCAGGGAAATGCTCATTTGGCTGGAGGAAGGGGATGATGATCTGATCTGAGAGGATGAGAAGGAAAGGAGGGGGACAATTGAGGATTTTGGTGACCAAATACAAAGTTCAAATTTAATTGGCCAAATGATTGGATAATTTCGCCCAATGAAACGAAAGCATCACAAATTGTTACTTTGGCGTGAAAAGGAGGAGAGAACAGAAAAGAGAGAGAGAGAGAAGATTGTCATGGGAATTGGGACAGACAACAAACATTTTGAGGGGAACAAAGAAATTGAATGTTTGGTGAGGAGACCGAAGACGCCCAAAAGTGGCGGAGGAGGAGAGGGGGGGGGGGGGG
>LDKF01000021.1:351149-368575 GCA_001026735.1 Rotylenchulus reniformis
GGGGGGGGTCAATCGCCGATCGCAGGGCCAAAAGTTGACCCCCCCTTGTTAATGTATGTTCTACAACCACACAAGGGCACTCAAACGGGCCACTGACAGGTGGAGGGGAGGGTACAATGTTAAGGATTGTGAGTATTGAGAGATCGTGAGTGATGGGCGTTAGTAAGGCCTTGCTCAAGGGCCGGACACCGTTAGGCTTCGCCGTATTGGAATTTAAATTCCAATAATCGACTCCTACTCCTTGCTTCTTCTCTGAACTTACGGGTGGAAACTGATCTCCGCCATCAGAATATCCTCCACAAATTTCATCCCAATTTGCTCATTTCTCGGCCGCTTCGCCTCAACTTCGTCATCCGTCTCCTCCCTTTCCATCCTTCTGTTCTTCTTCCACTGTTCTTCCATCCCCCAAATCCGACAAATCTCGCTAACTGTCGAGGAAGACACCGTAGCTCGTCCACGCGGATCAAATTCCTTGTAACTCAATGATCAGAATTAGGGAATTTAAATGAGAAATTGGCTCCTTTGAATTTTACCCATAATTGGCCCAACCTGTTGACTTCCCAAAAGCCTCTGCATAACATATTTGGTGTTGGTGTAATTCTCGCTGTAATGACAAACCTAAAAATTCCAATCAAATTTCATATCAATATTCATCCAATCAAATTTCATATCAAAGGCAAAGTGTCCCGACATTTCCCAAAATACGGACCCCTATAAAAAGCTCGCCGGGTAAAATTTTTTTTGTCAAATTTCTCAATTATGGATAAAAGTTCGCGAGGATCCCCCCCCCCACGAATCTGCGGACCCACTGACCCCGCTGCGTGCGGACTCCCACCCGACTGACCCCCCTTGCCGACGTATGATCAATATATTTTATTTCGCCCATTGTCAAAAGTTTTCCATAAATTCATGTCCAATCATGCATTATATTTCTATAGAAAAAATAAAATTTTTGCCGATCGACCGTAGATTACCAGTAATTTTAGTCAAATCAAAAAATTAATGTCTCACCTTTTGTAGATAATTTCCAATTTCTACCTCCATAGACAAAAATCCTTCAGGACGGAAAATGGAAGGATTGGAAAAGGCTCTCCGGGCTACCATCACACTGCTCGCTCCAGTTTCTTTCCGAAATCTATCAATATCCGAATGTGTGCGAATGTCACCTGAACCACCCTAAAATAAAAAGCATCAATGTGGGATACACTATCTGGTAGGTAAATGTAAATTAAAAAAATGGGTGAAAATTTTCTAAAATATTCAAAACCAAGTAGGATAGAGATAGAGGATACGTTTGAGGCATTTATCCCTTATTCAATCATCGGATTTTGTTAAATTCACAGTTACCCATGTTATAAAAAATGATAAATCGCGCGTAATAAAATTGTTTAAGAATGTTTCTTTCTTTGGCGGCCTCTCGTCAACACCCCCCCCCCCCGAAAATTCCTGGTTAGGCTCTTGTTTCAGAGAAATTATTTTAAGTTATCATAAGATGAAAAAACACACATTGGCTATAACCGGAATGGACAGGAAGCGGCAAATCTCTCGGATTTCACCGATCCGACACTCGTGATTTGGCCTTTCGTTCCGTTGTCGCCCGTGAACAGCCAAAGCAGACACACCACAACGTTCTACCATATGTACAAATTCCATTGTGCTGGACGACTAAATCAACAAATATAAAAAGGAAAAATCGCAAAATCGTACTGTGTTCAAAACCCGAATTTTGCATGAAACAGGAACCGGCGAAACCGAGACCATCGAAGTGAGGATCTGAACCCGCGATGGGGGATTTAAAATAGGAAATCAGGTTCCGCACAAAAAAATCCGACTTCTTTCACTTTTTCGGGCTCTCCGAGCAGTGCAGCGCCCATGCCAGCATGGACCGAGAATGGCTTTGGACAGCCCATGTTCACATCAATGGCGGCCACGTCATTACCAATCAATTTGCAAATTTTCGCGGCATTTTCCGCTGAATTTGTGCCCTAAAAATTGCTGAATACCTTTTTCGTATTTTATGATCGCAAATCGAATAAAATACAATTTGAAGGATACAGCGTGCTCTCTCCTCCTCCGCAACCCTAAGCACCACTTCCTCGCCCAAAATGTAATCAATTGTGCCCAAGGTCACTTAAAAATTAAAAAATTTAAATGAATTTCTGCTGAGCAAATAATAATAATCGGAAATTTAAATATAAATCCTTTAAAAATTGACTGAATGGATCGGGGATGTTACCATTCCTTACCATTTTCTGTCCTTTGACTGCTCAGCAATTTCTGATCAACAATTTCTTCGGTGTAAACCAGATCCGCGCCGTATTCCAACGAAAGCATCCGCAAAGGAGTGCGACCGGCACGAACCATCGGGGCCAGAATACGTTTTGAAGCGAAAAGTTCAGGATCCCGCACAGAAGTCATTTACAGTATTATTCGGTATGGAGTTGCACTAACATCATAATCTGCTAATTAATTAAGTATTTAACATGAATAATGATTTGTATTTTGTATTTGTATTTTATTTTGCCTCTAGGGCGTCAAATCAAAACAAAGAAATAAGTGAAAACAACAAAATAAATAAAACATTTCGGGTTTTGATCAGAATACAAGCGGATAATCATTAATCAGTTCCAAAAAACGAATCATATATAAATAATTCCCCATTTTATAATTTAGTTTAACATTTTAACAAGGAATTAAAAATTAACGAATTAATCTTTTTGGCGTTCCGTTTAGCGCCATTTTTCAATTAGGGCCGAACAACCGTGATGCGATGGACAATTATGGTTGGGCAAAAAAATAAAAAGACTGAAAATGAGCTTCCCATTGGGTTTAAACTTTTCTTCGCTTAATTTGATCCATAATTCTCTCCCCAAATGTTCGACCGCATTGCACGCGATAAAGGACCATAAATGGCGGGATGTTTTCGTTGAAATGATCACTGATCAGATCACGGGGCTCAACTGATCGATTCCGTATGGTGGTGGTCGGCTGTCTGCACTTTCCCCTGGCACACTGGACATTGGCCCAGCTGAAGCACGGCCATTTGGAAGTCGTCCGAGTTGAAAAACTGAAAAAAATCGGGTAAACAGGGAGGAGGAGGAGGAGTACGGTATGCCAATGCCATGATTGCAAATTGCAGTCGAGAAAATCTAATGGACTGAAGTTTTCTGTTCTGATCATGAATTTTTTCAATTCTGGATAGTTTATTTGAAATAAAAGAAGAACAAATTTTCTTTGTCAACCCGAAAATGGGATGAGGGGATGGGTCAGACTTAAATCATAATTTGGCATTTTTCCTGAGTTATTCCTTGTTCCCTCCTCTATGCCCGGTCTCCGATCTTATCTAGGCCTTCCTCTTTAACCCATTCCATTATAATCTTTGCCTAATCGATATCTGACCAACCTTTTGGCAGTTGGGACATTTGGCAATTTTGATCTCTCCGATCACTTTCACATAGAAATGGGTGCGCAGAGGGGGCGGAAACTGAAAAGGGAAACAATGATTGGATGATCGGGGGGGGGGGGGGGGGNGGGGGGGGAAGGGATCATCTTTGAAAGATCACTAACCGTGTGGGTGAACACCTGGCTACTCTCCAGCCCCAGCAGTTGGTCCCTGTCCAGCTTCATCTGCCGCTTCTTTTTCTGGGGATCAATCAATCAATCATATAAATCATCGGAATCCTCCCCACTTTGTTCATGGCCAGCAATTCGGCCACCACATCGGTGCTGTTGCCTTGCTGATGTGTCGGGGGTTCCATGTTTATCAGATGCATCTGGACCAATGGGATACTGTAGTATTAAGGATACGGTGTTATCCTGTCCATACCGCATCGGCATCCCCAATGCCATCGGCAATTTGGAATTGGACTAGCGGAAGCACTTCTGCAAAGGGAGAAATTGGCCAAAAATGGCAAAAAATCAAAGATGGACCGAAAGTGATGAACGAGTAGACGAAGGGATGATCGCAGTGCACGCAGGCATGGCCGCCCAGAATGGGATTGCTGGTCCCGCAACTGCAAATCAGCCAAATGATCGACTGATCAATGATCAATTGGTGCACAAAGCACAGACCCAGATTAGTCCAAGCCCATCCAAGGAAGAATGATCAAAAAACGGAATCGGAGAAAAGAACATCTAAAGTCCCGAAGGGAACTAATAAGCTCATCAGAATTGAGGAATTGATCACCCAAAAGATCATTTTCCGACGATTAAGCGTGTCTCCAAGTATTCAATTCGAACTTTATAGAGGCCTAAAAAATGTCCTACTAAAAGTGAACACAAGTCGAAGTTCTCCAACTTTTTCCATTTTCCGTTCCGATATTCTCCAGGGATCCGCTCCCATCCCCAACCACCACTAGCCTGTAGCACATGGGCTGGAACTCGTCCGCGTCCGCGAAGGGCATGGCCCGGATCTCCAGGGTGGCCTCGTCGATGGGCCCCCGGAAGTGCGGGGGCGCCTTCAGCTGGCGCAGCTGTTCCAGCGCCTGGCGCGCCGTTTTGAAGGCGCCGAAGCGCCGGCTCAGTTTCATCAGAGTGTACAGAACAACGACGCGGGAGACGAAGGGGGCGGAGGGGTGGAGGGCCAGCAAGCGCGAGGCGTGGAACAGAATGTCCAGGGACTTGTCCGTGAACGGCTCCGCCTTCAACAGGAGGAGAGGAGGTTCGCGGGGTTTTTGATTTTCATGGCTTTTTAGCATTCACTGAATTTTTAAGTGTCTAAAATTTTTGAGAATTCCGTAACTTTTGATAAATTTGTGAAAAATTAGCTTTTTACCGGTGTTCGGCAATTTTTCATAGGAATTGGAGGTTTATTTCAATATTTTTTTGGGAATTTCTTGAGATTCATGCGTTTCTTGGCCAATCTTCTTACAAATTACCACGTATTTGAACACGGGTTCATAGGCAAAGTAGATGTCGGCCAGGGTCAACCATTTCTGGGCCTTTCCAAACACTTCCCCGGCCTCCGATGCCTCCAGAAGTTGTTCCGCACGCCGTCGATAGTACACGGAGGCGGCTTAACTGACCATTTTTGTCAATTTCTTGTGCTCTTTTTTGGATTTTGACTCTTTCGGAACTCTCTCAATTCCATCCAATCTTTTTTTCGTTTTCCACCTCATTTGTACCCTTTCGGCCATTCTTACCCCGAAATCGGTTCTCGCGCACTGCATTGTCTGTGAGCTGTTCCAGTACCCAAGCAGCTTCCTTGGCGTGTCCGGCCTTGTTGTACGCTATCAAAAGGATCAAATCAAAGATCACCCCAAACAATCAAAAATCATCCCATTTTGTCGCCCACCGATCTGCGCCTCGTCAAAGCGATCCCTTTCCGCCAACCATCGGGCATAGGGAAGGTACACGTCCACGCTGAGGGCAGGATGGCGGGAGACCAGGGCAAAGGCCTAAAGGGCAAATGGGCAAAATCATTTTAAAAACGTTATCCTTTGGCATCGATCTGATTTACTGGATCAATGTTTCCACAGGTTCAAGATTTCCCTGTGTTTTCACACCCCCCCCCCTCCATTTCAGTCACCCACATCCTCCCAATGCTCAGATCCCACGTGCATTTGCACAATTGCTCGGGTGTCGTTGATGCGCTGAAAAGTACTAAGGCACTTTATACACCGAATACAATATAATCGGGGTACGGTATTACCTGGAAAATTGAGGCGGCGAGGGTGAACTCGCCCTTGCGTCCCATAAACTGGCCAATCTCGCGCAAAAGATTTGCATCCGACCGATCCAGCTTGCGAGCCGCGTTGGCCACCCTGCAAAGGCAAACATTAAATGGAGTTGAATCCTGAAGAAAGTAATATGTAGGTACTTACATTTCCACCCATCCGTTGGCCATCATCAGACGTATCGCCTTGTCATAGTCTTAATTTCAATTTTAGACTGAATTTTTAGATTTTTGGTGTTTTTACCGCCCGAAGCCATCAACATGTCAGGCACGGAGGCCATCTGTAAGAACAGAACAAAGTCCAATGCGAAGTGGAAAACTGATCAATGTCCGACCAGTCTCTGGTCATTGCTGCTCTGGGCCCAGTCGGCCTTTCTGCGCAACAACAGCTTCTGGGTCTCCTGGCTGGCTGAGGACAGCAATTCCTGCGCAAAGTCAGAAATTAGAGACCGCGGGAATCAGGGGATACAAGGGTTCCCTGAACCAGTCCGGGACCTGTGCCTGCTCGAACATGCGCAAATCGGCGAACATCTCCAGCGCTTTCTGTTCCGCGCCCATCTTCTGCAGCAACTCAACACACTCGCGGAAACGCCGGTTGTGCGCGTACAAATGGGCGCGCAGCTCATCGGTGGTGGAACCGCGGGATTTCATCTCCTGGGAAGGAAAATCCGAAGATCCAAGTCCAGAACCGGGATGGATCACTGACTGTCAACTCGTTGACCAGCTGAAAGGGATTTTATCAAATCAAGGTCATCCTCCAGATCACCAACTGACCAGCAGAGATCGACAGTCCCGGATGCGGAAGAATGCCTTCCGTGCCACCTCGAACTCCATGTGCTCCAATGCCTCCGTCCCCAGCAACTGAAACAAAAAATGCATTTTCATGGCGTATTTTGTATGTTTTCCTGGTGTTTCTCACCTTCCAATCACGTTCCGTGACGCCCAAAGCGGCCAGCACATATGCTTCCCTGGGTGCAATGTTTATTTTTACCCTTTCCCATGTTATAACTGTGTAATACTTGAACATCCTGTTGTCCAGAAACTGCAAAAGTTGACTAGAAAAGGGGTGGTGACATTGCTCTTGGTATGACCTGGGTGGCTGTTTGGCACTCACCTGGTCAGCGGGATCTCCAGACATTGCTGATGAGGGGGGGGGGACATTTGACAAGATTGATGATGTCCAACATTGTCAAATGTTTACCATGGAGTACATGTGCAGGATGTACACGCATTTGCCCATGAAACCGACCACGAACCCTTGCTGGGAGGCTTCTAGGCGTTGCTGGTAGGGCGTGAACCAGTGGGACTTGATGTTCAGCAGGCCATGGCCCGAATAGCAGACAAGGTCCTCGTTGGCCGAGTTGAAGGCCACGCTGGTCATGTTGGGTTCCTGGGCAAGGAGTGCAAGCAGTTCAAGGGGTTCGTCTACAGTTCGGGACCCGAACCTGGTTCAGGATCTCCTTGCGCTCCGTGTCGTACAACACACAGATTCCCTTTGGTTTTTTTTGGACCTTTTCAATAATTTTGTTAGCATTCGCTGACTTCCTCGTCAACGGTGGCCAATTTCCGCTTGGACAGACTGATGTCCACGCAACGGATCATCGACTTCAGCCGCACAACTTCCACCGGAAAGGGATTGTCCACGAATATTTTGCTAACCTGGAGAGAAAGAAGTGAAGCAACTCATTTGATAGCAAAGTATTGTTACCAAGCCAAAGCGCATGCCGACGAGAATGGTCTCCCGACCGGGCGGTCCCCCGACCACTTTGATGTATCTTTAGTGGGGAGCAGAAAAGATACATACAATCTTATCCTCAGTATTCGCATTTGGATTCGAACAAAAATAATCCCGAATAATGGTCTGAATTCGAATAGTAAAAGGGAACATTCAAAACAGCCAGAGCACTTTCATACGATCTCCGATCATCTTTGAGCAGGACTCAGTGTTCCCGAACACCTATATCTGATCAGCCAAAGATCCCCCTTTCGCCATTCCCACCACATCACCCTTTCTTCTGATCATTTCCTGATCACCCACCTGATCAGCGACTCCATCACCCACTCGCGCTGTTTGATGCCCTTCAGGTCGTAGCAGGTCAGCCGACGGTCCTGGCACAGGATCAGGTGCTGACTGGTGATCACCAGCAGGGAGCAGTCGAACTGCTGGGTGATCCGATCGATCAGTTTGTACTCCAACGGCTCGCCCTCCTTCTCCCCGGAGGATTGGCGGTAGATGAGCACCCGATCGGTGAGTTGGATGGCCAGTCGGTTGCTATAGATGGCCACCTACCCGAAAGTATTGATATATGGCCATAAATGGTCAAAATTCAGCCAAAAACCCTTCCAAGTGGAGATCAAACATCGCAAACGTACCTTGCGGACCAGATCTTGACAACGGATCCGGGTGGACTTTTGGTGTTGCAGTTGCTGTACGACCACATCCGTCTGATTCTCCCGATAGGCGTACTGATCTGAAAAGGAAAAATATTTTGGAGGAGTTCGAAATGGCACAAAAATGACCACAGACACCTTTGTGAAGGGCGTGGATGGTGTTCAGCACCAGTTGATAGCAGGCCAGGGACCCGTCAACACAACCGACTCAAAGGACAACAAGTTCAAGCAGTACTTGAACCTGACCAGGCCCGACTCACCGACCACACAGCGTTGGTTCAGCAGTGCCATGCTCCATGGCCAAGCATCCAGCTGGGCCATGGCGCCAAGATCGGTGCCTAAAAGTGATCAGAAGATCAATCTGATCAGAGAACGCCGAGCAGCAACCCCCGACGGTGTGCAGGTTCAACTTCTTGTTGGACCCCGTGCACAGAAAGAAGCACCCGTTGGGGAACAAATGCACCGCGGTGGGGTCGTAGTCCAGCGGTTTGTCGGTACGGTGAGTCTGAAAGGGCAATTGTAGCATTGTTTGCTAACAGTAGCAATGCTAGTTGGTCATTCGGAAAAATGTTCCAAATTTTCCGATGGAAATCCGACCAATTGGCCCTGTTCGTGGGCGTAGAATCCAATGGACTGGGCCCAGTCGGCCACCACCAGCAATTCGCCGCCCATCTGCTGGCCTCCCTCAGCGGTGGAAAGTTGCGCGAACTGCAAGTGCCACACGGGCTCGCGGCCCGGTCGCTCGACCCGGGCCACCTCCTCGCCGGTGGGCTGAAATGTCCGAAAGCCAAAAGTTAGACTCCAAGTCCAAACATTTTTTCGAATGGTTTTTTCTCGGAATTCTAATCAATCGAAACCCCCGATGAGTTTGGGATGTTCCCGAATATTTTGGCCAATTGGGATTTGGAACCCGTACAACTTGTTTTTACCGTTGGCCCGGCCAACGATCGCATCGACACGGTGCCGTCAAAGAAGCCGATGGCGTAGAAGAATCCGTCAGAGCTCCAGGCACAGCTGGTGCATCGGGTGTGCACCTTTTGCTTGCTGAACGGGACATGTATGACTTGACCAAATGTGAGTGTGTGTGATTGATCACCTGACATTTTTGTCATTCTGTGACCAAATGCCTTAAAAAGGATGGATTTTTGCCAAATATGTCCAAATTGTTGTTTTGGGTCAAAAGTTTGCCAAAATCAGTGACGGCACAGCTGATCAGGGTCATGGAGCTGGGCGAAAAGGCCAAACATTGGACCGGATCACTGTGCCTGGAGGATAGAGACTGTTAACCCTGATCAGTCCCCTGGGGATGGATCACGTGTATTTGAGCAGTCCCTCGTGCTGATCACTCCACAGGATCACCGATCGGTCTTGGGAACCGGAGGCATATCTGATCAGTGATCGGAGAATCAACCCAGAATGATCAGACGAAAGTCAAAATCCAACGGACTTTTCACCGTTGAAGGAGAAACCGACGGCATGGACCAACTCTTTGTGGCCTAATCGAGGAGTGATCGGACTGATCAGTTGGGACTTTTCTAAATTTTGGACCTCTCAGGGAAACGATCACCGAACCATCGTTGGGGTCGTAGACAATCACCCGAGTGCCTGGAAGTGGGAAGACACTTGGGAATTTTGGGACAAATCCCATTAGAAGGATGTACCAATGGCAACCAGCAGCTGGCTGCCGTCCGGCTTGAAGGCCAACGAGTAAATGCACGAACTATGGGGGGGGGGGNGAGAAGGAATAATGAAAGGTACGGAAGATGGGGGGTGGGGTGAGGTGTAAACAGAGACAATTTGGAGAGGGAATACAGAATAGGAATTAGGGCCAGAAAGATTAGGACCCGGAAAAGGGTAAAACTGTGAAACAGCAAATCCCGAACCAACCCGGCCTCCGCCTCATCTTCGTCTTCAAATGAATGCTTGTCAATCCTTTTAGTGGAAGAAGAGATTATTGGCAAAATGAGAAATCCCAAGGAAACTGACCATGTCAGGACGGGGAGCATCCTGTTGGTCAAAATTGGATCAAATCCTAGGGATTTGAAGAAAGTTGGTCAAGTGGGCGGGAAAGAAGGAATAAAAATAAATTTTGGTTGTCATGGAGATGGCAGAGTGATGAACAACCAAAAAATGAACAACCCATTGTGGATTCTATTCTGTATTATTTCGAGAATTTTATTCAACCTTAGATGATTCATAGAATTAGGAAGGTTCGATTTTCGGGGCTAGATTCGGCTTCCATTACATAGTCTGACAGATTGGCTTCTTCTGACCATGTTATGACTTTTTATTTATTTTTTGCACCATTTTGGAAACAATTAAACAAAATATACAATTTACACTAGGATTATGGCATCAAAGTGAGTGAATGGACTAAAAGTGATCGAATGAAGAAAAGAACAGCGAAGTAAAGAGCACCGGGAGGAAGAACAGCAACAGAACCGAGAAGGCGGGAAACCGGACGGAGGGCAGGGACGAGCTCGTGCAGATCGGGTTGAACTCCTTTGGGGGATGAATGTGAAATCCATGAAACAGAACCCAGGAAAATGGTGAGGGACCAAAGATCAAAGTCCCCCCAATCCCAGTGACCAATGATCACCTTGGGGTGGACCCGAGTGTAGTCCAGATCAGTGCGCAGAGTGCGTTCCAGGCCAAGAGAAGTCCGTGTCAAGTTGCAGTTGGGCACTGAAAGGGGAAAGGAATGGGCTGTTGTTATCCGCCGGAACTCGAAGAGGCCATTAACCCTGTTTCTGTGCCACAAATGGCGGGAACATCGGTGCCGGAGTTTGTCGAGTTGGCCATGAACTTCCACTTGCATCCGCGGGTTTCGATGGGTCATCCGGAGGAGGGGAACTCGCGCAATGTCCGTCCAATACCAGCAAAAACAGTGCGGAACGCGGGAAGGAGATCAGCCCGATGGTGCTGATCAGCAGAATAGGGTGGTGGTGATCATTGATCAACCAAACTTTATCATTCCTATTGTGATCACTCCGATCACTCACCGATTGCAACTCCGTTCCATCATCCAAACGCCGTCGTCGTTCTTCCGTGCCCCTCGCATGTGTGCCCTCAGCCTGTACCGCGTGTGCTCCACCGTGCAGTGCTCCACCATCTCTGGCTGTCCCTCGAACTCACAGTCCGAGTCCAAAGGGACGATCAGAGGGGGCGACTGCTGATCCTGATCAGTGTCCAGCTGATCGGACGATGGGGAGACCGAAGGTATCCAAAGAGATTTCCAAAGTGAGGAGGCGAGCCTGGAAAGAAAAATGATCAGAGATCAAAGACCGGCGGAAGGATAATGGTCGATCAGGAGGAAGGAGAATCCGACAAAATCGGGGGAAGAAGGAAAAAAGGAACCATTGGAGTGTGGAAGGGAGCAGGCCGAGCAGCTGACGGAGGGGGGCCGAAAACCGGCGGGGGGAGGCGGAGACAGACTCGGCAGGGTTCTGCAGGGATTGGATGTGCTGCATGTACTGCTGGCGCTGAAGCTGGCGCGCATCCATGGTGATCACCATCGGACAGAGGGCGGCAGTGTCGCGCCAAACATGCCTTTGGGGGGGAAGTGATCAGAAGAAAGTGATCGGAGTCAGAACTGAACAAAAAGCAGAAGAGAACCGGATATAATGTGGAAGTAGAATTGTTTTGTTCCATTTTTTGGAAAATGCCTTACTTCCGGATGAATTCCCTGGCCAACAGTTCCGCAAACACTTCCGGCTCCGCATTTGACAGGTGCACGGGCCGGAAGGAATTGGCATCCGCGGGTTCCGGATCACTGCTGGCAACCACCACCGCGTCCGCGCTGACCACAAGACACTTCCGATCAGCCTGGCAATGTCAAGATCCTCCGTGATCTTTGGTCTCCGACCTTTCCCACCTTGGTGCACTCCTTCCATCCCAATTGTTGTTGTTGTTGTTGCGATTGTTGCAGTGCTTTCTGCAGTTTTTGCTGTAGGAAATGACCACGGAGTTGCACCTGAATACACCCGTAGTAATGAACGCTACATCGTGATACTGTAGCTAGTAAATATTTCAATATCCCAGTTCTACTCATAGCTCATAAGTAGAATGGTGGATCATCAATAGATAGGTTCTTAAAGCTGGAGGGAGGGAATGGTGCGGATCCGACCTGGGAGTATCCCTTACCTAGTATGCACAGTCCCTCTGCTACTCGAGGATACTTGTACAGCAGTAAGGATATCATGATACTTGTCTTCTTACAAGGATACTGTATTCGATCACCCCGTCTACCGTATGCTTAAGTTCAGTACTATTCCCCCCCCCTCACCATACCCCAATGCGTGCCAGCGGGATGGAATTGCCGACAAAGGCAATGTCTTTTTGTACGGACAAAGTTGCACTCGGAGCGGCCAGGTCAACCACCTCCAGCTTCAACTTCGCATCCATCTCCTGTTGGTCATCATCATCAACTTCCGCCGATGGGGGAGGAGACGATGGTTGATGTTGTTGGATGAGAAGAGATTGGACGGAGGAGAACTCGCTGTGGAAGGTGGAAGGGATGAAGGATGAAGAAAATGAAGAGCGGAAGGGATTAAGAGGGATGAAAGAAAGGATGAGGATGGAGAGGAAGATAAGGGCGAAACGCGGAAGAAATGAAGTGATCATGAGGGAAGGAAAAAGGAAATGAAAGGAAGTATGAGGATATAAAGGCAATGAATGAATCAGAGATGAGACTGACCACCGTGGGAAGAACACGCTCAATGCGGCCCGATGAAGGAGAGCGGAAGGACGGAGTTGGAGGAAGGCGGAGATGAACAGTCGCGGATCCACCCGGGGCGGAAGGGGACGCGGAGGACACGCGGAAGAAGAAGAGGGGGAGGAAGCGGATGGCCAAGACTTGGCCCAAAGCGGGAACAACGACTGGAGGGACAAAGCGGAGAGATAGGAGACGAAGGAGGCGGAGGGGGAGGAGGAAGAAGAGGAGGGCAAGGAGGGCAGTAGACGCACCAGCGCTAACACGCGGGAAAGGGGTTTCGCGGAGCTGAGCGGGGCGGACAACTCCCACTGGCGGATGGGTCTGAAGGTTTTTTCGATTGTTAGAAAGGCCAGGAACTGCACGATAATGGAATGGAATCAAAGTTTACCCGGGAGAGAGGAGCATTCCGACCGATTGATGCGGAAACGAACTGTTGCGATTCAAACCGTTGTCTTCAACATCCAAAGAAAGGCTGGTTCGAAGTTTGTCGGCCAAGTCGAACTGATCTTCCTGCCATTTCAACAAATCAGTGTCCTGATCTTTCGAGCATTTCAGCCTCTTACCTGATCCTCCCCGTCGCCGTTCCGGACCAGCACCACCCGTCCGGGTCCCCGCTTCTCCAGCACCATGCCCACCACCAGCGGTGTTCCGTTCAGCTCAAAACATCGCAATTGGCGCTCTTCATCCTCCAACGCCTCGCCGCATTGGCGCCGTACGAGTCGGGCGCGGAAGCGGCGCATCAACGGCGTGTCCGGCTCCAGCTCGAGCAAGTCCCGGTGCGGGATGGAGTCCAGTTGGCCCATCTTCTGCTGGATCAGTTCGTCCGCGCGCGAAAAGGGCACGCGCGTGTTGGAGCGCAGAAGTGTGGAGATCCGGTGGCATAGAGTGCGCCGCACCGCGAACACATCCGCAGGCGGAGTGCTCATCCTAAAAAGAAAGCTAATGCTCATTTGGGATCAAGGGTCAACCCAATTGATGAAGCTGAAAATGCCGAAATTTTAGCGGATATCAAATAAAAATTGTCCGAATTAAAATGTGGATAAAACCCGAACCCGGATGTGTCCCGGACCTCGGGTGGAAGTACACCAATCCGTTGTTGTCGACCAGAAATGCGTACGCCTGGACGCCGTCCGCGTCCGCGCCCTCCAGCGCCATCTCCCGCGCCAGCTCAGCCAGCCCCAAGTCCAGCCCGACCACGCCGATGAACCCGTCCAGCTTGATGTCCCGCAACTCGCCCTGGCGCAACCTTTGGCGAGCCATCTCCAGATCCCGATAAATGGCCGGCTGAGGGCCCAGCAAGGGCATAGACAAGGACAACATCGGACCGCCCTTTTGAGCGTCCATGTACGGCGGAGGCCTAAAAGGTAAAAATATGGAAATTTGGATTTAGAATCCATCTTCTGATTCCATTCCCGAGGAGGATTTGAATTGGAACTTTTACATATATAAAAGGAGTGTAATGGCCAAGAATCAGAATCCGTAGATTTGACCAACTGAACTGACCACGAGATGGGTCTGCGTTCCGGATCCACCGCGGCGCTGTCCCGATAGGTCAGCGCCAATATTTCGCTGAGTTTGGCCAGGTGGGCGCGTGCCTTGGTCCGGATCTCGGCCACCGATCCGATTTCAGTCTGTGTTCGGGGTTCTTTCAATATTGTGTCTGACTGGCCATATTCCCATTCCACCCTTAGGGTGTTCACAACTTTACCCCGTCCCCCCTCTTTCATCGGCTTTCCCAACCCTTCCGATCAATTTGATCTCTTCGTTCCCCATTTTCGGCCAACCTGCGCAATTCCTGCGCGAGTGTTGCAGGTGAGCCAGGCCAGTGCTGGCTGCGCCCCGCGTCCGAGGCCAATGGAATGGCCGAACACGCGGATGGGCGGTGCTTCCGGATGGTCCCTTTGGAAGCGTTGCACCACCTCCGTGGGCCAGAACTCGATCCCGTCCGTGAATAGCAGCACCAGCCGGTGGCCCCCGCTCCGCGCGGGAAGTGGATCCGTTGCATTATGATCCCGGAGGAACTGGGCAAAGCTGGCCTCCATGGCGGGCGGCAGTGCGGCCTGGTCCCGCTCCTCGATGCGGTCCATGAAGCGCCGGAACAGCAACTAAAGGGGCGGAGAAACGGGATATTAGGATCCGGATACAGTACCAAAAGCAGTTGGATTTAACTTAACCAAGTAGAGACCCATTATCCAATATCCATAGACTTGCCTTGCTGCGGCTGTTTGCCGGCACAAATGCGTCCCCGGGCTCTGTGCAGTTGGCCAACACCTGTTCCCGTCTGCTGTTGTACCAAATGCCGGCGAAGAAATCGTTGGGAGTCATTGTTTGGAGCACCGCCATCACCTGAACAGCATGGATGGTCAATCCGTGGGGTTAGACCCGATCTCGTGATCCACTTGGGTCGGATACCATATCCCAATTTAGGGCGATGAACTCTCCAAAATATTGATTTGGACCCAGCAGACACTGACCGATGTCCTGATCAGATGTCCGTGCAGACCCTTGGCAGATCCGCTGAAGTCCAACAGGAATAGCACATCCCGGGGTGCGGTTTCGGCAACGGTGAACCAGGGCCGGGACCGGGGGTCGAACAGGTCGATGCTGAACTGCTCCGGACCGATGTCCCAGTGGAAGCCTGGAAAGATACAAGTGGTTGGGTGCCATGAAAACCCAATCCGATCTGAAAGATGTCAGGTTACTGATTTTAATAATACTAAATTAGTGCCGAAAAACTGTTTATGTTTTCACATGAATTTAGTAATAATCTTGTCACGGACCCGGGTACATCCGGGTCAGTCCGCTGTGCGTGCCGATGTATTGCCGTGCCATTGTGCCGTCCTCTCGGGCGTTCTCGGCCATGGCCTGCTCCACCGCATCCCGTCCGGTCCAGTCAAAGTCTCGCTTCACCGCCTCGCTGCATTTGTACGCCTCCAGTGCCACCTGTTTTTTTTTATTGTTCAACTCCAATCTTCAAACTTTTCCCATCCGGATCACTTTGTCCCCCAATAATAAATCCTACTCGATCTGTCCATGTCCAACTCCGCCCCTTCGATCCCCATTCCTCCTCACATGCACTCCGGACTTGGTCCTCCGCCTCCCTCCTGCCGCCTTCCACTCCGCTTCGTTCTGCACTTCGCTCGCGTTCATTGCCCTCATATGTGCGGTGCATCGGGTTTCGCTGCCGAGAGTTGGGCCCAGCACGCGGTCCACGTCCACAGTCCGTGCCGCTTGCTCCGCGGCACGCGCCAACCGCCGCAGGGCATGCACTTTGGAGTCGAAGAAGCGCTGGAGACGCTGGTGAAGACGACGCGAAGCGGCAACAAAGTCCAGACGGGGATGCTCCTCGAGCCGGAATCGGGACACCACACGGTCGTCCAGAATCTGAGGAGAAAACAAACGGACGGATGAGAATCCCACAGATACGATGGGCATGAATGCCTTCCATAAAAGTATAATCTCTTCTGAAAACCCCAACTTGATCCGTCATCTCTTCTTTAAACCGACCTCCCGAACAGATTCGGTCCTCCCGTACTCCTCATAAGCCTTCTGGAAATGGGCATCGAAGCGGTCCACAGAGTTGCGCAACCGGCTCAACACGCCCCGGATGCCCGCGTCATCCGCTTCTTGTCCCTCTGCTAACTGCGGCAGAGCGAAGAAACAAGTGATCAAGAGGAGGGGGAGAGGGAAAAGGCCAAGCATTGTTCAGCAGATCAGTGATCGATCATGGATCAAAATACTCTAAGGTTGGATAGAATGATAGAGACCAAGTTGGCCAAATTGGAGAGAGAATTGACAGCAAAAGAAAATTCAACAAATTTGTCCAAAATGGGGAAACCAATTATGTTTGGACAGCTTTAGTAACGGGGAGTGAAGTTGAATGGGCCAATTATCCCATTGATCAAATTTTTCAATTTTGCCGGCCATAAAATGGTTTTTATCACTTTGGCCACCGTGTCCCTGATCAGCTTTATGTTAATTTTGCCAGAAACAATTTCCCAACAACAACAACAGAATGGCCAGCAGATCCCTCAGAGTAAACAGAGCCAAATGGACGCGGTGATGGGAAAATTCTCACAAGGTTAGGGGATGGGAGGAGAGAAGCCAAAGAAAAAAATTATCGCAAAAATCGGAAAAATCCTAAGGTATGAACCAGCCGGCGGTGCGCGAGATGCTCTCGCTGTTGGGCCTCGATGATTGCATGGTTTGGGAAAATGGGAGAGGGGGATAATGAGTCCCAAGGGCATAGGAATGGCGGGGAGGGGGGATATTTGGCTGATTATTCTCCGATTATTTGTTTGACAATAGCAGTAGTTTAGGATTTGTTCCCTGAGATTTGGCCAGCAGGACCTTGTCCCTTCCCTGATTCTTTCCTCCTCAAATCCTTCGGAGATTCCCCATCTTGGGATCCCGATTATGTGTCTTTTACGCCGTTTTTATGCCAAGTTCCCCTTCCACCAAGGATTGCTTATGGAGCATGTTCCAAGCGGCTGGACAGAACTAACGGAAGAACAACAAAGTCCAAGGAAGAAGAAGATAGAGAGAAGGAGAGAGAGAAAGAGAGGCAACAATCGAAGAGGAGGAGAAGCCGAAGAAGGAAGAAAAAGCAGAGAGGGAGGAGGAGGAGGCGAAAATAGATGGAGGGGG
>LDKF01000021.1:412230-434890 GCA_001026735.1 Rotylenchulus reniformis
CCGCCTCCTCCTGCCCCTCCGTCTTCCTCATCTTCCGTCCTCATCCTTCCCCTTCCTCCTCCTCCTCCCCAATCTTCCTCTCTTCCGCCTCCTCCCATCCCTCCGTCTTCCTCTTCCTCCGTCCTCTCTCCTCCTCCGCCCCACCCCCAGTGCCGCATCTGTCTGCTCAGCTCGCACTCTCGTCGTCGTCCCCTGATCTCTCCCTGCCGTTGTGCCGGCTCCGTCCAGCATGTCCACACCCATTGTCTGGCCCATTGGATTGATGTTTCTTCGCGCAAATTGCCCCCGGTGCCCCAGTGCGAGTTGTGCGGCTATCGCTACCGACGGAAGGCCTTTGTGGATGTGAGTCGGGTGGCCAATCAGCTGATCAGTCCGCTCCCGGATCTGGACAATCCGATTTTATTCGAATCTTTTACTTTCCCGGGTTCCATTCATTCTTACTTAACCCTTTCTCCTTTAATGGCATTTCCCCGTTCAGATCACACGACTTCACTTCCCCTTTATGGTATTGTTCATTCATCCATCGATCACTTTCCATCATCATTGTCCTCCCCTCCCCAAAGGAACTCGGGGACCGTGTGCTCAATGCGATTTGCGTGCTTCTGATCGCCATCATGGTGCTTTGTGCCTGGGTGGCGGTGCACCATTTGTCGTTGGCCGAACGACGAATGGCTTCTGTGGCCAGGTAGTTGCCAGAGGCAGAGGACCCAATGAGAATGAATGGAAAATGGCAAAAACAGGAAAAAATGGAAAAGAGAGGGAGAGAGAGAGAGAAAATGGAAAAGAAAATGGCATTTAGGAGAAAGAGAGATACAGAGAAAAATGGGGGAGATTGGACCCCAAAGGGCTTGTGAAGGAAGAAAGGCTAATAAATATTCATTGACAACAGAAAAGGAGAGAAGAGAGGACGCAGAGTCCTGGGAAATACATAGACGAGGAGGACATGTGGTAATATCTTCTAGTGGGGATGGATGATTCCCTAGGGAGGGTGATGAGGAAGAAGGGGAAGAGAAGAGGAAGGATGATGAGGAAGAGGAAGGGGAAGAGAACAGGAAGGATGATGAGGAAGGGGAAAAGAAGAAGAGAAGGGGTGATGATGAGGAGGAAGTGAAAGAGAAGAGGAAGGAGGAGGAGTAAAAGGAAGAAATGCAACGGATTTATTAGCTTCGGGCATGGGCTTACGTCTCAAATTGGATTATGCCGGATTAGCTTGGATTTAGTGGCCATGCTAATGCGCAATAGCGAGTGGGCCTTTGACCTCAATTTGCTCTAAATTGCTTTTCGGCCCCAGAATCAAGGAAAACCCTTAATTCTCTCTAAATAGAAAACGAACATTCGTTTTGTAAAATTTACTGCCAACCACCCTTTAATTGCTAATAAGTCTGACTCTTCTTCTAGCCGTACCTCCTCCTCCGCCTCTTCCTCCTCCAACAGCCGCAGCGGCTCCTCCCTCATCCGGACCGCGCCCCTCTCCGATCCGGACGTCACCGTCCTCTTCGCCGTCGTTCTGTTCTTCTCCGCCTTCTTCCTGGCCCTTTTCACGCAATACCGGGCCGAGGTCAGTCTGTTCCGGGCGCTGTCCCGCTTCTGGGCCACCAACCGGAACTGGAGGATCCGCGAGTATTCGGCGGAAAGGGACGCGCTGAGGCGGCGGCAGGGACGCGTGGCAATGGTCGAGAGTGGGGGCGGAGGAGGCCAGCAACGCAAGAGATGATCAATGGATCGATCAGGAACGATCGATCGATTCATCGGAGGGTGATCAATTGATCGATTGGACATTTGATATTTGAAGAAAAGACAAAAAAAATTGGAAGTAATCGGAAGAGATTTGGCCAAATTGATTTCCATAGACCAACGAAGATGATGGGCCCGGGCAGTGCTCATCCCCTCCCTTCCGATTCATTGGCAGATGCCCAAACAAACACTGGATCCTGCCCACCTCTCCCCTCCCCCTCCCAACCAAATCCATTCATTGGACCAATCAATTGGTCCTCCATGTTCTGATTATCTTTTTGCCTGCCCAATCCACCACTTCATAAGAAAGCATAAATCTTGAAATTCATTTCTTTGAGTAAAATGTTCTTTGCTTCGTCTCTTTGGCGCTCTGCCATCGTGTGTTCTGCCCTTGTGATCGGCTTGATTGAAGGTTGGAAATGGCCTAAAGGGGCTAAGAATTTTATCCTTGGAATTTGGACCTGGGAACTATAACGGAGCGACCCAGATTAAATGAAACGTTCCCATTTCCCCCTCTTTGAACAGCGTTCCCTCCGGCCCCGGCTCCTCAATATCGTGGCCATCGTCCGGATCCGGCACCAGAAGATGGGGAAATTGGCCAGGAGAACCTGCAGAAGACCTTGGAACATTTGGCCAGGTCGGGGAACATGCGCAACGGGGCGGATTGGCTGGAGGATGGAGGAAGAGGAGGAGGAAGAAAAGAAGGGGAGGAGGATGATCGGTATCAAATAGGACCGGATGAAGGAAGAGTGAGAGGGGGAGGAGGAATGGGAAATGAAGAAGAAAAAGAAGAAGAAGAGGGAGGAAGATGGGTTCCGCAAAAGCCGGGGGATGAAGATGAGGAAGAGGAGGAGGAGACGGATGCGCACCCCAATGAAGAAGAAGGTAGGGATGGGAAGGAAGGAAGGGATAGGGAAGAATGAGGATCATCATTATAGGAGAGAGAAGAAGAGGGGAGACAAAGAATGGTGTGTCGGGAGAGAATTCAGCACCAGTGCCGGATGAGGAGGTTGATGGTGATCGGATGGACCAGGATGGGGGGCAAAACCCTCTGGAATCGGATCAGAACAAGGAAGAGGATCAGACAGAGGATCAGAACCAGGAACAGAACCAGGTGGAAACAGATCAGAACCAGGAAGAGGAACAGAACCAGGAAGAGGGCCATAACCCTTTGGAATCGGATCAAAATCTACAGAACTCATTGGAGAATGGTCAAGACGGATTACAATCAGCTGGGGAAGATCGAGGAAGAGCAGGAGCGGAAGGAGGAATGGAAGGTGAGTGGAAGAATGGCCAAATCGGCAAAAAATGATATTATTTTATAAGGAAAAGAAATAGAACGGAAAGGGCAAGAAATTGGGCAAAATATGGCCAAAAAAGTCAGGGAAATGTATCCGGAAAATCCATTTGGTGATGAATTGGAAGGGACATATGAGCGGATGATGGGTGGGAAGAAGGAAGAGATGGACGATGAAAGGGGGAGGAAAGAAAATGGAGAGGGGAAGAGAATGATGATGCACCCGGAGAACCCATTTTGGAATGAACCGAATTCAAAAATAATAAAAGATGAAAAAACGGAAGAAAAAAGTGAACCGAAAGGAGAAAATGGAAAGAATGGAAGCGGAAGGATGGAGGAGATGTACGGAGGAAGGAGGGATGAAGAGGAAGATTGGAAGGGAAAAGTATGGAAGGAGAGAAAAAACAAAGAGGAAAGGAACAGCAACAACATAATGTACCCAGAAAATCCATTTGGGAATGGATCGGAAGCAGGAAGAATGGAAGAAAGGAAGGATGAGAAGAAGAAAATGGAAGGCGGAGGAGGAAGAAGAGGGATATACTCGTGGTATCCGGAGGAAGTATTTGGGAAGAGCAAGGACGAGGAGGAGGGAAGGAAAGAGAAAGGAGGTGAGGAAGGAGGAGGAAGTGAACATAGAGAGCAGGAAGAAGGACGAAGGGAGGAAAAGGAGGAAGAGAAGATGGGGCAAAAGGAGGAGGAAGAGAAGCATCATCGGAAGGAAGAAGAAGGAGAAATGGAAGAGAAGGAAGAACAAAGGGAAGAGAAGAAGAAACTGGATGAAGAAAGTGTAAGGGAAGAAGAAGAGAAGCATCATATGAAGGAGGAGGAAGAAGGGCAAATGGAAGAGAAGAAGCAACTGGATGAAGAAAGTGTAAGGGAAGAAGAAGAGAAGCATCATATGAAGGAAGAGGAAGAAGGGCAAATGGAAGAGAAGGAAGAACAAACGGAAGAGAAGAAGCAATTGGATGAAGAAAGTGTAAGGGAAGAAGAAGAGAAGCATCATCCGGAGGAAGAGGAAGAAAAAACGGAAGAAAATGAAGAACAAATGGAAATGAAGAAGCAACCGGAAGAAGAAAGTGTAAGGGAAGAAGAAGAGAAGCATCATATGAAGGAAGAGGAAGAAGGGCAAATGGAAGAGAAGAAGCAACTGGATGAAGAAAGTGTAAGGGAAGAAGAAGAGAAGCATCATCCAGAGGAAGGAGAAGGAGAAATGGAAGAAAATGAAGAACAAATGGAAATGAAGAAGCAACCGGAAGAAGAGGAAGAAGGGCAAATTGGAGAGAAGAAACAACGGGACGAAGAGAATGTAAGGGAAAATGAGAAGATAAAGAAAGATGAGGATGTAATCGAAAAAGAGGAGCATCGGAGGGATGGGAAAAGAGGTAAAGAGGAGGTGAAAAAAGAAAATGAAATAATAGCAGAATTTCCTCAAGAACAATCAAGGGGAAAGCGAAGTTCCACGGATGGAGAGGAAGAAGGAGAAGGAATTGAGGAAGAAAGGCAGAAGATGAGAAGTGGATGGGATGAAGAAGGCAAGGAGGAGGACGAGAAAGGAATTGGAGGAATGGGAAGGAAAACTGAAGAAGAGAGGGAAGATGAGGAAAAAATAGCACAGGAGGATGAGAAATCGGAAGAATCGAATGAGGAAGAAGTGAAAAGCAATAAATCGGAAGGGAAGGATGAAGAAGAATCGGAGGAGGAAGAAGAGAAGGGTGAAGAAATGAGGAAAGAGCGAAAGGAAGAGGATGAATCGAAGGAGGAAGGAGAGAAGGGCGAAGAAAAGAAGGAAGAGGGAGAGGATGAAACGGAAGGAAAAGAAGAGGAGGGTGAAGAAAAGAGAAAAGAGAGAGAGGATGAAGAAGAATCGGAGGTGGAAGGAATGGTGAAGAAACCAGAAGGGAAGGATGGAGATGAATCGGAGGAGGAAGAAGAGAAAGATGAAGAAAAGAGTAAAGAGGGAGAGGATGAAACGGAAGGAAAAGAAGAGGAGGGTGAAGAAAAGAGAAAAGATAGAGAAGAGGATGAAACTGAGGGAGAAGAAGAGAAGAGTGAAGAAAAGAGAAAGGATAGAGAAGAGGATGAAACTGAGGGAGAAGAAGAGAAGAGTGAAGAAAAGATGAAAGAGGGAAAGGAAGGAGATGAATCGGAAGAGGAAGAAATGGTGAAGAAATCAAATGAAGAAATAGAACAGAATCAAACAGGAATTAAGACAGAAGAAGAATTAAGAGGGCAAGGGGATGAACAAGAAATGGAGAAGCAGGATGAGGAAGAGGAAGAAAAGATGAAAGAAAATTCTGAAGAAAAAGAAGAAAATGGAGAAGAGGGAGGAGCAGAATCTGGAAAGGAGAAAGCAGATGAAAAAGAGGAAGAACCGGAAGAAAAGGAAGAACTGGAAGAAAAAGAAGAGGAAGAAGAACCGGAAGATGAGAAAGCAAATGAAAAGGAAGAAGGATCGGAAGAAAAGGGATTGGGAAAGGAAGAGGACAAAGAAGAATCGAAAGAAAAGGAACCGGGAAAGGAAGAGGATGAAGGATCTGAAGTAGACGAACCGGAAAACGAGAAGGCAGATGAAAAGGAAGAAGGATCGGAAGAAAAAGAACTGGGAAGGGAAGAAGAAGAAGAATCGAAGGAAAAAGAAAAGGAAGAGGAAAAAGAACCGAAAGATGAGAAAGCAGAGGAAGAAGGATTGGAAGAAAAGGGATCGGGAAAGAAAGAAGAATCAGAAGAAGAAGAAAGGGAAAAGGAAGAAGGATCGGAAGAAAAAGAACCGGGAAGAGAAGAAGAAAGGGAAAAGGAAGGAGGATCGGAAGAAAAAGAACCGGGAAGGGAAGAAGAAAGGGAAAAGGAAAGAGGATCGGAAGAAAAAGAACCGGGAAGGGAAGAAGAAGAACCAGAAAAGAATAAGGATGAAGAATCGGAAGAGGGATTAACTGGTAGTAAACCCGATGATAATGTGAAAAGTTCGGAAGAGGAAGACAGTATAGCTAAAAGGCCAGGAGAGTTAGGACAAGAGCAAAAGGAAGAAGAATCGAAAGAAGATGAAATGAGTGAAATGAAGGGGGAGAAGGAGGAGGAGGAGGAGGAAGATATTGGGAACGGAGAGGCAGTAAGGAAGGATGAGCGGAAGGATGTGAAGGATGAGGAAGAATCGGATGAAGAGAAGGAATACGCGATGAAAAGGCCAACAGAACTGAATCAAGAAGGAACGGAAATGGAAGAGGATGGAAGTGATGAAAATGCGAAAAAAGCAAATGAAGAAGATGGGACGAAGGAAAAGGAAGAAGATGCGGAAGGAAGTGGAAAAGAAGAGGAAAAGGATGAGAAAGAAAGGCCAGAGAACACAGAATCCGAATCAAAGAAGAATGAAGAAGAGAAATCAGAGGAGGACGAACCCGGGAGAGGGGAAAAGGAGGAAGAATCAGAAGAAGAAGAATCCATAGGGAAAAAGATGCCGGGATTGGAAAGAGATGAGGGATTGAAGGAAGAAGATGAGGATAAAGCCAAGGAGGAAGAGGAAGAAGAGCCGGAAGAGGAAGGGATGGGGAAGAAGAACGAAGTGGAAGAGGATGAAGAATCGGAAGAGGGAGGAGTAGGGAAGAAGCCCGGAGAGGATGAAGAGGAAATGAGGAAAAAGATGCCCGGATTGGAAAGAGATGAGGGATTGAAGGAAGAAGAGACGGAAGAGGAAAGGATGGGGAAGGAGGAAGGAGGAGAGGATGAAGAATCGGAAGAGGAACGAGTAGGGAAGAAGCCCGGAAAGGATGAAGATGAAGATAAAGCCAAGGAGGAAGTGGAAGAAGAGTCGGAAGAGGAAATGGACAAATCCGGAGAGATAAAGGATGGAGGATCAGAAGAGGAAGGAACAAGAAATGAAGAATCCGGAATGGAGGAAGGAAGATCGGAAGGGGAGAAGGATAGAAGTACAGGGGAGAAAGACGAAGAATTGTTGGAAGAAGATGAAAAGGGAGACAAAAAGGAAGAAGGGGATGAGGAGGAAAAGGAAGAATCAGAGGAAGATAACGGAGATAAGGAAGAAGAAGAAGAATCAGGAAGTAAAAATCCGGATTTAGGAAGGGAAGAAGGGTTGGGGAATGGAGAAACTGAGAAAAATCCCGAAATTGAGGATAAACAAGACATGGATGAGGAGGAACAAAATCGAAATGGAAAAGAAGGGGAAAAGGAGGAGGAAGAACAAGAAAGGGAAAGGGAAGAAGAGGAAAAGGAAGAAAGTGAAAAAGAGGAAGGGGAAGAAGAGGAAAAGAAAGAAAGAGAAAAAGAAGATGCAAAGGAAAAGGGGGGAGGGGAAGAAGGGGAAAATGAGGGGGAGGAAAAGGAAGAAAAAAGATTGAAGGAAGAAGATGAAAGTGAAGAAAGGGAAAGGGAAGAAGGAGATGAAAAGGAAGAAGGGGAAGAAAAAGAGCCGGGAAAGGAAGAGGAAGAGAAGACTGAAATCAAAATGCCCGAAGTGGGTAATGATGATGAGCTGGATGAGGAAGAAACCTTGACTAAAGAGTCGGGTTTGAATGAAGATGAAGAATCGGAGGAGAAAGAAAATGAGAGGGAGGAAGTCGGAGGAAGGGGGGACAAAGAAGAAGAATATGAGGAGAAGAAGGAGGAAGAAACCGAAAAAGAACAAGGATTGTTGAGTGAAAGAACGGAGAAGGATTCCGAATCGGAGGAGGAGAATGAAGGGTTGCGGAGGGAAGGTAAAGCATCGGGCGCAGATAAAAGTGCGTCGAAAATTTTATGAAGCTGAAGCGATATTTCTCTGAAATGCCGCGGCAGGAGAAAAAGTCGCGCCATAAATCGTGCTAAATTCTGAAATTTTATGGTTTTCTTGCGCGGGTTTCATTTGCAGAGTGAACAAAGAAGATTCAGTAAAAATGATTTTTGAAGTTTGAGTGCCAACCTTGGTGCAAGACTTTTTCCCACTTTATGTACTGATCCATTTATTTTTTATCTCGAATAAGGAATGAGGCCAGTTTATGTATGAAACGAACAAAAAAATTATCAAAGAAAGAGGGAAAGACAGATCGCCAACACCAAAATACTTTCAAAAATGAAAACTAACAACCGATCTTATCTTATACTGAAGGAAAGTTTTCGTTGTAATAATTCCCGATATTCACATGTTCAAACGATTTGTGGTAAAAAAATTAATGGATCAGTAATATGTACATAGATCTTGAAAAGAAATTTGACTCAAGTGATAGAGAAAAAGAAAATGAGAGTATAGCGGCAGAGTAAAAGAGTATACGTGTGCGTAGCGCGCTACTATAGAACAGTAGGCTCGCGAAAAACCGATTTCCGTACTTTCGGTGTTTTTTTAATTAGGTTAGTTGGATTTATTTTCGGAAATTTATTATTTAAATAAAAAATATTTTTCAGAGGCAATGAGTGGAGAACCAACTAATGAAGAAATAACAAATGAATTAAATGGACAAGAGCAAGGAGGAAACGAAGAGAAATTGGGAGAGAATGAAGACGAAGAAGCAGAGGAAAATGGAGAGAATGGAGGAGGCGGAGAAGGAAGAATGGAAAATGAAGAAGAAAAGGGAGAAGGAGAGGGACAACATGAAGAGACAACGATGGAGCCAGCAGAAGAAGGAGAAATAGGAACAAATGGTGAAGAAGAAAAGGAAGATGAAGGACAAAAGGATGAAATGTCGGAAGAGCAAAAAGGAGGAGAAGCAGGAAGAGAAGAAGAAGGAATCGGGAATCAAAGGGCGGAAGAAGAAGAAGTGGAAGAGGAAGGCAGAGGGAATGGAGATAATCGAGAAGAAGGAAGAGGAGAAGAAGAAGAAGAAACGGGAAGAGACAACTTATCGGAAGAAAATGGAGGGGAAGGTAGACCAATAGAAGAAGAAGAAGAGAAGGAACCGGAAGAAGAACAAAGGGGAGGGGAGGAGGAGAAACCGGAAGAAAAGGAATCAGAAGAAAGTGGACCCGAAGAAGAAGCAGAAGAGAATGAACCCGAAAAACAAAGAGGAAGGGAGGAAGGGAAACCTGAAGAAGAAGAAAAGAAAGAACCAGGAGAAAGTGGACCAGAAGAAGAAGTAGAAGAGAAGGAACCCGAAGAAGAACAAAAGGGAGAGGAGGAAGGGAAACCCGAAGAAGAAGAAAAGAAAGAACCAGGAGAAAGTGGACCAGAAGAGGAAAACGAAAGAAAGAATGAACCCGAAGAAGGAGAGGGAGAGAAACATTCGGAGGAGGAGGAGGAGGAAGAAGAGGATCCAGGGTATAATCGGAACAAAGATGCGGATTCGACCACTCCCGCAGTGCCTTCGCCTGGAACAGCGGAGGAAGAAAGCACCGCACCGAGTCCGCCGAGCACCAGCACTCCGCCAGTTCCTGCTCTTCCGACCACACCACCGCCACCACCCCCAACTGCTCCCACCTTCCCAACTGTTGCCCCTGCCCCCACAACTCCGTCGCCGCCCCCATCCGCCAGTGCCAATGCCAACAATTCGTTTCCGAACTGCGACAACAATCCGGGCCAATGGAGTGAGTGGCGCGAAGTCAGCGCGTGCACGGCCGAGTGTGGCGCGTGTGGCCTGATACAAAGGGTGCGCGATTGTGTGTCCTTCCAGGGCGGCAAGGGCTGTCCTTGCTTGTGAGTCATTGCTTTTTTTAATTTTTTCATTCGCAATATAAAATGAAAATTGAGCGCCAATTGAATTGCTTTGAACCTAGAATTTTATGAAGCGAATCTTTCACTGAAGTGACAGAGAAATATAACGGAAAAAGAGTACACAGAGAAAAGATGCAGAGAAAAAGTTCATAAAGGAAAACTTTCTCTTTATAAAATCCTAGAACCAGAAATAAATTTCCAATTCAATGGAATTTTTGCGCTGATTTTATACTACTGACTAAATTTTTTTATCCTAAAGTTTGAATGAGCTCGTTATCTGAAACGAATAACTCGTATTGTCCCTTTTAGTACCTGTTTAACACAGCTTTAATGGTTTAGAGGCGACTATAAAGTCACGGAACCATGCAACATCGGAGTGTGTCATTACCCACAGCCTTCATGCTGCCAGCCTTATGATCTGATTTATTTGGATGGAAAGTTCGCTTGTGGGCCCCAATCGGAGGTAAACCGAAACATTTAGCATATTGTAGCATAATTTTTGATGAATTTTAGGAAGTTCTCAAGAACTTTTCGAATGGAACAAAGCCCGGACAAAATGGGAATGGACAACGGCAAACACTGAGGGAACGCATGAACAGGAGACTGTTTTTCCGAAAAAGACGATGAATCATTAAATAAGTATTTGATGGGTAACGAGATCAACGATCACCCCGGTGCTGATTTTAGCATTACTTACCCCCGTGTGTTGTACTGTTATTGTCATCCATTTTCAAGTATTTTCAAGTCCATTCATATGTATTTTTTTGTTTGTTTGTTTTGTATAATTTCCTTATCTTTAGCATTTCGATTTGTGATTAGATTCTCCACAAACATAACAGATAAACAATTAAAAGATTAATAAGAAGTTTACATCATTTATTCATACGGATATGATACACTCGTCGCCATCGGAAAGCGATCAGCCCGTTTAAAAAATCTATAACTTGAAGCGAATTTTTGTGAGTGTTCTCTCTTTTTTGCATTCTATTTTCACTTTTTTCTGTCCTTTGTGGTAATTGTGGCTGACAAAAAAACGCTTTTATAAAAAATCCAATAGGAAATGATAAAAGATTTCGCTTCAATATATAGTTCATTTTTTTAAACATATGAGTTTTGGAACATTCTTTGTGGCAATGAGTGTAGGTACCAGTATGTATGTATGAATTGTCAACTATTTTAAATTTTTTAATTTTCTTTTATTGCTTATAATTAATTTTAATTTATTTCAATTGATCACGAAATTAATATTATTGATTAATTTTTATTTGACCCTAGAAAATATTTTCCCTTCACTGTTAACTGAATCAACCAATGGTCCTTTCGGACAATTGGTGTGGAAGGTGCATTCATCCGGCGGGTCTTTTTAACTTTTCATCGGCACGATTTGCTTCATTTCCACCGTTTCCGTGCGTGTGACTGCTGAGAGAGTGTTTGTTTGGGAGAGAGTTAGACGACCAAAGACAGTCAGTCGGATTCTCCTTCTCCGCTTCTCCCACATCGATTCCCTCACAACCCGTGGCCCTCTCCCATCCCATCCCGCTCACGGGGTTCTTCATCCCACCCATTTCCAGTCCTTTCTTTCTTTCATCCCACCAACCAACTGGGACCCCTCCCCTCCCCCTCCGGTGAAGAGAAAATTTGTCTTTCCTCACCTTGTGAGAGGCGGACGGGAGGAAGAGGAAGACCGAGGGACGACGAGCATTTAGTCTTTTTGCAGTTTTGTCGATTGGGTACTCCCATCCCACTATCTCATCATCATCAGCAATTGACTCGATGTCATCATATCATATTTTCCCGAAAAGTTCACAATTGGTTTTTGATTTTGTGTATGAAAGCATTAGGAATTCGAGCTAATCAAATTATGGAAGAAAATTGATGATTTTTAATTGAAAATTGGATGGAATTTATAATTTTAGATATAGAACGAGTAAAGCGATGGAAGAACAAGAGGACATTCAGGACGACATCCCGATGATGGATGCCCCTGATCAGATCCCGAATCCTTCCTCCTCCAATCAACGCTTTTCCATTATCGACGTTCTCGGAGGGGCGGGCGATACCGTCGGCGGGGCCATTGTAAAGGAAATGGTGGCGGCGGGACAGACTCCGGATCCGATGCATTCGGTCAGGGTTAGGGTTCGGGGAAAAGTGAGAAATTTGGAAAAAACGAAAAAAAACAGAGTATGTACGAGTGTGACGAGGCGAAGGTGCTGCATCGGTTGCAGGAGTTGTACCCGCACACGGACATTCAGGTTGGCGAGCTGATGTGCCTTTTAATTTTTTGTCGAAATCCCTTTTTGGTTCTCGATTTTTCAATTTCTTTTATACTAAAGTATAAGTATACTTATTAGACATTGAATTAGATGTAGAAAAAACAAATTTGATATTTTTGCACAGATTTTCTTTTGCAGAAATTACCGCGCCATTGGAATAAAAATGACCGTTGGATGCCGCCGGCAGTTCAGCAGACTAATGGCAATGTCACTCAGTCACCACTTTTGGAATTGTCCACCGACTTTTTGCGTGTCACAAAACGTAAAATTTTACTTCTTTAAATATAATTATACTTAAAGAAATGAATCGACCATACAATACGGGTTTGGGTTTTATTTATGCATTTTTGCTTATTTTCTTTAGGTTTTTAATTCATAATATTCATTTAGGCAAGGGCGGTACCCAGAACAGCAAGGATGCGGCTGCGCTGCGTGCCAACCGGCCAATCCCTCGCTCCTCCATTGTCTATTACTTCGAGATCAAAGTGGTGAACAAAGGAACCGGAGGGTGAGAAAGGGCGGAAAACCCGGAAAATTATGGAGATTTTCCCACTCATTGACAGCTACATGGGCATTGGTCTGAGCGAGAAGACGGTGTCGCTGAACAGGCTGCCCGGCTGGGACCCGACTTCCTATGGCTATCACGGCGACGACGGCAACTTTTTCTCATCGTCCGGCAAAGGCGTGGAATACGGTCCCACCTTCACCACCGACGATGTGGTTGGATGTTTGAGAAAATTATTAATGAAATTATAAATTAAAAAAAAAAAAATATTTAATTTATTACTGGTAGATTAATTATTGAAAAATAAGGATGGGAGCAGAAATATTCCATTCTATTCGATCCATGTTTTTATATTATAGGTTGGATGTGGCCTGAACTTCGTGACTCGAGAAATATTCTTCACAAAAAACGGAAAACATTTAGGTACCCTTATAATCTAAAATAAAATTATTGATACTGATTTTTATTATTTAATCTTCAGTTTTTTAGAATTAATACCATAACTTTTTTATGATTTTAATAAAAAAATTCCAATACTTTATGGTCACTCTAAATAGGCGTGGCCAACACCCTCCCGGTTTCTTTGGCCAACGACCTCTACCCAACTGTCGGCATGCAAACTGCCGAAGAGATGGTTGGTGGATGGGATAAAATCAAGCATTTGGGTCACCGGACAACAACCATTCTGCAGATGGATGCCAACTTTGGCCAACGTCCATTCGAATTTGACATTCGGTCCGAATTGCAGGTTTAATTTTATTTTATTTCTTTTTTTTTAAATTAAATTTCATTTTCCAGGCCGCCGAGGCGGCCACACAAAATGCGATCAAGAACATCGATTTGCCGCCGGAGAAAGTGCTTTGGATGAACAAGTTGGTTCATCTGATAGATTTCTGTCCGCAATTCGCCTTTTTCTCTCATCAGTTTAATTGCCAATTGGATGGCTCACGAGGGCTATTCGCGTTCCCTGGACGCCCTGAATCGAACTACTGGCGGCAACAAACCCGAGTCGGCACCCGCGGTGGTCAAGAGCGATTCCCAGGGATCCACCATATCGTCCACCTCCAAAGATTCGCAGTCCCCCACTGCAGTGGCCGAAACGGTCGCAAATTCGGTGATGCGATCGATGATCGGACTGTTTGGCAGCAGCGGGGAGGGGGGCATGGGGATGAACACGGCGGGGGGAAGACGCTCTGTGGTCAGATCGGTGCAGGAGGCACTGCACGAGGAGATGGAGCAGCGCAGGGCAGTGGTGCGGATGGTGAAGCGGGGACAGCTGAACGAGGCAATAGAACGCATTGAGGTGAAATAATAATAATTTGATAAGGAAATTCGGGATAAAAAATTTAATAATTTAGAAATTGTACCCTAACCTGATGGAAACAAACCGACAACTGGCACTTTTGCTGAAAATTCAACAATTTGTCGAAATGTTGGCCGCAACAGCCAAAGTTTTTCATATTTAGAATATTAATTTTAATATTAATATTTATTAAGGAATTGCCCCCACTACCTCAAGAGAAACTTCACACTTCTTCCTCATCTCAAAGACTCGTCAAAGCCCATTCACCGTCTCCGAGGCCGGCGAGTAGTCGCGGGGGGAAGAGAACGGCCTCATCGGTGGCGGACGAAGGCAGCGCAGGACCAGGTTCCTCGTCGGCTGGCGATGATGTGCTCTTAAACCAGCCCAATCCGGTGAAAAGACGATCGAGTGATGGTAAGTCAAAATTTTTGACCAAAGATGTGGCCATAACTTTTTTGGCCATTCTGGATGATTTTTTCTGCAAATTTTATCAGAAATTTAGACCTATCTTTTGATACTAAGCTCGTTTCTTTAGCTTAGATTTGAACGAGTTACAATCATTTTTCATTTTTCCACCCTGGGGACTCTAACCGGAACTCTAATGACCCGGTTCGAAAAAGATGCAACATTTATGTTTTATCCGAGTCGATATCCCTAACTTTCTAAACTTTTGGTAGGAAACCCCGTTCCCACTAGGCCGAATTCTAGGACCACCAAGTCATAGATTACCTCGCTGGTGAATAATTCATATATTTCAAGAAGAGTGTGGTACTTCCTCCGACGAGCGAATGTTGCGAAGATCTCCTCGCCAACAACAGCAACAAAATGGTAATTCGTCCGTTGTTGCGCAAACTCCTCAGCAGGAAGAAGAGTACATGGAGCTCGGCGAAGAGACCAGCCAAGATGGACAGGCAGTGGCGGATCAGTTAGTCGCGAATGGTCGGTCCAATGGGTGCGGGGTGAATGTGTTGGTGGGAACACCGCCGACAAGCACAACGATAATCGACGAGCCGGCCGGGGAACTGGGTTGGTTTTATTTCAAATAAAAATAATATTGATATGACTATGGATTAAAATTTTATGAATTTTTTTTATTTATATGCCAATAATAATGTAATTTTTGATTGGTATAGAATTAGTCACTGATGGACTAATCATGGAAACGGGCGAAGATAAGGACGAGTCCCATTATGGAGGATTTGCAAGCGCAGAAGAGCAAACGGAGGTACAGTTCCTTTGCTTCGGTTCAGAAAAATTAATGACATTTCCTAATTTGAGTTTGAACGATATGTTGGTTTGCTGGAATGTGGACATCAAATTTCCCAATTTGCACTCAAAATGGATGCGGAAGAAGTGCAGCAGGGTCATGGATGTGTTCTGCTTCGGCAGAGGATGAATGTATTCATTATTCTACCCAAGGGCGCCGCCAGAAAAAAATTCGCAAGAAAATTTTATGATCTTACTATTTTCTTAAGAAATTCGATATTTTTCTGTAAATAATATTAAGAGTAAGAGGTATCCGGCAATACCGATAGGGGTTGACGGATAAAATGTGTAATTTTGAGTCTTTCCATAGTAAGAAAATTGGGCAATTTTTGTGATTTTTTTCTTTTGAGGGGGTTTAGAGGGCTGACTAAGGGAGGTTCCAGGGGGAGGGGCTTTAGCCCAGTCAGCCCCCTTGGAGGCGCCCCTGTTTCTACCAATAATTTCCCAATTTCCATCCATTTTTCCATTTCAGGAAGCCTTTTCTCTCCTTTGCTATCGTGATCCGTACCAATCAGACCACGCCTATTTGCTTGACCAGTTTCAACGCGACCTGGTCGCCAAAGCATTGAACGCCGCAATTTTGGGTGAATTAAAAAAGATAAATTTCCCAAAAATCAAAAATTTAAAATCCTTCAGAGATGCATGGCCGTGAAGGCATTTCGCCGTTGGACAAGTGTTTGCGCAGAGCCCGTTACATCCGGGACCAGGCACTGACCTATTCCGCTTCAGCTGTATTCGCAGACACCAATGTTGTGTTAGGGGAACACGCCGTCGAAAGTCCAGATCACAATTTTAAACGGGAACAATCGCCATCGGCTTCACCGTTGCTTGGTGAAATGCGTTCGGAAAACCAACCCATGCATATGAGCTAGAGTGAAGAACCCAAAATAATTATTCAATTTTTTCAAATTCGGACTTTGGATATTGCCTTGATTGCATACATGTCATCGTCATACTACGCCCAAACATCCAACAATACACTGAGAACAAATAAAATTCTTTATTGTGCCACCACCAATCCTATGTCAAAATTCCTAATCATCCAATCTACCTATCCACCAATTGACAGTCACTCTGCCTTCTTTCTGATAAGAAAATCCCATTCTAAATTCAAGGCATTTTTTTCGCCACAAACCATCTTCTTTCTTCTTTAATGCTATAATTTCCAAAATCACCTTCTCTATCGGTGTATAAAGGTGCGAATTTTAACAATTAGAAAAATTGAGAAACAACCATATAATTAATAAATTCTTTTAAATGTATTTCAATAAGGATTCCGTCATTTCCGCTTCCTCTTCTCCCATGTTCTTACGTCCGCACAACCCGTCCAATTCCACAATTACAAAAATTGCTCTTACACCTGCCCCGGTCTCTTTGATGAGCTGGGTTGCCGCGTTTAATGAACCTCCACTAGCTGTTTAATTTGTTAACAACAAATCAATCGATAGCCAAACTCGCTTACCCAGAAGATCATCAAGTAGCAAAACACGTTTCCCTGGAGATAATATTCCTTGTTGGATTTCGAAAACGTCCTAAAAAGGGGAATGGAGATGTTCCCTCTCGATTTGTGATCTAATTTGTGTATTTAATAGTGATTAAGTCCTCTACCCACCTACCATAATGTTATTCGATAGGTTCGGTCTCGTTTCGAGATTTTTTTCTCTTTCTAGTTCCAAATCTTACTTGGGTTTTGAGTCTCGGAAAAGAGAACTGAATATTCTAGGTATACATGGGAAAGGAGGGAGGGGGGGTCGACCAAAAATTTTACGAAGCTGGTAAAAATATTGCAGAAATTGCTCACGTGAACTCAAATATTAAATGCGGTAGCAGCACAATTCCGACGTCAGAATCGGATTCTATGCTGCCTTCACCTACCTTTCCGTATTCCTTCATATATTTGGCCGAATTGACGGGCTGAAATAGGGAATTAGGATGAGGCGTCTTATACAACATGTGTATTGTAGTATATGGTAATGGTATGGGCATGGTTATGGTTAGGGTTGTTGGCGACCGGTTTAAAACCGGTACCCCCGGTTTTCGGTTTGGCCGGTTTTGGGACTCCCGGTTTTCGGTTTCGGTTTTGGCCTGACCCCCGGTTAACCGCCGGTTTTACCGGTTTTTCAAAAATCGGCCAAAAAATCGATAATAATTTCAAAAAATCAAATTTTTGCTCTCAAACAGCTTCAGGAATGCATGAAATCTTGAACATAAATTAATTCAAAGCAAAATATCATCCATTATATCTCAAAAAATCAAAATGCAAACATTTTCTCCAACCTTTTTAGAGCTATCGGAAACCTTTTACAGTGAAATTCTCAAAAATTTTCCTGTTTGGCACTTTGAATTTTAAACATCGAAAATTGAACTTTAATTCAAATTATTTTTGAAGGGGAGGGGTGTTTTTCAGCGGCCCGACAGGGTCGCTGAGGAAAATTTCGCGTTTTTAGACCATTTTCTTATGAAAAATTGATCAATTTTTTTGCATTTATGGAGAAATTTCATGGAATAAATGTGGAGTTGGCAGCCCTTAAGGAGCCGCCAAAGAAAAATTTTGCAATTTTTAGGCTTTTCTTTAGGAAAATTGGAGGAAAAAGGGAAAATTTTGGCTTCTTGATATAGAAGAAAAATTCGGACCTAATTTTTTTTTATTAAATTTGAGAATGAATATTTGAAAAAGATCTTAATATGGTTTGATAGACCAAATAGTTCTCAACAATTTCCTAAGGTCGGATAGGTCGTACTTCGTACTCGTATATCTTGCCATACTTTTCGAACCATTGTACTTCACTCGTAATAGTACGCGAAAGACCAAAATATGAGTTCAAAGCAGTGATCTTAGGCCACCGGGTATTTGAAAATCTAGATTTTTCAACTTTGGTATCTTTTTAAAGAAATATGAAATATTGGCAGCTCCAATAGGGGTCACCAAAGAAAAATTTGAAAATTTAATGTTGAAGTCTTAAGAAATTTAACCATCTGGGGCCCTTGATCTTGCCTATTTTTCTCAATTTTCTCATTCTTAGGGGTGCATTTTCAAAACCGAAAAACCGGCGGTTTTGGGGTCCCGGTTTTCGGTTTGGCCGGTTTTGGGACCCCCGGTTTTCGGTTTCGGTTTTAAGCCCAAAAACACCGGTTTTCGGTTTCGGTTCGGTTAACCGGTCGCCAACAACCCTAGTTATGGTAATCAATGGCGTAGCCAGAGGGAGATAAATCCCCCTTCCATAATGCCAAGACCAAAAAATTAAAGGGTCTCGTCTCTTAATTAATTATATTTTTTTAGAAAATTGGAAAAATAGTGAGATTTGGACATCCTTAAAAAATCATGCCAAATCCACCCGGGAAAAAATTAACTCTAGGTATGTATAAGCTTATAACCAAGTGGAAAATGTATTTTCAAGCTTATTTGGTTCGTTGTGAATTTTTACATCAGGAAAAAAGAAATTAGGTATCCCATCCCTGTCCCTGGTAATAAACTGGTGTAAACTTGCCCCGGGCAGTTTTCCTTTCTTCCTGATAGGCACAAATGGCAGGTCGAGCCCAACAGCGACCATCGGTCCGAACAAAAAGCCTAAGTCTTTCCTGTGGAAACCCCGCAAATTGTCCAGGACCTACCCCTGGCTTCCAGCGCTGCAACTGCATCGATCTTCCCACGGTATCGATCAGCAATGTGTTGGCAAAGGGAACGCACCAATGAAGGGTTTGTGAACAGCGGAAGAATGTCCCTGACATTTTGAAAAAAAATAATTTTTATGAACTAATTTCAGGAAAACACCAATATACATAAAATAAAATTGTAAAAATAATTGAAAGAGAACCTGAAAAGTACGCCTTTGGTGGGGAAATCGGGAAAGCAGCGAATCACAGCGGCAACTTCTTTTTTTAATGCTTGTTCCTCCATTCAACAAAAATTACCAATCGTTTATGTTATTTACGTACACGTACACAAGTCGTGAGAAGATTAAAAGAAGTGAAAGATTATGTTAGGAAAATCAATAATATTACAATGAATTAGTTAATTGATTCAGCGATTGGGTAATCACACGATGGACACAGGACATGTCTATGAAAAGTACGAAAAGAAATACGGTAGAGGAAATACGGTAATATTAGAGTACTGTGGTAAGTAAACTCGCGGCCATAAAGAATGTTCTGGTTATTTCAAATTAAATCTGAACAGAAAGAAAAATATGTAAGTAGCATGCAAAAAAGAGGGCGCTAACGAAGTTCGTTAGTAAGCCAAAAAGTAAAGATTCGTCTAGAAATTCGAACAACACATTTCATGTACCATAGAACCCGCAAGATGACATGAAAATTGTCCAAGATGGAATGTAGAAGCCGCAAATGGCATGTGTTAATAGAGAATTTTTGGTTTTTTGGCTGATTAGACGAATTTTGGTCTAGATGAATTTTGGTCTATGAGTCTAGACCGCTGCCATAGATTTCGTCCATCTAACGTTTCGTCCAACCAGCCAAAATCCTATTTCGTCCAGCCAGCTAAAATCATACGTTCGTCCAAACCAATAAATATCAATTTATGAGATGCTTAAATACTTTTAAGAACTTTTTAGGGCATCCTGGCTGTGCGCATACATATTCGTGCGGGTTCTACATGCGGCATTCCGGCTATGCATAAAGGATAAATTTTTCGTTTTTAGCATTAAGGATTTTTGTCATTTTATCGAAGCGAAATAACTCAAAGATTATACACAATTAGGGTTGAATCAGAGAAAGATGATAGCGTTTTTTCACATTCTCTGCAGGAAATTCAAATGCTGTATTTACGCCATAATTATTTCTCTGTCCATGTCCTAATGATAGCAGAGAAAGAGAATAAGGAAATACAACATTGAACATAGAAATTTTAAAACAATCGCTTCAAGAATCGGAATAAAAAGTTTCATGCTAAATACGAAAAACCGGCCCTTTATGTATGATGGTTTGGTTTTTGGCTGGTTGGACGAAACGTCAGTTGGATGAAACAACAGCGCGCCGACAGAAAAAAATCGCTACCCAACGTTTCGTCAAACCAGCCAATAAGCCACGTTTCGGAAACAAGCGAAAAAACCACGTTTCGTCAAAATAAAAAAAAACCCGTGTTTGGTTCTAATAGAACATGCCATTTGCGGGTTCTACTTATCATTTAGGGAGTCTACATACCAGTTTGCGGGATCTATGTACTTGTCATTTTGGGGCTTCTATATGAAATATATTTTTGAATTTTTAGACGAAACATGGCTTTTTGGCTGGTTGACGAAACATGGTTTTGACGAAATATAACTTTGACGAAACGTGGGTTTTCCACTAATTTGACGAAGCATGGTAGGGGGTCAGGTCAATAGAACCCAGTTCATTAGAACTCAGAAACTTCCCTTCATTCAAAAACTTTTTTTAGATATTGCTAGGCCAAAACTATAAAAAGCAGAAATGTGCAGAATCTTAAGACCCCACTTATGGCCTTTTTGATTTTTCAAATTTCCCTGAAAAATTTTGAAATTTTCGGAATAAAATGCAAGAAATCGAAGTTTTTTGAAAATCTCAAAATTTTTCAGGTAAATTCGAAAAACCGATAAGGCCAAAGGTGAGGTCTTAAAATTTTAACTTTTTTGCTTTTTATAGTTTTGGCCTAGCAATGTCTAAAAAAAGTTTTTGAATGAAGGGAAGTTTCTAGGTTCTAATGAACCGGGTGGCAATCATGTCGAATTGTGGTCCCGTGGAAAATATAAAAAAATAAAATAACTGAACTAAGGGAGGGGCAAAACGTTAGGCCGCCGGTGGGACTCGAACCCACATATCTCCTGTCCGGGGAGAGCTTTCAACAATTAAGCTACAGCAGCACGCTTTGCCCTCCGCTTATGGATGCTTTTCATGGGGTGGGAATCACCCTCGGGAGGCATTTCCTCTTCTCCCTTACACTGACTTGTGAGCTGAAAATTTGCATCCTAGGTTTTTTTGGGGGTGCTGATTACGAAGCTGAGCTCAGATTTTGTCCATGACGAATTAAATCTATGATTTTTTATCAAGTGTTGTTCGCCATTTATGCATATTAGATAATACATAATCATACAATATTTTAGGAATAATTTATGCAATAAAAACGCAAAAAAATTATTAAAATATAATTACATATGTAGAAAGTACGACAAATATTTCCCTTGCGTAGCGTTTTTAATATATATAAATTCGTAAAAAATGGAAAAAATGGCGAAAAATCAATACTTGATAAAAAAAAATCATAGATTTAATTCATCGTGGACAAAATCTAAGCTCAGATTCGTACTCAGCACCCCAAAAACCCTAGGGTGCCAATTTTCAGCTCCTTTAATCAATTTTTCCATCGGGACCGCAATTCGACATGATTGCCAACTGGGTTCTATTGAGGTGTAGCCCATGCCCATGGTAGCGCCAAAAGGGACAGAATTTCGCTTCAAAATTTGGTTTAAAACAATTAGCACATTTTCCATTACAGTAGTTTTTTGGTCTTTTATCCGTGCAATTTTTGGGCCATTTTGTTTATGAAGCAACAAATTGATTTCTGATATTCGACCCGAGACAATTGTTAGGAATTAGTTACAAAATGAATGTCATATTAGTCTGGTTTTTCCTGAAGCGATGTGATGTTGTTGCAGAAGAAAAGAGTAATCGATGGATCAGAATGAAGGTGATGTTTGTAGGGAAGGACAAATCAATGTTTTCTTAAGCAAGAACATTGAAAAATTTCGTTTCGAAAAAAAGAATGAGTGTCAATGAATAGAATTCCAAAACATTGGATGTCAATGTTATTTGAATTTTCTAAATTACACAATGCCAAATTACTTCTTTTCCAACAGTCTCACATTACAGTTTATCCAAAAAAAAGTAAACAAAAAGAGAAAATCAGACATCGCGATATAACGATTGAAGAGAAATCAAGCGAGATATTGTGTGGGGATCGAACTTATTGCGCCTAAAATCATAGACCAAAGACCCGAAGCGGCTAAAAATTCTCTCACACGACGTAGATGAAGCGGGGATACATAAAAATTTTTTAGCAAGCATGGAGAGATAGGGGAATTTTTTAGAATGTTCCTTCCAAAATAACAGAAGATCAAATTTTTTCCCACCCATGTCAGCACATAATGTTTTGTAATGCTCCATTTCATAATGAATTGCTGGTTTAGGCGAACGGTTAAAACCAGAAAAACTAGGCGACAATTCCAATTGCTGAGTACTTGGTCTAATACAGTCCGGATAAAAACTTTTTGCAACTTCCAAAACAACAGCATTAATCTTTAAAAATAACAAAAATAACATGCAATCAATTTTGGAATGATATTAACCTCGCGAGGTGAACCCCACTTGTCATTGGACTGACAAATTTTTTCAATTAATCCATAAACAGCAGGATCCAAGTACATAGCTGCTTTTATAATTCGCATCCGATCATCAGGCGGGTGAATTTCATACATTTTTCGTTGAAAAGCATTCAATCCACTTACTGCAAGGGCGGCACAAAATTCATTTTCAGAACGAGCTATTTCACGCCATCCATTCTCCAATTTAATCAATTCGAATATACCGTATATACTGTTTTAATTAACCCACCTGAAATTATTAACCCACCTGTGATAATTAACCCCTTTGAAAATAGGTTGGAAAATAATCTACCCCCCTG
>LDKF01000021.1:458530-496470 GCA_001026735.1 Rotylenchulus reniformis
GGGGCAGGTAGAGGCAGAATTTTTAATGAAGTGGACCAGTCAGAATTTCTATTAAGATAGGGGGTTAGAGGAGGAAAAGTTTACGAAGGGGTTATAAAAAATTGAAAAAATCACAAAAATATATATTTGAAATTGCAAAAGAATTTATCCAGCAAAAAATTTCGAGTGGAGGTGTGGTTGATCAGGGTGGATGGAGGTCTCCGCTGGCGAGTAGAAAATTTTTTTCAGCGGCCCCGAAGTTATAAAAATTGAAATTTTTTTGTTATAGTATTGAAGAAATTTCATTGGAGGGTGCCAGCTCTCCCGGCCGTCGGAGAAATTTTGTTTTCTGGCTGGCCCTTTTTCTTAAAAAGTCAATTTTTTTAATTTTCCTTTCTCTTGTTCGATTTTTCTTACCTCCTCCGACCCCATAAAATTTTAATTTTTCTGATTTCGGGGGGCCGTAGCCCCCACAGTCCCCCCTGGCTGCGATGCGACTTTACACTACGTTAACAAGGGGGTCCACGCAACTCGAACCAAGACAACTCGAACCCGGACAACTCGAACCATGGACAACTCGAACCATGGCCAACTCGAACCAAGGCTAACTCGAACCCTGGACAATTCGAACCCAACCAAAACTCGAATCATAATTATTTTTTATTTTATTTTACAATTCACATGTTTTCACAAAAAAAATTTTGACACATCAATCAAATTCAAATAATTTTTGGATGTGGCGCCTGCCATCAAATTAACGAAAAGATGTTAAGTGCAATTTACATGAGGCAAATTATCCATGATATATATGTTCAAATATATGTTTTTATGTTTTGATGTTCGGATGATGTTTTGACCAGATTTTTTTGTCACAATGCGCTTACTATATTCGTTATTGATTTTCTATGTGATTTTCCATTTAATTTTATTTGTTTTTTTGGGTTCGAGTTATAAAATAAAAAATAATTATGGTTCGAGTTTTGGTTGGGTTCGAGTTGTCCATGGTTCGAGTTGTACTTGGTTCGGGTTGGCCTTGGTTCGAGTTGGCCATGGTTCGAGTTGTATGGTTCGAGTTGTCCGGGTTCGAGTTGTCTTGGTTCGAGTCGCCACCGACCCGTTAACAAGGGTTGCCCCGATTTTAGATTTTTAAACTAATCAAAAAGAGGCCCCAGGCCTTGACCCTTGAATACAATCCATAAGGATTAGTGATCTATAAATTTTTAATACAAACCATGGAAATGGCCACTATGTGCTTTTGAGCCTCTGGATTTGCGAGCAATTCGCCCATTCCGATGTCATCCGGGCATTTTCCTTCCCGTTGCAATTCGCCTATGAACTTCTGACGCTCTTTCTCAATGTTGCCGATAATTGTCTGAAACAATTTAACCCTCTAAATATTGCAAAAATTTATGATATTTTTATTCCTCCCCCCCCCCCCATTTAACACAGAATTAAGTAGTGACCTTTATAGGGTCTGTGATGAAAATGCGAACTTGGTGAAGATTTTTAATTGATAATTAGGTAAAGTTAAGGCAGATTTAGATTTATTGTCAAAAAAATGCCCTATAGGCGGATTTGGTGAAAAAAGTATTCGCCTTTTCGATTCGATCAATGTTCGAATTTAGGAAAATCAAATGTCATCGTCTGGTCTCTGATCGACAAAAAGATGGGATTTAAACTCTGCATAATGGGAGGGAGATAAAAGGCCATCAAAACCTAATGTGAATGAATTTAGTGAGTCCGAATTTACCCGCTCGTTGACGATCGCTGAAATGTTTGTTGCCTTTTCCTGCAATTTTGAGCTCGCTTTGATAGCCATTCCGAACATTTTACCTTAAATTTATAGTGATAATTGGTTAGGGATTAAGAGCGTATTTACTCGCTAATTGGGCAGGTTTCAGTTTTTCCTCGTTTTGCTTGATTTTCTCTTCGGTAGACGCGGATTCAGACATTTGGGTCTCATCTGCGACTTTAGAAGTTGATTCGGATTGGACTTTGGGATTTTTGGGATCAATTTTTATCGCCGATGACCAAGAAGACTTCAAATTATCCAGAAAACTGCTCATCAACGTAAATTTGTTGCCTAAAAATGATTGTTAAACTAAATAATAATGGGGCCATTAAAAAATAACAAGGGTGGATGATCCGAACGAACAATTAATTCAACAACTTTTGTAAGAATTACAATATAATTATTTTAAAAAAGTGAACAAGAGATTGCAATAGGGATGCAAATTCCATTCATTGACCAGATTTTTAAGGTTTTTCCCGTCAGTTCTTTCATCGACGTGGAATGTGAAAATGGTGTTGGCTATTGTTGCTTCCGTTCGTCACTCAACTAAACGAAGCCGCTGCAAAGGAGAAGGGGCGAAAATCCAGATAAAATCGATCGATCCCACCCAAAGACCCAAACCTGATTGGTCCTGTGGATCAATTGCTGCCTCCGTTCCTGGACCTGTTCCTCCAGCTCGTCCACCTTCTTCAGCTTCGCATTCAGTAGCCTCCGGGTGTCTTCCACTCCCTTCCTGAATTGATCAATTCTGGTTTTTGTTAAATATTTTAATCTTTTAAATTCCATTTTTTTGCTTTTCTTTCTCGCCTTTCACCTGACATATTTGTCCGAAAGTCTTTTGTATTCGATGGGCGAACTTTTCTTGGTGTTTCCATTCAGGTCTTCAAGTCGCAGTTTCGCATTCAGCTTACGTACCTCTTTCAGTTCACTTAAATAAATGAATTCAATGAAATTTTTAGTCGGAAAATCCGCCAAGCAACGCGGATTGTCCCACAGTTATGAAAGGAAAAAATGTATTAATAAGCAACTTTGACTTTTTCCGTGTATCAGATAAAATGATGGCTTGAAACTCGAAACAAGTGCTTTCATTATTATAATTTTCGGTGACTGATGAGCTTGGGGAGGAGTAAAAATTTCATATTTCATAACGGTCATTTTGTCCACTGATCCCCTGCTGAATGTCCAACGGAATGTACTACTGGGGCCTATATCAATTTCAATCATATCTCCGATATGACGCTATGATATGATATCATATCGTATCCCGAAAACCTGTATCAGGAAAATCATACGTCATATCACATGCGGCGTATGATATGACGTGTCATATCGTCATATGCGCGTCTCAATTCAATCATAGTGTCATATCAGCGATATGATATCATATTTACGACGGCATCATACGCCGCAGATGATTTTCGGTATGATATATCATATGCACGTATCAATTAAAACCATTTTCTACATATGACGTGTCGTAAATATGATGAGTTCCCTTGAACAAATCATACGCGGAGATACCTACTCCGAAGTGGTGATATATGCATATCATATGTAGAAATAAATTCATAAAAAATATAGAACATTATCAGAAAATTTTGTATAAAATACCAAAATATAGAACAGAAAATTCTCTATTAAACCATATAAAAATTATACATTTTTATTAAAAAACAAGTCCTTTTTCAAGGCTCGAACCAATGGGTGTCAAAAATGGATTAAGGGAACACTTAAATTATCGAATTATTCGCGGAAAAGAAAATTTGATAATTTTTTTTGCTCTTGGGGATTCGGATGAAAGATTTTTTTATGATTCACGCCTTCAATTTTTTTATCGGAAAATTCAATTTATTTTTCGAAATTAATCTATTCATTAAAATCAAAATTATATATTTTTTTCGTAATCTTTAATATTAATAAATTTTGGGAAAAAATCGCAAATGTTGACACCTTTATTGTGCATGCTGATTTTTAAAGCATAAGTATCCGTATCCGACACATCATACGCGGTCCTTTGGATACTGTATTTTCCCTTCTTTCTTTGTAACATATGTAGGGATCATATGTCATATGTAGCAAATTTAATTGATACAGCCAAAATGGCATATGATCGCATCATATATCATATCGTCATATGCGGCCGTCATATGTAGATCCCTGCGTATGATATGACGATATGATACCTATTTTTAAATTGAGCCGTGCATATGATTATCATATCATCATATCGGAGATATGATGGGAATTGATATAGGCCCCTGGAGTGATTAAACGACCCTAGAATCCGCTTGAAAAATTCACGGTGAAAATTATTGAAACGAAAATTTGATTTCAAAATTACAAAACACCCAACAATGAAACACCGGACAATGCGGGATTGGGTCCTACGTTACGTTAGCCTGCCGTTCTATAGCAACGTGTCAGAGACGCATAATAATCGATTTCTCTGCTCCTTTTTTGCACTGTCTTATTAGAACTTGGATTTTTTCCCACTATAGGTTTGACCGGTCACCCCAGTAATAATGTCTTATATGCCTATTGCTTAGTCGCCAGAGCGAGATCAATTTGCAAAAATTTTTGAGATGAGCGCAAACTTTGCCACGAAAAGCATTTTTGAACAACAACTCAAAACAACAGACTCACGAAACGCCGACTATTGCGGGGTTCGGTCTTTCGCGTCCGGTGTTCTGTAGTAAGCCAAAATAACACGTATGATCGCTCAGCATCAGAAAGGATGCAAATTGATCTCGCTTTGGCGACCAAGCAATATGTCCATTGAACATTTTTACGTGCTCAAAGCTTGTGGGTTTGGGGAGAGAAATTGGAAATTTCACCAGTTTTTGTTTTACTGGACTTTTCATCTACTCTAGATCTAGACATTTGTGGGTATCGGCTTTTTTTCTTCTTTAATTGGTTAGAGAAATAGAGAACTGGCGAGGAGAGGTGATATTTTGTATAGTAGCAGTTTCGTGGTTCAGTGCGTTTCTTGATCTCTATCCGCCGCGCATTTCCTTTCTCTGACCACCGCGTCAATTACAGAAGAAAGTGACCGTTAGCTATAAATAATGTTTAAGCAAAAACAAATGTCAGTTTTTGTGGCAATTTGCCGTAGGTCATTCAATAATACGGTGAGGGTCATTAGAGTCCCGCCGTTAGAGTCCCCACGTTAGAGTCCCCACGTTAGAGTCCCCACGTTAGAGTCCCCACGTTAGAGTCCCCACGTTAGAGTCCCCTCATTAGAGTCCCCGTTGTTTTAGGGTCGCTAGAGTCCCCAATTCTTCCGCATCCTTCCGCGTCACTTCTATTCACCTTCCGCATCCTTCCGCGTCACTCCTAATCACCTTCCGCATCCTTCCGCGTCACTTCTATTCACCTTCCGCATCCGTCCGCGTCACTTCTATTCACCTTCCGCATCCTTCCGCATCACTCCTAATCACCTTCCGCATCACTCCTAATCACCTTCCGCATCCTTCCGCATCACTCCTAATCACCTTCCGCATCCATCCGCATCACTCCTAATCACCTTCCGCGTCACTTCTATTCACCTTCCGCGTCACTTCTATTCACCTTCCGCATCCTTCCGCATCACTTCTATTCATATTCCGCATACATCTGCCAACCTTCCGGAAGAGCTCTGGAAGGTAAGCGGAAGGGTTTGGAAGCTAAGCGGAAGGGTTTGGGAAGGACGCGGAAGGGTCTGGAAGCTAAGCGGAAGGGTTTGTGAAGGACGCGAAAGAGCTCTTGAGAGTGAGCGGAAGGTTCCAAGATTCGGAAGAATTGGGGACTCTAACGACCCTAAAACAACGGGGACTCTAATGAGGGGAGTCTAACATGGGGACTCTAACGTGTCGGGACTCTAACGTGGGGACTCTAACGGCGGGACTCTAATGACCGAGTCCGTCAATAATAGAGAATACGGTATTGGTAAGAAGAATGCGGTATTGGTTTCCACAGTACTCCCTTTAATAAAAGGTGGATTTGTCGTTCCCTCTCCTTTTCCCTACTCACCTCTCATGCGCTGAATCGATGCCCTTGTAGCTGGTCTTTCGGTCCGTCTCGATCATTCCCTCCACCGTTTCGTGGATCTTGACACGATTGTTTCCTTTCAAAATTTCGCCGTCAACCCCAACCTCTCTGATCAGTTTTTGCCACGCGGCCTTGTCCGCCCCCGCAGGACTCCGCTGCCTTTGGCTGCCGATGCTCGATGATTCGGTGCTCGTCGACGGCAAAGCGGAGCCCCGCGAGAACTTCCGTCGTTCCGGCTCATTAGCTTCCAATGGGGGAAACGCGGGAGGCAAAGGGCCCATCGGAGCGTGTTTCTTCACGAATGTCTAAATGGATTATTCTCTCCAGACATTCCAATGGTCCAATTATGAAAAAAGGGTCAGATTGGCTTCCAATCCCCGCAATAATTGCTTTTGCATTCTTTGGGATCTCCTCCTCATTCTCCCCCTCCCCCCCGGATTGGTCAACTCACCCTCAACAACTTTTGGACCTTCGCGCGTTGTTCGTATTCCTCCAGCTGGGGCAGTTGGACATCATGCGAGTCCATTAGGAGCTTTTTGTTGGCCACTGAAAGGAATTACCGTATGCCCACAACTCCCTCTCCCCTCCTCCACCGTAATCCGAAAGTACGGTATATTTCCGTTCGGATGATCTGTGGACACCATTGGCTTGGCTGTTGACAGACTTGGACTGGTGGAGCCCGTGGTCGAAGGACGAGGACATTGTGGCGTTGGAGGTGGTACTGTGCGGAGATGCGCCAACTGTTGCCGGGGGCGACACATCCCTCGAGTCCTTAAAGGCAAAGCTTCAAATCCGATTTGCCTTCTCATGTCCATCACCGGCGGGATTATTCCATCCTCCCCCGTGGATCTTACCAACTCCCAAATTCCTTTTATCCTATCTGATTACCGTATTCTCAATCATAAATGTCTTGATCAGCTCCGGGCCCAAAGTGTCCGGATCACCCCGAGTGCGCCCCTACCCGACTTGCGCCCTCCGGCGTCCTTTTGCGGTGGATGCGCGGCAGCCTGTGCCAGCCCGTCCTTGCCTCCGCTCCGCCTCCGCTCTCCGTCCGCTTTCTCCGGAAGTACTTCCGCCCCGCTTCCCTTGCCGAATCCGTGCTGCGTTCGCTGTTTTCCCTTCCGTTCAGCATCGGCTCTCTCTGTTCCTCCTCCGCCTCCTCCTCCATCCTTCCGCTTCCTCCTCCTCTCCCTCCGGCCATCCGTTCCTCATCCTCCAACTCTTCCAGCCGTGCCAACATCGCCTCCCGCTCGCTCAGCTCCCTTTGCGCGGCCACCGCCCGAATCGGATTCTGCAGCTGCGCCACCAAATCCTTGTGGGCCGCGCTCACGTAGTCTTGGATCTCGATGTGTACGAATAGGGTGGCCGGGCCGCTGTTCTGAAACAAAGTGAAAAGGTCAATGGAAATGGAATCTGATGAAAGAATAAAAGTAGGATCCCAAGGGACAAAATCCGGAAGATGCTAAAGCCATGAGGATGGGATCGAGAATACAAAGTCAAAGATCGGAAAATAAGACTGAAATCCCCGGTGTCTGACCCGGTTGAATCCGTTGCGCAGACTAAGATGTTTGTATCCGGGCTGCATGGTCGCCACCGGCAGAATGCGCTGCCCCAACATGCGCGATGTGTTCTCCTCGTAAACTGGAAAGAGTGATCATGATCACACTTGATCAGACTTTGGAACTGACCAGCGAAGCGCACAAAGGCCATTGCCGGAAGGATGATCTTGTCGGCGCGGAAGGAGTTGGCACTGGCATCGCGGGCATGGAAATCGACGAAAACGGTGTTAAGAGTGTCCGAGGTGACGGTGGGGGTGCGGAAAGCCATGAAAAGGAGAGAAAATAGTACGGAAAGTATGGGTGTCCAAAGGTGCTATGTCGTTACAAAAAAAATATCGAAATGGGCGTTACAAAAAAAATATCAAAACTTAATATGCCCTCTAAAAACTTTTTTGTTAGACCTGTTAGACCAAATGTATAATAGACAAGATGTGTAGAATTTTATGCTCTATCTGCTGGTATAAATTTTTTTACGAATTTCGAACAAAAATGTCGAAAAAAGTCAAAAAACCATAATTTTCGATATTTTCGACCTTTTTCGACATTTTTGTTCGAAATTCGTTAAAAAATTTATACCAGCAGATAGAGCATAAAATTCTACACATCTTTGTCTATTATACTTTTGGTCTAACAGGTCTAACAAAAAAGTTTTTAGAGGACATATTGAGTTTTGATCCTTTTTTTTAAAACGCCCATTTTGATATTTTTTTTGTAACGACTCAGCACCTGTCCAAAGGTGGAGCAGGAAAATAGACCAGAAGGGACCCGGAAACCCACAGATTCCCGAATTACCAGATTGCGATCCCCAGGGATCACACAGGGTCAGGAATTTCCCGGGAATCATTCATCTTAAGAGTCCCATGGAGTTTGGGATTCCCAGATTCCCCTGTGGATCCCCTACTTTTTGTGCGAGTCTCCCGGCAATCCGTACAGGTCCACCTCCACGTAAAGTGCCGGCTTGGGCTTGTCGCATAGCAGGGACAGCATTTGGCCCGAGATGATTGTCAGGCACAGCGAGTTGGGCACCACATTCTCCACTCCGTTCAGCTCAAAAGGGCTGAAGCGCAGGCTGGGCTCGCTCATGCAGGCCGGCTTGGGGATGAAGCCGCATTTGCCGTTCATCTGATCGGGAGGAGGGGGAGTGATCAGCAGGAAGATCAAGGGCTGGTCAGAGTGATTATTAATTGATGGGGAAGCAGAGTGATCAGGGTGACCAATCAAATAGGATCAATCGATGAATCACCTCGAAAAGCGTGAAGTTGATCTGGTTGGGCAAGTCCGGGGTCTGCAAGTTGATGGCCGCCATCTGGCACCCGCTAAATCCATTGGGTGGGAGATTCGATTAATGTGGACACTGAACAGCCACGGCACCCACCAGTTCCAGAAGATCAACGGCATGTAGTTGCTGGAGTCCACCCGGGAGCCCTTGGGGTACACCCGGGTCACCTGGCGCTTGTTGTGGTTGGTGAACTCTTCGGGGTGCTTAACAGGGTCTTCTTATCTTGATTCGATTCCCGGGGATTTTGATAATTCTCCGGACCTGCTTGAGCAGTTCGATCGCCCTGCTCTCGCTCATCGAGTACATCTCCGAGCTGATCTGCCGGTCTTCACTCTCTTCAAACGAGGTCAATTTGCCCATGGCGCGCATCTGTGAACCATTGGGTCATCGAAAAATTATTTCGCTTCATTTTCTTCATAAAATTAGGGCAAGGAACCTAATATAAATATACTAATTGCACTCAGGGGGTCCATCTCCAAGTAAGCTTCCAGAATCCACTCGGATAACTCACTCCGAATATCCCATGCCTGCCCCTCTCTCTCTCACACTGACCGTCCCTTTCCCCCCTCTTACATAAGTGACCAGTTCGCTGAGTTCGGTGACCATTGGCTGGTTGAGTTCCGCAACAGCTGTTTCGGGCACTGCTTGCGGAAGTTGGGTTGGAACAAACGAAACACCGTTGGCGACAGGGACGGAGGAGGGGGAGGACAGCTGGGCCAACTCCTCTTCGCCCACATCGGCGCCGACAAAAACTGAGAAAATGGAGTGGAAATGGGTAAAAGTGCATAAAAATCAAGAAAATGATCACGAGAAGGATTGGATGGTCAATAAACTGATCGGAAATCGGGGTACAAAGGATCCAATTAAGGTCCAAAAAGTCCCCGTAGAATTTAAGAACTTAATCCCGGTTGAATCTCGAGATTACCCCTAAAATTTTAATTCAAAGGCCCTGTCCATTCTCTTCTCCCAAATGTTCGAACTCCCACTTCGGGTCACCGATCGCTCCGCGGCCAACAGTTCGTCGTCGGTTGTGCCGCCGGTGGATGAGTCCACGGAGTAGGGCTGTTTGGGCATCACCACGCCGACGATGGGTTCCGCGGACTGTTGGCGTTGCTGGTGGGCCGGGGTGGAGGAGGCCGTGGTCGGGGGTTCGCTGCGCTTGTTCTCCACCTTGTTCTTGATCAGGATCTTGCGGCGCAACATGTTCGGGCTGGGCAGGGTGACGCCGGCCTTGCCCACTAAAAAATGTTCGGAATGGCAAAAATCCCCAAAGTTTCAGAAACGAAACAACGGAATTCTTAAAAAAAGCATTCTGTGACCCCAAAACTAACAAAAGGATTATTTCCCTGTCCTGCTGATTGACCTGGATAGTTTTCCAGACTTTGGCTCTGCAACAAGTCCCCGAGGATGTCCCGGCAGTACTTGGCCATCACCACCTGCTGCTTCTGACTGCAATGGTTCTCGAAGGAGAGGATCACTGGGAAGTCCGTGGTCACAAAGGCGGTTTCAGCGATCGCCCGGAGCACATCCTGAAAAGTGATCGGAGAGACGGATCAACGCCAAATTGGCCAATTGAGGGGGGATAAATATGTACCTTGAAGAGGATTGTGGTGCAGAAGCAGATGTGGGTGGGCCCATGGGTGATGATCGGCTCGTTGTTGGGCCCGTCCCTGTGATCGGGGGATGGGATTGGTACCCGTTGAGCAGTCGATGATTGATCATTCGATCAGTCCCCAATGGCCAATCGGGCCCTTTCCCTCGCTCACCAACAGTCCAGCTCCACCGATCTGCATCCAGACAACAGCGCATAGCGGTACATGGACACTGCGGAGCGGGCCTTCATCTGGCGCCCACGGAGATAAGTGTTGTGGGAGGAGTTGATGAAGTAGTGGCTGAATAGTTCTTTCTTGACAATAAATCTGTCAAGGACATTGCTTGCCTCAGGGGCCTGTTCATGGCGTCCGGGTTCAGCTCGTACATGTCCTTGCGCACCGCCAAGTTGTGCGGACCCAACAAAAAGCGCAGGAAGGCGTCCTCGCCGAGTTCAGCGGGACCCTTCCGCAAGTGCCCATTGCTGTTGCACCCTCCATCCCCATCGTCTTCCGAACACTCAGCAATGATCCGCGTCGCCGCATCGCGCGAAATGGGCGGATGGAGGACTTCGTTGAGGCGCTTGTCGCGGTGCTCGCGCGCCAGAAAGGCGTGGAAGCGATCGACAGTCACCGCGGCACCACCAGCGCCGAACTTGCGCAGAAACACTTCCTCCACGTCCATGCGGCCCAGACACGCTTTGTACAGGCGGAACAGAAAGTCCGGATTCCGCAGCAGCCGGGGCGAAGACTTTTTCTGTAAGGATTGGTTGGGTGGGATCATTGATCGGATTAAGGCACCGATTAAACCAGTTTTATATCATTCCAAAAAACCAAATCGAACCCAGAAGAGTGATCATCGGATCACCTCCATCCATTCCGGATTATTCAGTATATTCATACATATCAGGATATCCTTACATATACAGATCCTACCGATCAATCACTCTTCGTCCATTTCTGATCATTTCCCCCGGACCCAACTCCCTGACCTTGTCCCTGAGAATGGGCAACATCCGCGGGATGATCTTCTCCAGCAGTTTGCGCTCCTCGCGTTGCTTTCCCGCCGGAAACAGCGTGTCCAGTAGATGCTCTACCGTCAGCGGTTCATCTTCCGGCAACGAACAGCGAAGGCGGGCGAACAACTTGCGCCAGTGGAAGTACGCGTCGTGCACCAGGCGGTGGTGCTTCAGCGCGTACTTTCGCAGTTCACGACACCAAAGGCGCGAGGTTTCGCCGGATTTGGCCAGGAAAACGAAGGGCGCCGGGTTCAAGAAGTCGCACCCGTGCATCTGTTGAAAATTGGAAAAGTGTACAATGGGTGGACGAGAAGGTTCCGGAAGGTAAATAATCCCGGGAACAGATCCAGAATAACGAAAAGGGCTCAAGGAGGAGAGATAAATGTGGGAAGGGTCACAGTAAAGAGAGGGAAGGTACCGCCGAAGGGTGAAGACCAATGGAATCCGGCGAATGGTCCAGGGGGGGAACGCAGTATCTGGAGATCAACAAATCCCTTACTACGGTCACAATGCATTGGGCAAAGTCCCGGATGCCACCGGCGCCACCAGCAAATGCGGCGGCGAAGATCCGCTGCAAGTTCAGCTCGCCCTTGGGCCGGGAGGAGGAGGATCCGTCGATGCCGCCGGGCTGACCCAGGAACACGTCCACAATCTCGTCCAGGAACACGCAATCCACCTGGGAAAAGTCAAAGTCCTATCTTTTTGAATGTCACTTCTGGGAGGGGCTAAGGATCTAGATAAAGTGAACAAAATGCCAATTCATTTTTTGTTCTCGGGCATACATATTTTGCCGCTTCATTAACGCGATTTTCCGGTCATTGTTTCCGCTTCCAAATTCCCACCTTGGGCCTCCGCTCGCAACTCCGCGAGTACAGCACCAGCTCCTCCTCGTCCACTCCGATGTCCACAATGCGTCCGCCGGCGGAGGCGGAAGGGTCCGTCGCGCCTGTGCCGCTGGCGTCGAATTTGAACACGCGGCAGGGCGGAGGAGCAGTGGGCTCCTGGTCAGCCGCGTGGTCGCCTCCGCCCAGCACCAACAGACTGGGCTGATTGCTCAGCTGAGAGACGCAGGACAATTTTCGAGTCGGCGCAAGAAGGACGGGGACGGAGGGTGGGGAGGGCCTGAGGAGCGAAAATCAGGGTTGGCATAGCGGAGTGGATGGCACCCAGGCAACAGGGGTTCGAATCTTTTTTTGGGTTCGAAGGTTCGAATCCCAGGGGGTTCGGATCCCATCATCGACCCTATTAATGGAACTGAAAGTGATCACAGATCGCCAACTTATGAATGCGAAGTTTCTCTTTCTTGGCCGAACCCCTCCCCTGCTGTTGCTCCTCCCCCCCCCCCCCCTCACCCGTTGCCGTTGACCACAATGTTCGTGGAGTTCCCTGCACCCTTTCGGCCTTCCTCCTGCTGCCCTTTCCGCCCTCCCCGTCCCTCCGCCTCCTCTCCTCCTCCTCCGATTTGGACCATTGTGATGCCGTTGCTGTGTCCCTTCTCCTCCTTCTGATGATGGTCTTCCCCATTCAGCATCTTCGCCTCTTCTTACTGTTAGTCCAATTGTTTAGGATCCACGGTGGCGTAACATATTTTATGAATTATTCGCAGATTATTAAATTTCAAAAAAGTTTATGCTTTGAAAACTGTGCCAAAAAGACCAAAAAATGTGCTGATATTGTCCCTATTGTCACATTGTGACGGGGAATACAAAGTCTAATAATCCTAAAAAGTGTCCCTTGGACTTGGTTTTTGGCTGATTTTGTAAATTCCTAGCACAAGTGCATTCAGATCTAATCATTGGCAATGATCGGAATGAATGGGGGGGGGCACGTGAAGAAAGGCCAAAGGGATTCCTCCGCGGTCGGTGGAGGGGGGTGGCGGGATGTTTTGTGACTTTTCGGTTGGGAAGGACACAATTCGATAAACTTTTACGGTTTTTATTTGTTTTGTTTGTGTGGAATTGCTGGGATGGCGGTGGTGATAAGGCCTGGGCCAATACAAATTGACTTGCAAATTGGAGTGAATGGAATTTGGGAGGCGAAGAAACCGAAAAATGGGGGAGAAAAAGGGCGGGAAACCCGAACCCAAAAGCCGAAGGGCCAAGAAAGTTGGCCAAATCTGATTTGGAAAGGTCCAATTGGCCAAATCTGATCGGGATCGATCATCCAATTTGGTTGCCAAATCCTCTCCTTTGGGCACTCAAACTCTTTCCTTTCTCTCTCTCTCTTTTGTTGTTTTTGCCCGTGTCCATCATCCATCTATCCATCCATCCATCTCTTCGCTCGATAAATAACACAGATACACACGCTCACAGGTTAAGGGGGACGGCGAAATTGGATTTCCACCGATGACAAAGACGCTTCGGGGGAACTGGGATGGGGGAGGGAGGATAGGGGATGGGATGGGAAGGGATAAATTGGCCCCGATTCGGAGGAGAAGGGATGATGATGATGGGAGGATGGAAGGAAGAAAGGGATGAGGAAGAGGATGAGAAGACAGAGAAGGGGGAAGAGAAAGCACCATTCACGAAGGAAGAAACAGATCGGTTGGGGGGAGAGGCGCGAAAAGGGAGAAAGGGGAAGTGAGCACCCTCCCTCCCCCCCCCCCCCCCNTGTTAAAAATTTTTGGCGCTAGTTCTAGTTCGAATTCGAAGGAGGTCTTTTTTGGGATTCAACCTATTTTTGAGTCCCGGGACTCAAATTTATTTATTCCCTGCGGTAATTTTTGACGCTGAATCCAAATATAACTTCCATTTTTACCTAAAGCGTCATCCGATGTCACTTTTTTGACGATGACGTCAAAAAATTTGTGTTCGTTGAAAAAGTGTTTGTTGAAACGAGAGAATGCTCATGAAAAAGTGCTGAAGAAAACGAAAAGAGTGCTCATGAAAAAGAAAATGCGTGCTCAGTAGAGCTGAGCAAAAACACAGTTTCCGCGGAGATTTCACACATCTTGTTTACTTTTATTTTTTGTACTGTTTGTCTGCATTGATATTATTTCGTTGTCTTTGTCTGTCTGTCGTTCTCTTCGCTTCACTTCTTGGGCCAGCTGCCACTCTTTTCCTCTGCTGTGGTGTTTACGTCTTCCCCTTCTTCTTCCGCTTCTTTCCCAATTTATTCCTTTCATTGGCTTTTCTCAATATTTGGCCCTCGGGGCTTTTCATCCCTCCCAAACCCATTCATCATTTCTCTCCTCCCAATTTTCTACATAATTTGCTTCGTCCATTAACTTTTTTGGAAGAAAGCAACCGAATAAACGAACAAATCGGAGCGGAAGGACTGAAGAGAGATCCTGGAGGGAATCAAACATGGTTCTCATCCTTTTGCACAATTCCCCTCAATTAAGTACACATTTCGGGACTCTATTAAATCGGACACAAGAAAATACGCATTCACCCCCTACTCATTGCCCTTGATTGATCTGAAAATTGAATAGGCGGAGGGTAACGACGGATGGACCAAGGGCAAATGTGAAATGGAGGGCCAAATCAAGGGAAAAGTATGGCCTAAATTCAGTGGAGAACAGAAAAGAAGATCATCATAAATATGCGCTGGCTGGGTAGTAGATGAGGTAATGAGGTTGCATCCGATTCAAAAAATATTTTACTTGACCAGAATCATGTACATATTTGCAACCATAATGTCTACAACAAACTAGCGAATAGTGATAGTGGGTGTATAAACAACAATTAATGTTACATCAAACTTTAGGATTCATATTATACATTAGCCTCTATCTGATTCAATGTCCTTCTCGTGCATTGTCCATCTGTCCCTGTTGCTGTTGAATTTGTCTGACAAGTTGTCGAAGCTGCTCAATCACTTCCGGGTCGAGTTCGGCGGCGTTGACTTGCGGGGCTTGAGCATCTTCGCCTCTGGCAGCCTTGAAGTTTGAAACAAACAAATGATCCAATGCAAAATCACCATTAAATAAAACCGAACCCGAAGGCTGATTGAACGCATTGTGAGCCAGAGTTGAAGCTTGGCAGCCAGACAGAACGGGCGAAGAAACAGAAGTGCAAGCAACATCATCTTCAGCGAGTACCTGCAACGAAGGAATCAGGAAAAAGTTAAAAGAACAGTCAATCAACTCACCACCCGGGAATAGCCTGCAGACCCGAATCGAAGAGCGTCAGCACAGCGTAAAAAGACCTGAAGATCCCAATTACTTCCAAGCCCAAAAAGATGCCACCATAAGCTTCTCCTCTCACCAATATATCACAAGCAGCCCGTCCGATGGTTTTTCATCGGGGAGGTTGAATGTCACACCAATTGGCACAAATGTCAGGATGCTGTTGGCCACAAACTCAGCGCTCTCACCAAAAGTCAGGTATAGTCCCAACAGGTTGGTGATGATGTGTGCGAGCATGGTTTCCTCCGCATCTATGTTCGCCTGCACATGAAGCCAATTCTTGAGCTGAGTAAGCAAACGAGCGACGAAGTAAGTCTGAAAATTGAATTGAGGAATAAATACCCTAAAAATAGAAAGAAAAATTCACTTTGTCAGTGCAGATTGTGTGAAAATGGAGCTTGGCTTCCTCAATTTGCTGTTGAATCGCCACTTGCTGCTCCATTGTACGTACGGTAGGTTGACGATGGTAGTCGGAACAATGGCACGGCACAACAAAGCGGAGTTGTCGTTCGATGTAGAAAATTTGGTTGACGCAGCAATAAGCAGAGGAATAGGAAGGTGAAGAATGGTGAGATGTGGGCATAAATGCGGTGCTTAAATAGTCACTTCCCCATCTCGTGAAATTGCATTAACCAACCAATACCTTTGTTGTACGTACTACGTACACGACACGACCTTCACCTTCATGAAGTACGTTACATGTTAAACTTAAACTGGGTTTTTTTTAACGAAACGTGCTATGCTACTGTGCGAAAGTGGGGTCCATTCCAAATGTCACCTGATCAAAATGTCACCACAGCCATAAAAATGTCGCCATCATAGATTGACTAAAATTTCAAAAAGCAAAAAGGTTCCGAATTTTATGCTTTACAGTTCTGTAAAAACGGTTTTTCGAATTCCTTCGAAAAAGTTCGAATTTTTTCGAAAACTCTAATTTTGGCTGACTTTTCGGTTTTTCGACAAAAATTCGAACTTTTTCGAAGGAATTCAAAAAACCGTTTTTACAGAACTGTAAAGCATAAAATTCTGAACCTTAATGCTTTTTAAAATTGGTCTATCTATGAAGGCGACATTTTTATGTATGGCTGTGGTGACATTTTGATCACGGTGGTATTTAGAATGGTAGCCGCGAAAGTTTTTTTGACTAAAAAGTTAGCGGACGTGCTACAGTACATTTACTGAGCACTAGGGGTGAGCAGAAACCAGAAACACAATGGGTGTGTCTTTGGTACAATACCAAGGAACAAAAACGAGAGGAAGAGAAACATGAAGAGACGAATGGAAGGGGAAGACGTAAACACCACAGCAGAGGAAAAGAGTGGCAGCTGGCCCAAGAAGTGAAGCGAAGAGAACGACAGACAGACAAAGACAACGAAATAATATCAATGCAGACAAACAGTACAAAAAATAAAAGTAAACAAGATGTGTGAAATCTCCGCGGAAACTGTGTTTTTGCTCAGCTCTACTGAGCACGCATTTTCTTTTTCATGAGCACTCTTTTCGTTTTCTTCAGCACTTTTTCATGAGCATTCTCTCGTTTCAACAAACACTTTTTCAACGAACACAAATTTTTTGACGTCATCGTCAAAAAAGTGACATCGGATGACGCTTTAGGTAAAAATGGAAGTTATATTTGGATTCAGCGTCAAAAATTACCGCAGGGAATAAATAAATTTGAGTCCCGGGACTCAAAAATAGGTTGAATCCCAAAAAAGACCTCCTTCGAATTCGAACTAGAACTAGCGCCAAAAATTTTTAACAGGGGACTCTTTTCATTTTTTTTGGTCTTGGGATTTCAGGGGGAGGAGGGGAATTCCGCCCCCCTCCCCCAGTCTACGCCACTGGTCCCGATAAGGACCGCCGGAGCCGGAGGGAATTTTGAAAATTTATGTCTTTTTCTTAAGAAAATTGGTCAAATATTTTATATAAAAATTTTTCATGGGAGGCCATGGGAGAGTCCACGGACCCCCCCCCCCGGATACGCCACTGACCCGAGTCATAATCCAGACAATCCTTTTTTCGTTTCAAAGTTTTCGCTCGACCAAAAACGCTGACGCCAAAATTTTTCTTATCGTAAACTTTTTGGAGATTTTTTTTTGTGATTTAAATTGCTGCTCTAGATATTTTCATACATAGTTGGCAACTAACACCTATGTATGCTATGGTAAACCTATATTTTTTTCTACGATTTTTTACAGAATGGAAACCGCAGAAAATTTAATCGGGAACTTGGCAATTCCAAAAAACATTGGAATTACCATCGTTTCAAGCAGGGAACGTATAGAAGAGTTATGCCAGGAGCTCGATGCCGACCTATCCATTCAGTGTGCCTTCATCGATTCGGGCTTTGAAACGCTGGATTATCTCTGTGCATACATTATCAATGGTAGGTATGCGTGGATTTAGCAAGAAATATACTCACGGACATGAAAAATGTTCGTTTTTAAACTATATTCTGAAGAGGCCCGTAGCCAGGGGGAAGAGGGATGGGGTTTGAACTTTGAAGAAATACCCTTTTCTGGTACTTGTTTCTTCGGTTTAGTCCCCACTAGGGATGGGATAGTTATGGAAATAAAATTGGCAAAATATGGACAAAAAAAGCCGAAATATGGACTAAAATTGACCAAATTTCATATAAAATATGCTTAAATTATTTAAAAATGGAAAAAATAATTGTTTCTACAAGCAAAACAGTAATTTTAACGAATAAACACTCATTTTGTTGATTTTCACTTTTCAAATTTGAAAATTGTCACGAAATGCTGAAAATTGAAAAGATAGGTATGACAGGGGCGTATCTAGGATTTGGTCTTGGGGGGACACACCCCTGAAAAAATTGAGTTTTTTTGGGGACACAGATGGGTTTGGGGGGGGACACACCCCTGAAAAATCGAGTTTTTGGAGGGACACACTCATTTTCGATTTATTTTTTAGAAAAATATTAAAAATGGAAAAATTTTTCTAATTAAACTCTCTTTTTAAAGAAAAATGATTAATTTTTTCCAACTTTTTGGAGAAATTTCACTGTAAAAGGGGGTTCGGCGGCCCCGATAGGAGCCGCCGGAGAAAATTTTGAAAATTATGACTCTTTTCTTAAGAAAAATTTCAATTTTTCGTCACCTCCCCCACCTCCCCTTGTGGGGGGGACACGCCTTTATATTTTCCCCCTCTTGGGGGGGACACGGGTACCCGGTGTCCCCCCCCCCTAAATACGCGCCTGAGGTATGAATTGACTAAAATTTCAAAAAATGGGCACGAAATGACGAAAATTTGCAAAATAAACACGAGATGCCTAGAATTTTATAAAAAGTGCAAAAAGGCTCAAAATGCAAAAATAGAAGGGGAAAAATTCTTTTTTGGCCAAAACCGCAAAATATGGACAAAATATGTATGAAAATAGTAAAATATGGAGAAAAATATGGAATATGTAAATATGGACCAAAATCGCAAAATATGGAAAAATATGGAAATTAAAAGTCACTCTAGAAAGTTCTAATCAAGTGGAAAATGCATTTTTCGTGGTTATTTAGCCGTTCTGATATCAGGAAAAAAATATGTATTTCCATAACTATCCCATCCCTAGTCCTCACAAATAATTTAGAATTATTTTCTCAGAAAAATTTGTCGGTTTCTTGCACAGAAGTTTCAGGGGTGTAGAATCCGATTCTTCCGTCAGAACTGAGCTATCATTTATAACAAGAGTTTCACTGATGTGTGAGATCATGTCACGTCAAATATTCAAAATGCATGAAATGATCCATAAGTGAAAGTGATCCAACATGTGAAAATAACGTTCATAAATATCTGATGAGGTTCAAATTAAATTTTCGACCTAAAAAATAAATTTTCGACCAAAATTCCTAGTTGTCGAATGCCATTTTGATTATTTTGGAAGTGAAAGATGACACACATATTTAATCCCGTGATTTTTTGAATTTTTTTAACGTGACGTAATCCCATATGAAGATAGCTCATTTCTGACGGTAGAATCGGATTCTACACCTCTGAAAACAACAAAATACAAAAATCGAAAAAATTTCTGAGAAATTAATTTCGAAATTATTTATGGGGTCTAAACCAATCAGATGCCAATTTTTTCGGTGGTCTCTATCAGGGGCGTAACGAGCCCAACATTTCAGGGGGGCGTGTAGAAAACTTTTAAAAATTCAATTCTTAGGGGCGCATTTTCTGATCAAAAAATTCGTTTTCAGGTGTATGTTTTTTAAACTGCAATAAAATTCAGTTTGTAGAAATAGGGTGCGACGATGGCGACCCCGAAAGGGGCCGCCGGGAAATTTTTTCGAAAAATTAGTGCATTTTCCTCAAGAAATTTGATCAATTTTCTTAAATTAGTCAAATCGAATGTTTTGCTGTCCGCAATGGAATTCCAAACCGAACAGGAGGAGTGCACCAACGCATTGGCACGTGATATTGACGCACTTATGGCCAGCAACGACAAATCAATCAGTCGAATCAGTAAGGGAACTCCCCACACCCGAAATGGCAAAAAGGTTTAATTTTTCGGAAAGTGATCAATTTCCTTAAAAATCATCAAAAACTCAATTCTGGCGGCACTGGTGTGGTGAATTTTTTCGGCATTATTATTATTATCTTCGAATTAAGATCATTACTCATTAAATAGTATATTTATGGAGAAAATATTTTCAACCCATCCACAGGAAAGTTTTTTCTCTACATTCAAAAAAATAAATAAATTTACCTATTACAAGTATTGCTCCATTTTCCATGCATTTGTTTTGCTTTGGGATAGTTAATTCTCCATCAAAAAAAATTTTTGGAAAATGAATTAGCTTTTTTTGGAAACTTTCACTCATCAAAGCTCAAAATGAATTTTTTTATTTAGACTAAACTATATCTAACATATATTTAGCCAACTCACACATTTTCAACATTGCGAAACACCAAAAGTTCGTAAATGACATACGAAAAGCGACCAATAACATCAATGCTGGAGCGGACGCATTGGAGAACGAATATTTTGCGCTACAGGAAGAAATTACGTTGTGGAAACAACGAATCGCGGAAAAGATACATCGGCAAACGATGATAATGGAAGAGAAGAAGAGAGCGGAAGAGGAAGAGATGAGGAGGAGGAAAGATGAGGAAGAACGGAAGAAGAAGGCGGAAGAGGAAGAGATGGCGAAGAAGAAGAAACAGGAGCAAGAGCGGCAGCAGAGGAAGCGAAGTGCTAAAACGCCCATTAAAGTATGGCTAACGGACAGGGGGAGGAGGAGGGGGTTATGTTCTCTTCTTTTGATTCATTAAAAACCCCAGAAAATACTTTTGAGAAGTAAAACCTTTTGAATATCTCCAAAAATATTATTTTAACAAATCTTTGACAAGAAAGCTCCAAAATTCTTTAAAAATTCAAAGGATTGCAAGTATCATTTTATTAGCGAGAATTAAAATATCAATATAGATATGACTTATGAAATTCACAACTACTAGTAACTGTGTATGGGTACCACAGGTCGTTTCATAATTAATAATTTTTCTTTTGGTATTCACATCACATGAACGTTATGTTATGTTAAAGAGCCCCAAAAATCTGCATAAATGAAAGATAATCCAATGTCTGCTTTACATTTCTGGAGCAATTCTCATACTATTTAATCTTGGGGAAAAATTCCCAAAATTGCCTAGGCCAAAAATGACCGCAGGTTCAGATTTTTGATAAGAAATTGTGCTGTTTATAGGCCCAACTTGTAATCTTTTGAATGCTAAAATGATGCAAAACCGAATCTCGATATAACAAAAAGAGAAAAATGTGTCAATTTTATAGAATTTTGCTCAAAAAGCTCGGTTACCTTGCCGGTATCTGGTTGGTAATAACTTATATTCGCCTTTTGAGAACCTGTGATTTTTAGGCCGTGGCCTCCATCAAAAGAACCGCATCATCTCAAACACCGATGGGTATTGATACGGATGTTCAGCACATTGTTCAACGCGAGCCCCCAACATNGGGGGGGACACACCCCTGAAAAATCGAGTTTTTGGAGGGACACACTCATTTTCGATTTATTTTTTAGAAAAATATTAAAAATGGAAAAATTTTTCTAATTAAACTCTCTTTTTAAAGAAAAATGATTAATTTTTTCCAACTTTTTGGAGAAATTTCACTGTAAAAGGGGGTTCGGCGGCCCCGATAGGAGCCGCCGGAGAAAATTTTGAAAATTATGACTCTTTTCTTAAGAAAAATTTCAATTTTTCGTCACCTCCCCCACCTCCCCTTGTGGGGGGGACACGCCTTTATATTTTCCCCCTCTTGGGGGGGACACGGGTACCCGGTGTCCCCCCCCCCTAAATACGCGCCTGAGGTATGAATTGACTAAAATTTCAAAAAATGGGCACGAAATGACGAAAATTTGCAAAATAAACACGAGATGCCTAGAATTTTATAAAAAGTGCAAAAAGGCTCAAAATGCAAAAATAGAAGGGGAAAAATTCTTTTTTGGCCAAAACCGCAAAATATGGACAAAATATGTATGAAAATAGTAAAATATGGAGAAAAATATGGAATATGTAAATATGGACCAAAATCGCAAAATATGGAAAAATATGGAAATTAAAAGTCACTCTAGAAAGTTCTAATCAAGTGGAAAATGCATTTTTCGTGGTTATTTAGCCGTTCTGATATCAGGAAAAAAATATGTATTTCCATAACTATCCCATCCCTAGTCCTCACAAATAATTTAGAATTATTTTCTCAGAAAAATTTGTCGGTTTCTTGCACAGAAGTTTCAGGGGTGTAGAATCCGATTCTTCCGTCAGAACTGAGCTATCATTTATAACAAGAGTTTCACTGATGTGTGAGATCATGTCACGTCAAATATTCAAAATGCATGAAATGATCCATAAGTGAAAGTGATCCAACATGTGAAAATAACGTTCATAAATATCTGATGAGGTTCAAATTAAATTTTCGACCTAAAAAATAAATTTTCGACCAAAATTCCTAGTTGTCGAATGCCATTTTGATTATTTTGGAAGTGAAAGATGACACACATATTTAATCCCGTGATTTTTTGAATTTTTTTAACGTGACGTAATCCCATATGAAGATAGCTCATTTCTGACGGTAGAATCGGATTCTACACCTCTGAAAACAACAAAATACAAAAATCGAAAAAATTTCTGAGAAATTAATTTCGAAATTATTTATGGGGTCTAAACCAATCAGATGCCAATTTTTTCGGTGGTCTCTATCAGGGGCGTAACGAGCCCAACATTTCAGGGGGGCGTGTAGAAAACTTTTAAAAATTCAATTCTTAGGGGCGCATTTTCTGATCAAAAAATTCGTTTTCAGGTGTATGTTTTTTAAACTGCAATAAAATTCAGTTTGTAGAAATAGGGTGCGACGATGGCGACCCCGAAAGGGGCCGCCGGGAAATTTTTTCGAAAAATTAGTGCATTTTCCTCAAGAAATTTGATCAATTTTCTTAAATTAGTCAAATCGAATGTTTTGCTGTCCGCAATGGAATTCCAAACCGAACAGGAGGAGTGCACCAACGCATTGGCACGTGATATTGACGCACTTATGGCCAGCAACGACAAATCAATCAGTCGAATCAGTAAGGGAACTCCCCACACCCGAAATGGCAAAAAGGTTTAATTTTTCGGAAAGTGATCAATTTCCTTAAAAATCATCAAAAACTCAATTCTGGCGGCACTGGTGTGGTGAATTTTTTCGGCATTATTATTATTATCTTCGAATTAAGATCATTACTCATTAAATAGTATATTTATGGAGAAAATATTTTCAACCCATCCACAGGAAAGTTTTTTCTCTACATTCAAAAAAATAAATAAATTTACCTATTACAAGTATTGCTCCATTTTCCATGCATTTGTTTTGCTTTGGGATAGTTAATTCTCCATCAAAAAAAATTTTTGGAAAATGAATTAGCTTTTTTTGGAAACTTTCACTCATCAAAGCTCAAAATGAATTTTTTTATTTAGACTAAACTATATCTAACATATATTTAGCCAACTCACACATTTTCAACATTGCGAAACACCAAAAGTTCGTAAATGACATACGAAAAGCGACCAATAACATCAATGCTGGAGCGGACGCATTGGAGAACGAATATTTTGCGCTACAGGAAGAAATTACGTTGTGGAAACAACGAATCGCGGAAAAGATACATCGGCAAACGATGATAATGGAAGAGAAGAAGAGAGCGGAAGAGGAAGAGATGAGGAGGAGGAAAGATGAGGAAGAACGGAAGAAGAAGGCGGAAGAGGAAGAGATGGCGAAGAAGAAGAAACAGGAGCAAGAGCGGCAGCAGAGGAAGCGAAGTGCTAAAACGCCCATTAAAGTATGGCTAACGGACAGGGGGAGGAGGAGGGGGTTATGTTCTCTTCTTTTGATTCATTAAAAACCCCAGAAAATACTTTTGAGAAGTAAAACCTTTTGAATATCTCCAAAAATATTATTTTAACAAATCTTTGACAAGAAAGCTCCAAAATTCTTTAAAAATTCAAAGGATTGCAAGTATCATTTTATTAGCGAGAATTAAAATATCAATATAGATATGACTTATGAAATTCACAACTACTAGTAACTGTGTATGGGTACCACAGGTCGTTTCATAATTAATAATTTTTCTTTTGGTATTCACATCACATGAACGTTATGTTATGTTAAAGAGCCCCAAAAATCTGCATAAATGAAAGATAATCCAATGTCTGCTTTACATTTCTGGAGCAATTCTCATACTATTTAATCTTGGGGAAAAATTCCCAAAATTGCCTAGGCCAAAAATGACCGCAGGTTCAGATTTTTGATAAGAAATTGTGCTGTTTATAGGCCCAACTTGTAATCTTTTGAATGCTAAAATGATGCAAAACCGAATCTCGATATAACAAAAAGAGAAAAATGTGTCAATTTTATAGAATTTTGCTCAAAAAGCTCGGTTACCTTGCCGGTATCTGGTTGGTAATAACTTATATTCGCCTTTTGAGAACCTGTGATTTTTAGGCCGTGGCCTCCATCAAAAGAACCGCATCATCTCAAACACCGATGGGTATTGATACGGATGTTCAGCACATTGTTCAACGCGAGCCCCCAACATCATCATCAATTGGGTCGCAACATCCGAAGTTCGCACCTCCGCGAGTGCCACAACAAATCAACAACAATAACAGCGTAAACAAGAAACTCAAGGTGGAGCAGAAACAGCAGGGAAGTTCAATTGCACAGCAGAACAAAACACACAGACGGGCACCCATTTACTACAAATACCAACCAAAGGACCACAACAAAGTCAGTTGAGAAAAATATGCGAAATAATTAAATTTGTAATTAACATTTTTGCAGACGATGGACACAGATGACTCCTTCTGGAACGACGATTGAGTGGTAATTGTTTGATGGATTCATTTCAGTTTTAGATTTGAGTCGATTGTTGCCTATTCCATCTCTTATATTAATTTATATGTATTAGACCTATTTTATTCTTTTTTTTCCATTGGACCTTAAATAAATAAAGGTTATGATTTAATTCATTTTATTCTTCGTCAATTGAACCATTTCGAATTGGTTATTTCATTGGACGATGATCATAGATCAAACTTCAATGCTTAATATGATAGGTTTGGTGTGGATTCTTGAAGAGAAATTTTAATGAAAGCACTGAAAAGCAGAAATCTTAACAGAATTCGCATTGGTTGTTGACGTGGAAGAAAGGAGTTGGGGGGAACAAAACCAATAGAAACATACATGGCCAATTGCTGGGTTGGTGGCCAGGGTTGAAATGTGAAAACGACGGGAAAAATGTCATCTTTTGGGCCAAAACCCGCATGGTAATTTGCATTATCCCCCAAGCAAAATTGCATTGCCCACCCATCCACTTCCCCTCCGCGCGATTCGGATCTGTCCAACTCGGTGATTTCCATTTTGTCTCGCCTGTTTGTCTCCCCNNCCCTCCTCCTCCTCCTCCTCTCTTTCTCGAACTGTTCAAGCAGTACTTTTTGTACCTTTTCTCCAATCTTTTCCCCCTTTACCTTTCGAATTTGGAAAATTCCCATAACATTTCAAAGGATCTTGCAGTTTTTTGATACACTAATGGAAATGAAAATTCGATGATTTCGAGTGATCAGTCTAAAATCATTTCGGGGCTGCCGATGGGGGGGGGGTGGTTGTTCAATGGTCCATCCTTTTCTGTCAGTTGGCACTGTGGATGTTCCATCTCGGCACTTCCACCCCTCTTGTGTTGTACAAGGGTGATTCAAAAGTCTTGTCGTTTTTTGACTCTCTATTAAATATTAAAAAAACTTTTCAGAGAATCATATAAAAGATTGTTACCAAAAGAAGGCTTATTATCCCTAGATTATTTTACTAATTTTTGAAAAATTTGAACTTCAGGTTTTCATGTCGAAAAAGGGTCTGGAATTCGCTTAATCGTTTGTGTGGAAAAGTTTTAAAAATTTCTAAAAAAAGATTTTCAACTACGAGAAAAAAGAAAATTGGTATGGGAATATGCAATCGAGGGTGGAGAATACGATCCGCCTTTTCAAAAATCGATAAACCTTCTTTTTCAGGGTGTTTCGACAAGATGTTCGAATTTTGATCCCTTCCTCAGAACTCAGGATTTTGCCATTAAAACATGGACATGTAATATATCGTTTTGCTCAGCTCGCCGAGCTCTATCAATTGGTATATAAGGAATTCGATAAAACTCGTTTTAGGCATAATTCGTTTTTTTCGATCTCCTGACTCAAAAATTCGATTTCACGAAAAATTGAAAAATGGATGCATATTTGAATGTCATTCGAAAATTTGTCCCTTTTCCCCTTGTCCTTTTGTCTTTTTTGTCCCTTGTTGGGTCCATTCCTTTCCCTTCCTTCCAGGATATTCCTCCTCCTCCTCCCTTTCTTCTTCTTTCATCCATCCTTCGGCCCTTCCTCATCCTCCCGATGATGTCCCAATCCCAACCCAAAACTGAGCCCGTGGACCTTTCCTATGGCCTTTTGATGTGTTCGTCCTCCCGGGATTCCTCCTCCGGCAACGACCGGGACAGCGGCGTCGAGTCGGCGGGCAAACTTACGGACGACGGCGAACTGATGTCGTCCCCCGAAGGAACACCGACGGAGGCGACAAAGTTCGTGGTCAAATGCGCGGAGGAGGACGAGTTGGAGCAGTACGCCAAGCACCGAGGAAAGGGGCAACCGACGGACAGAAAAGGCCCCGCACCGTCCTCCTCGGCCTCCGCTTTGCTGTGTGCCGTGTGCGGCGATGCCGCCTCGTGTCTCCACTACGGAGTAAGTGCCTTTGGACCAAATCATTGGATGTTTTTGGTGATCTGTTCCTTCCTCCATTATACCTATCTCTCTTTCACCTCCTCTCCTCTCGATTTGGGCCCTCCTTTTCCCCTTAGGTTAGCTCCTGCAACGGCTGCAAAACCTTTTTCCGGCGCACAATCATTTCGGGCCGAAAGTTTGTGTGCAAAAGGGGCGGAAAGTGCCATTTCGACCGGGGTCAGTCCCTTTGAAAAACCCATTAAGTCCTTTGAGTCCTTCAGATGGCCGATGCGCCTGCCGGGCGTGCCGTTTTCAGCGATGTGTGAAGGCGGGAATGGACGAGAAGGGTGGGGGACGGGGAGAGGGGGCTAATCTCGGGGAAATCCGTGTTGAAATCCATGAACACTTGGTAAAACAGCTTAACGGGCTTCTCAATCATCCGGGGGATTTGGGTCCAATTCCGATCCGCTTGAACCTCTGGATTGATTCAATGGATCCGCCCCTTCCAGCCATCCGTCACACTCCCTCCGCCAACCTGACCTTGTCCATTGCCCGAAAGCGCTTTCAGCGGCTGAATGGCCAAATTCGATGGGCCAACAAACGCATCCCTTCGGTGGGTCCCCTGGATTGATCGATCGACCTTGATCTGATCAGTTAATCCCTTGTCAAGGTGGACCCGGTACTTTTGGACGGCGGATTTGAATCCGAAGTTTTGGCGATCATCGGAGAAACACTTCGGATGGAGGAGAAGCTGAACCGGTTTGTCACTGATCCCAGAGGGGAAGGGTTTGATTCTGACCAAACCATCGATCAGACTGCGCACCTCCACCTTCAGCCCCCCTCCCGATCAGAACATCAGTGAGGCTGTGGAGTTGGACAGTGTTTTCGGGGACAGCGACAAGTACACGGTCTGATCAGCAAATGGAATAATTAAATAAATAAATAAAAGAAAATGAATTGATTTATAAAATGAAGGGAAGCTAACTAACATTGGTCTGATGATCATGGTCCAACTTACAAGTTAGATTGATTCGAATGGATGTGAGTTTGGTCGATCTATCGTTGATTGGGTAATCTGATTGGGTTGGTGATTGGTCACAGAATCGATGTGATCAGGGATAACCAGAGTGATCACTCCGGCTGACTCCCTGACTGACTGACTGATTGACCGTTCAGGTGGTCCGGCAATGGCCCTGCCGTCCGTCCCCCCGGGACATTCCCATCGACGAACAAATCAGATTGGGCCTGGTCCGGTTCTGGAAGTACGTGGACATGTACTTGGGCATGGAACAGCTGAAGACCATGGATTTCTTCCGGGAGATGGGCCGGGAGGAGAAGGTCGCGCTGACCAAGGTCGAAAATCGGAGTGATCATGATCAAGATCAGGGGGAGAGGATGGATCACTTTGGGATTAGCCTTTAAATGATCCAAACTGATCTTTTTCCTCTCCTTTCGGCAGAGTGTTATTGTGCCCAACTCTTGGTTGACCTCCGCCAATTACGCCTTGAATATCCGTTCGGAGGTTGTGCAGGTACTGCTTGGTCTTGAAGGTTGGACTTTTCCATTTCTCCCATTTTTTCAGTACCCCGACGGGTTCATCCCCTTCCAATGGCGAATCGACTCCCAGACGGAGCTGGAGCGGAAGATTCTGCGCGGTTTGTTTTTTCACCCACAACAAACTCCTCAGTTTTCCCCCAAATTCGCCTGAATTCCCTTTGCTTCAGGCGCCATCCCGGCTCTGCGGCATTTGAAGCCGGACCAGGTGCAGACGGCGCTGATCCGGTGGATTCTGTTGCTGAACGAGAGTGGGTCCCTCTTCCTCCTCCTCTCTCCTACTCCTTCCTGCTCCATCTCCTCCTCCTCTTTGTTGTGTCCTCGATTGGAGAATTTATTGAAGACAACAGAATAGAATATAGGACAATGGAATAGAATGGAATATGAGGGAATGGAAGCTGGAATGGGAATGAAGGCAAACAGAAGAGTGACAAATGCTGGAAAATGGATCACTTATATAGGTGGAGATGTGAAGGAAATACAAAGAATAATTACATGAACTGGGATACAAGCGAGAAAGAATACCACTAAGAAATATTATCACACGTGACAAGAATCTTATGTCGATCATGCTCATATCCACAACATCTCCCTCTTTAATCCTGAAGTCCCGCCAGCACATCAGAACGTCCCGTAGATCACGTCTGTCCATGTGAGGGGTCCATCTGATCGAGCTGTAGTCGAGCGAGGCTCTTCCGAATGATCCGTAGTCGAGCGGGTAGACGAGCGGGGCTCATCTGAATGATCCATAGTTGAGCACGTAGTCGGGCGGGGCCCATCTGAATCCGTAGTCGTGCTTGTAGACGAGCGGTGACCGTCTGAATGATCCGTGGTCGCACTGGTCGTCGCACGCCCTGTAGTCGAGCACGTTGTCGCACTAACAGTCGTCGAACCATGCTTCTGAACGTCGGTGGACTTCCGTTGCTTCTTCGTCGGATGACGTCGGAGCTGGTTTGCGTAGCGGTGAACCCTCGTGCCAAGCCTTGGTACTTCCACACGGTAGCGCTGCGAACCATCCACACGTTCAATGATTGTGCTTGGAATCCACGTTGCTTTGCCATTGCTGAAGTTGAGCAGCTGAACTGGATCTCCGGCTTTGAACATCGAATTGGAGTTGCGATGAATCTTCCTTGGGACTGCCTTCTTTTGAACGTTGTGTTCGGAATGACGCATTGTAGAAGCATCCGCTGAAGAATTCTGCATCGAAGTAGCTTGCACATTGACCTCTCGGATGCTGACTTCTGAATATTGGACTGGAGTCACATCTTCCGTCGTAGATTTGTGCATCGCGTCGAACCATCTTTGAAGATTGAGGTTGAGCGCTCTGATCCATGGTACTCCCAGTAAGTCGTGAGTGACTGTGCTGCAGACGTAGGCGTCGAGCTTCTGTACTGGTTGATCCTCGAGCTGTACCTCACAATTGATCCTGCCTTCAAGTGGAAATTCTTGTCCTGTGCAGTCCTTGACCTTGATTTCCGCAGGCATCAGTTTCGGTGACCCGAGCTTCCTCCAAGTACTTGTGCGAAGTAGCGTGATTCCGGCTCCGGTGTCGACCTTCATTTGACATCCAATGTTGTTGATCTTCACTTGTTCTTTCCACACGTAGCGGTCGTCTTTGAGCTGTACGTTGGTCGAACTGACGATCACAGTTTGAACTGTAGCAGTGGGCGTCTTGTCTGCCTCTTGAACTGCTATGCTTTGACAGACGGCCTTGATGTGTCCCTTCTTCTGGCATTGATGACACATGGCGTCTCTGAACTTGCAATCTTCACGTCGATGACCCGTTTGTCCACATGATAGACACGGCTTGAATGTAGAAGCTGAGCCTCCGGCATCATGACAATTGAAGTTCTTCTTCTTCTTCTGTTGCTTCCATTGCTCTGGATAAGAAGAGACTGCGTCGATTGACTTCGTCTTTGACTGCGACAGCAACGTAGCATTCGTCCGAACCGACAAGAAGGTCCGGCATGCTTCACGAAGCTTCTTCAGAGTGATATCTTCCTTCTTCCGTCGAGCATCTTCCAGAATTTGTAGGCACTTCTGTCTTAGCTCATGAAGATCATCACGTAGTGCAGTGACGAGAATCAGGCACTTCAGTTGTTCCTTGCAACAGGCTGAGAATCCGGCATTTTCGCATGCAGCGTTGACTTGGTTGAATAGAGCCATGGCATCCTGATTTGCCCGTTGTTTCAGCTTGAAGCACTCGTACTGGCGAACGAACACTGAACGGGTGTCGTCGAATAATTCCTTGAGCTGCTTCACTGCTTCTTCGAATGATAGATCATCTGGCTGCTGGGGCTGGATGCTGTCGGCGAAGCTGGAGTAGTCTTCATCACTGAGCTTGCTGACGAGTAGTCGAACCTTCGTGGCTGCATCCAAATCTTTGCCATCTTCCTCGAAGAATTTGCCATAACGCTGGAACCAGGCATTGAATGTACATCCGCCCTCGGGATCGTAGTTGAATCTGCCGATGCGGTTGTCGAGCGAAGACGCGATGGTAGCTTGATGAGCACTCTGGTTGACGAACTGCTGCACTTGCGGTTGAGCACACTGCTGATTGGCCAGGAGCTGCGCCATCATTGCCTGTTGCTCACGCATTGCTTCCATTTGCTGTGCCGCTTGCTGCGCCTGTTGCTCCAGCAATTGCGTCAGACGCTCAATGGTTTGATCCTTGCTAGGTGCCATTTGCGTTGAATAGTCTTGTCCTTGAGGTTGGTTTGCTGACTGCGCCAATTGTTGTGTCCTCGATTGGAGAATTTATTGAAGACAACAGAATAGAATATAGGACAATGGAATAGAATGGAATATGAGGGAATGGAAGCTGGAATGGGAATGAAGGCAAACAGAAGAGTGACAAATGCTGGAAAATGGATCACTTATATAGGTGGAGATGTGAAGGAAATACAAAGAATAATTACATGAACTGGGATACAAGCGAGAAAGAATACCACTAAGAAATATTATCACACGTGACAAGAATCTTATGTCGATCATGCTCATATCCACAACANCCAAGCCTTGGTACTTCCACACGGTAGCGCTGCGAACCATCCACACGTTCAATGATTGTGCCTGGAATCCACGTTGCTTTGCCATTGCTGAAGTTGAGCAGCTGAACTGGATCTCCGGCTTTGAACATCGAATTGGAGTTGCGATGAATCTTCCTTGGGACTGCCTTCTTTTGAACGTTGTGTTCGGAATGACGCATTGTAGAAGCATCCGCTGAAGAATTCTGCATCGAAGTAGCTTGCACATTGACCTCTCGGATGCTGACTTCTGAATATGGAACTGGAGTCACATCTTCCGTCGTAGATTTGTGCATCGCGTCGAACCATCTTTGAAGATTGAGGTTGAGCGCTCTGATCCATGGTACTCCCAGTAAGTCGTGAGTGACTGTGCTGCAGACGTAGGCGTCGAGCTTCTGTACTGGTTGATCCTCGAGCTGTACCTCACAATTGATCCTGCCTTCAAGTGGAAATTCTTGTCCTGTGCAGTCCTTGACCTTGATTTCCGCAGGCATCAGTTTCGGTGACCCGAGCTTCCTCCAAGTACTTGTGCGAAGTAGCGTGATTCCGGCTCCGGTGTCGACCTTCATTTGACATCCGTTGTTGTTGATCTTCACTTGTTCTTTCCACACGTAGCGGTCGTCTTTGAGCTGTACGTTGGTCGAACTGACGATCACAGTTTGAACTGTAGCAGTGGGCGTCTTGTTTGCCTCTTGAACTGCTTTGGTTTGACAGACGGCCTTGATGTGTCCTTTCTTCTGGCATTGATGACACGTGGCGTCTCTGAACTTGCAATCTTCGCGTCGATGACCCGACTGACGTCGATGTCGTTTGTCCACATGATAGACACGGCTTGAATGTAGAAGTTGAGCCTCTGGCATCATGACAATTGAAGTTCTTCTTCTTCTGTTGCTTCCATTGCTCTGGATAAGAAGAGACTGCGTCGATTGACTTCGTCTTGGACTGCGACAGCAACGTAGCATTCGTCCGAACCGACAAGAACGTCCGGCATGCTTCACGAAGCTTCTTCAGAGTGATGTCTTCCTTCTTCCGTCGAGCATCTTCGAGAATTTGTAGACACTTCTGTCTTAGCTCGTGAAGATCATCACGTAGTGCAGTGACGAGAATCAGGCACTTCTGTTCTTCTTTACAGCAAGGTGAGAAGTCGGCGTTCTCACATGCAGCGTTGACTTGGTTGAACAGCGCCATGACATCCTGATTAGCCCGTTGTTTCAGCTTGAAGCACTCGTAGCGGCGAACGAACACTGAGCGCGTGTCCTCGAATAATTCCTTGAGCTGCTTCACTGCTTCTTCGAATGAGAGGTCATCAGGTTGCTGGAGCTGGATGCTGTCGGCGAAGCTGGAATAGTCTTCATCACCGAGCTTGCTGACGAGTAGTCGAACCTTCGTGGCTGCGTCCAAGTCTTTGCCATCTTCCTCGAAGAATTTGCCGTAGCGTTGATACCAGGCATTGAATGTACATCCGCCATCAGGATCGTAGTTGAATCTGCCGATGCGGTTGTCGAGCGAAGATGCGATGGTTGCGTGTTGAGCACTCTGGTTGACGACTTGCTGCACTTGGGGTTGACCACGTTGCTGATTGGCCAGAAGCTGCGCGATCATCTCTTGCTGCTTGGCGATCATTGCATCGTGTCGTGCCTGCATTGCTTCCATTTGCTGCGCCGCTTGCTGCGCCTGTTGCTCCAGCAATTGCGTAAGGCGGTCGACCGTCGGTCGCTGATCCTTGCTAGGTGCCATTTGCGTTGCAGAATAGTCCTTGTCCTTGAGGTTGTTTGCTGACTGCGCCAATTGTTGTGTCTTCGGTTGGAGAATTTATTGAAGACAACAGAATAGAATATAGGACAATGGAATAGAATGGAATATGCGGGAATGGAAGCTGGAATGGGAATGGAAGGCAAACAGAAGAGTCACAAATGCTGGAAAATGGATCACTTATATAGGTGGAGATGTGAAGGAAATACAAAGAATAATTACATGAACTGGGATACAAGCGAGAAAGAATACCACTAAGAAATATTATCACACGTGACAAGAATCTTATGTCGATCATGCTCATATCCACAACATTATCNGCTTGGCGATCATTGCATCGTGTCGTGCCTGCATTGCTTCCATTTGCTGCGCCGCTTGCTGCGCCTGTTGCTCCAGCAATTGCGTAAGGCGGTCGACCGTCGGTCGCTGATCCTTGCTAGGTGCCATTTGCGTTGCAGAATAGTCCTTGTCCTTGAGGTTGTTTGCTGACTGCGCCAATTGTTGTGTCCTCGGTTGGAGAATTTATTGAAGACAACATAATAGAATATAGGACAATGGAATAGAATGGAATATGAGGGAATGGAAGCTGGAATGGGAATGGAAGGCAAACAGAAGAGTCACAAATGCTGGAAAATGGATCACTTATATAGGTGGAGATGTGAATGAATTACAATGAATAATTACATGATCTGGGATACGAGAGAGAGAAAGAATACCATAAGAAATATTATCACACGTGAAGAGAATCTTATGTCGATCATGCTCATATCCACAACATATGCCAAAAGTCTTATCTATGTTATAAATGTATAATGTTGGAAAATTAAAGAATGGGGAGGAGTTTGTTTGTATTTCCAAAGGGATTCAACATGTTCTTGAAGATACAAGTCCGAAATGGCGCCTCCGATTGTCTTCCTTTCTCTGTCCTTATGTGTTTGTTAGTTGTTCTAATCATTTCTTCTCCATTTCTCACATCTGCGACCTTTTAAAATCGGCGCAAAAATTCCGTTGAATCGGAAATTTATTTTTGGCTCTAAGATTTTATGAAGATGAAGTTTTCCTTTATGAATTTTCTCTTTGCACCTTTTCTCTTTGTACTCTTTTGCTGTTATATTTCTCTGTCACTTCAGTTAAATTTAAATTATAGGTTCAAAACAATTCAATCGGCGCCCAATTTTAATTTTATAGAGTATATAGTGTACAATTTGGCAATCATTGTACACACAGTTTGGACATATCGATAACATGATTTTTTTACCCTAAAGTCATTTAAAAAAATTTAGATGAAAATTAGTGAAACAAAAAAATTACGAAACACCAAATTCGGTCTTCCGTGCGCCATACACATTGCTCTTTTTCTGTCCGCCGTTTTCTCTCGCTTTTTTTTTTGCTCTCTTTTAAATGTCGAATCCATTGATCCAACATTTCCCCTACAATGCAACAGTACTGTTGGACTTCTCGATTTTCGGTCTTTATACAAATCCGATAAACTGAATCTGCCTTTATGTTAAGCACCCTCGAAAATACCCGATTTTATTTTCCGATTTTCCTTCCTCATGGGGGGGGGGGTCCGTGGACCCTTCCTGGGTACGCTACTGAAGCTTGGAATTTCAAAAATATTTCATTCCTGGGATGGGATTTTTCAAAAAATAAAAAAATGAAAATATCCGATGTTTCGATATATTTTGGTTTTGCACTTGCCGGCATTAGTCCGGCATTTTGAAGTTCAGCCCTTTTGCTTTTGACATACAAACACCATATATACTCTTTCAACTCATTTATTTTCTTTCTTTCGCTCTCCTCCGCATCACAACAGCGGAGGCAGACAAAAATCGACCTAAATTTTCACATTGGAGGATTGGAGAAGTAGAATACATAGCCGCCATTAATTCGCATTTCTCTGCTGCCCACTCATCATCGGGGATGTGGTTGTCCCATAAATTGTGAATCGATTCTTTTGGCTTGGAAAATGTTGTATTGTAGATGACCTCACCGGACAACCAATTTTTATGGGAATTATTACAAAATTATTTACATTTTTAAATAAAAAACTTTTTTGCGTAGGAAATTACGGATCTCGTTGTTAATCACCAATCATCTCTGAATTCAATTCAACTAAGTTTGCCTAATTGTGAACCAAAATGTCTTCAAGAAGAAACGAATATCTCGATGCTAAGGTTACTAATTATAATTACTTATGCTTTTCATCAGAATCAATTGATGAATTTGTTTCAGGTCTATGTCGGTGGGTTGCCGGAAGATGCCACTTCTGAAGAGGTTTGTCTGACGAAAATGCAGAGTTTAATACTTCAATATTCGAGAAATTCTTAACCTTTTAATTCACAAACCTAAAATGCCCAAACCCTAACTTTTTTCAACACTCAAGCTGGACGATGCCTTCCACCGTTTCGGGCGCATTCGCAAGATTTGGGTAGCGCGTCGTCCGCCGGGATTCGCTTTTGTCGAGTACGAGGACTCGCGGGATGCGGAGGATGCTGTGCGAGCGCTGGATGGAACGTGAGAAAGAAAGGTTATTGGGGGTGCTAGACCCCAATTTACAGCCGAATTTGTGGCGTCAAAGCCCGAGTTGAGCTGTCTCATGGTCGCGGTGGCGGCGGTGGAGGACGTGGTGGTGGTGGTGGAGGCCGTTTCGATGGTAAAAAAAAGAAATTTTGACATAGAAGGGAATAACCAGCTTAAAATTTTTTGGAGGGAGCCTAGACGATCAAAAAAAAAAAACTGTATTAAGGCAGCCTCGAATGGGTCGCCGAGATAAATTCGAGTTTTTTGACCATTTTCTTAAGGAATTTGCATTTTTGAAGAAATTTTCGCTGTATCTAATGAGTGTCAGCAGCCCCGACCATGAAAATTATTATGAGATTTTAGGTCTTTTTCTTAAAAAATATTTCACTAACAAGTGAAGGGAGGTTCCCGAGGAATCCCCCCCCAACATACGTCGGCAAGGTGTCCCAGCAGTTGGGCCAAATGCGAACCCTCCTAAAAAAAGCTCGCCAGAGGAAAAAAAATTTAAAAAGATTGAGTAAAAATGTATGCAATAACAAAAAAGAACAATTTTTTATAAAGAAATTTTACATATCGGGTGAGGGTGGCGGCGGTCCCGACAGGGGCCGCCGGAGAAAATTTGAAAATTCAGGCTGTTTTCCTAAGAAATTTTGCTCATTTTAAGAGGGTTCGCACTGGAGAAAAATTGAAAATTTGGACCATTTTCTGAAGAAATTTGCNTGTTCTAATCATTTCTTCTCCATTTCTCACATCTGCGACCTTTTAAAATCGGCGCAAAAATTCCGTTGAATCGGAAATTTATTTTTGGCTCTAAGATTTTATGAAGATGAAGTTTTCCTTTATGAATTTTCTCTTTGCACCTTTTCTCTTTGTACTCTTTTGCTGTTATATTTCTCTGTCACTTCAGTTAAATTTAAATTATAGGTTCAAAACAATTCAATCGGCGCCCAATTTTAATTTTATAGAGTATATAGTGTACAATTTGGCAATCATTGTACACACAGTTTGGACATATCGATAACATGATTTTTTTACCCTAAAGTCATTTAAAAAAATTTAGATGAAAATTAGTGAAACAAAAAAATTACGAAACACCAAATTCGGTCTTCCGTGCGCCATACACATTGCTCTTTTTCTGTCCGCCGTTTTCTCTCGCTTTTTTTTTTGCTCTCTTTTAAATGTCGAATCCATTGATCCAACATTTCCCCTACAATGCAACAGTACTGTTGGACTTCTCGATTTTCGGTCTTTATACAAATCCGATAAACTGAATCTGCCTTTATGTTAAGCACCCTCGAAAATACCCGATTTTATTTTCCGATTTTCCTTCCTCATGGGGGGGGGGGTCCGTGGACCCTTCCTGGGTACGCTACTGAAGCTTGGAATTTCAAAAATATTTCATTCCTGGGATGGGATTTTTCAAAAAATAAAAAAATGAAAATATCCGATGTTTCGATATATTTTGGTTTTGCACTTGCCGGCATTTTGTAAGTCCGGCATTTTGAAGTTCAGCCCTTTTGCTTTTGACATACAAACACCATGTATACTCTTTCAACTCATTTATTTTCTTTCTTTCGCTCTCCTCCGCATCACAACAGCGGAGGCAGACAAAAATCGACCTAAATTTTCACATTGGAGGATTGGAGAAGTAGAATACATAGCCGCCATTAATTCGCATTTCTCTGCTGCCCACTCATCATCGGGGATGTGGTTGTCCCATAAATTGTGAATCGATTCTTTTGGCTTGGAAAATGTTGTATTGTAGATGACCTCACCGGACAACCAATTTTTATGGGAATTATTACAAAATTATTTACATTTTTAAATAAAAAACTTTTTTGCGTAGGAAATTACGGATCTCGTTGTTAATCACCAATCATCTCTGAATTCAATTCAACTAAGTTTGCCTAATTGTGAACCAAAATGTCTTCAAGAAGAAACGAATATCTCGATGCTAAGGTTACTAATTATAATTACTTATGCTTTTCATCAGAATCAATTGATGAATTTGTTTCAGGTCTATGTCGGTGGGTTGCCGGAAGATGCCACTTCTGAAGAGGTTTGTCTGACGAAAATGCAGAGTTTAATACTTCAATATTCGAGAAATTCTTAACCTTTTAATTCACAAACCTAAAATGCCCAAACCCTAACTTTTTTCAACACTCAAGCTGGACGATGCCTTCCACCGTTTCGGGCGCATTCGCAAGATTTGGGTAGCGCGTCGTCCGCCGGGATTCGCTTTTGTCGAGTACGAGGACTCGCGGGATGCGGAGGATGCTGTGCGAGCGCTGGATGGAACGTGAGAAAGAAAGGTTATTGGGGGTGCTAGACCCCAATTTACAGCCGAATTTGTGGCGTCAAAGCCCGAGTTGAGCTGTCTCATGGTCGCGGTGGCGGCGGTGGAGGACGTGGTGGTGGTGGTGGAGGCCGTTTCGATGGTAAAAAAAA
>LDKF01000022.1:22794-46405 GCA_001026735.1 Rotylenchulus reniformis
CCCCCTTTCCCCTTACTAAAACAACAAATTGGCTTCATTTGCTCGACCTCATCAACCCCCTCTCCCCCTCACCCCAACTTTCCCCCATCTCAACATCACCAGACGCAAACCAAGTTTCGCGCCCTCGACGAGTGTTGTGTTGGGGTTGGTTGGAATCGGCGGAATTAGTTTCATTTCACGAATTCCCTTTTTATTCATTGAACACCTCCTCCTTATATTTAGGTTTTTTAAACGATTTGTAAAACTTGAGTCCTTTACAAACCATTTTGATTAGTTGCAAACATAATAGAATTTTAAGTTTTGGGATCCAAACTATGTTGTTCACAGAATTTTTTTTAGAGAAACATACTTTTCGTAAGATTTGCGAGCTGTTTAATTTTTTACCATTAACAAGTTTGGCTAGAACTTTAGGCGTTCCGAATTTTTTTTTCATCTTATTTATAAATTATTTTTCATGCGAAAACGCTGATTAAAACTGATTTTACGCTGATTATAAAACTACCGATTTTTCAGGGGGATCTGTGGACCATCAAAACTGGGTTTCAGTTTGCTTCCTTTGCTATGGGTGTGTGGTTGTTCCATTAAATTTCACGATTTCTTTTTTTCACATGGTTCATTGGCTCACTCTATCGTATTGTATAGTGATAACTTGTTTGTACATTTTACTTTTCTACTTGGGGCCGTTTAAACTGTTTTATTAAAACTGTGTCCGTTGTTTTCAGCCTTCCCCTCGCTCCCTCAAATCGCTCCGCCGATTCCATCCCGTTTTCACCATTTCCTTTCGGAAAATGAGATCTTATCTTCCACCAGGAATTTTTCCCCTTGTCCAACGGTTTAATCGCCAATATATTTTTATTATTGGTATTGGCAAGGAAAGGGTAGGGAATAATACAATTTATAATTACAAAATATTTTCAGGATTTTTGATTATTATTTTGCATCGAAAACCTGATTTTGCTTATTTTTGGCTTGACTTCTACTTCCTTTGAAATGACTTCGACCGCCAGTAACAACGGCACAGGCAATTTTTCGCCTCAACTGGACAGCAATTCCAGGGCAATTCTGAACGGGATCAACAGTCGCCTGAACGACATCGATCTGGTCTGTCTAAAAATAAAGCAATAAAATTTAAAATTCCATTTTTTAGAATTTTAAGATTTTTCAAGTTCTTAAAAAAGCTTTATAGTGTGAATAGAAATTTTTGCTTAAATACACCAAAAAACACCTCTTATAGAATTTAAAAATCCGGAAAAGCGGGTTTTCCTCCTGTGGGGATCCGCGGGAAAAAAAAGAGCGGAAGTTCGAATCCCCCAAAGGAATTGAATTTTTTGAAGGATTGTATTTTTGGGTTTGGGTGAGAAATATTTCGGTGAATTTATTTTTTGTTTTTAGCTTCAAATCGACTGATGAAAAATACCATAACTTTTCACCCGATTCCTCCCTTCCTTTCAGAAAGTCACACTCATCCTGGACATGTTCACGGGGGCGGGTAGCGGCGCCGCTTCATCGGCGGCAGTCCAACAACGCAACAACAACACCCCGTCCCTTCCGCTTTCGGCTACTAATTTGATGAGTCTTGCCGGTGGTGGCGCGTCCTCCGCCTCGGAGTCCATGGCCTCCGCCATGGCCACATCTGCCATGTTTGCCGCCATGCTCGGCGGAATGAATTCGGTCCGAGTTTTTCGAACGGTTATTGAGTTTTGCAATTCCAAAATAAACTATTTTATAAATTTATCTTATACAATATTTAATCTAGGAAGTTTTTTAGGTCCATAAAATGCTTTTTTATCAAAAATAGCATAAAATTTAATTTTTTTTTGGTCCTTTTTTTCGAACTTTTTCTTTTTCACCATCCTCCACCGGCCATGAAAAATTTTTCAATTTCGCAAGAGATTATGACCCCTGGCTCAAATTCTAGGATCCAACAAAAAATCAATAAAAAATCCTATTTTCTGTTTAATTTTTTATTGATCTTTCTGATTTGGTTGAGATTTTAGAAGATAATTCGAACTATGCATTAATTTACTTTTTTTCTTAATTTAAACAGAATGCTACTCAACCGCCGCAACAGCAGCAGCCTCTTTTTCCGTCGCCTCCTTCGGTACCGCAGTCCCACCAGTCTGCCAACTTCGCCTCCTTCCTCAACGACACTTTTGGCGGTGCCTTCGGCCAGGGATTGTTCCTGCCACAGCAATCGGCTTCCACCGACTCGAAATCGAACACCACGACGACGCCGACCACAAATCATCGCCAGCGTAACAACAACGCCAATTTGGCAGGGATCGTCAACAGCAACAAAAGCGAGATCGACGGGAACGGCGGGCATCAGAACCACCGTATACAAGAGTCACCATCCACTGGCTCCGTCATTGATCAGCCCGCAAACCATCACAATCAACGGTGCTTCTTACAAAAAAAAACTAAAATTTTAGAATTTTGATCAGAAAATCATTTTCAGGACGAGCACTCCGATTGGGGACTGTTGCGGGCGCGACTCATCCTCTGCTTCGATTGCCGGCATCGCGGCCATGAACAGCTTGAACATGTTGATGGGCAACAACAACGGATTTTCGGGGTCACCGACCCCCTCAAACGGGTCCGCAACCGGGCTCGGCATCGCCGAAATTCCGGCGGAGAATGGACTTGGCCAGCAGAGCACCAGCAACGGGACCATTGAGTTCGGCCAGTATCCGCACCACCAGCTGTTGGCGGCCATGGAGAATGGTTGCGGGGGCGACGAGCGGAAGCGCAATGCCGCCTCCGCACCATCCGCGAGCGGCGTGGGCGCCAAACGACGCAAATCGCCGACGCGTAAATCGTTGCCGAACAAATTGTCCGGCAATCTCCTTCACCGTCATTTGCCGCCATCACCGATCGCAACGGACAACAACGCAATGGAGCACAATTTTCCGGACGGAGCAGTGAAGCGAGCGGCGGAGAAAGCGGCGCGCAGTTTCCAGAGCACTCAACCGAAAGTGAGTTATTTTTTTCCAAAATTCACCCTCAATCTATTTTTTCTTATTTTATGACCGTTTTTATAAATTAAAAAAAGAACTTCCGGTCAAATAGATCCATATTTCGAATCTCTTCATTCTTCAATTCATATTTTTTCGATTTTCAGGTCTTTGCTTGGCAAATTCTGCGCGAATCCATCAACGATGAGGAGCTGAAGAACATCCAAATTTCGCTGCGGACTTTTCATGGCGAAACCGCTGCTAACCTACTATCCCGACAGATCAAGAAAGTAATAAATAAATAATTAGGGAAATTTTTATAAAACAATTAATAAATTCCCAATTTTCAGATTCGTATGGTTGTGCAGCAGACAATGACCTATTTCGGCTGGGACGAATTGCCGGACGAGGTGCAGCTGACCAAAGCGAAGCTGATCCTGAGCCACCTGAAGAACAACGCCAAAGTGCGCAATTGGACACTGCGGGAAGGCCGACCGAACAGGTGGGATTTAAAAACCCGGGATCCCGAAGAAAGCCAAAAATTGAATAGAATATCCTTATCCTTAAGGAATTTTTGTCTCTGAATTTGAATGTTTTGAAGCCAAAAGTTAGCGAGATTTCCTGCGCTGCCCTGTGGCTGTTGGATACTGTACTCTTATGAGTCCTCCCCCTCTACACGCCACACCCCTTTCTCCCCTCCCTTCCCTTATTCCTCCAATTTGTGTTGTGGTTATACGCGTTTGCGCAAAAAAAAGAGGGGGGAGGAGAAGAGAGTGTTTGGAGGGTATTCGGTTGAGTGGTTGTGGTTGGCGTAGGGGAGACGGGAGACAAACGATTGGTCCGTCCTCCGCCCGATGTATGGATGTGGATGGATTATTGTGAGTGCGTTGGTAGGGAATGGAAGTGGTTTTGGGGTGTAGCGGCGGGATGTATAGAAAAGATTGTCGATGGTATTACTATTTGTGTGGTGATTGACGACGACAAACGATGAGTGAGGACTACAACGGTTAACATCGACGACGATAATGGACTGGTAGTGATGAATGAATGAACGGATTGTGTTGAAAGGGAGGGAGGAGAGGACAATTAACGGACAACAACCGGAAGGGGAACCGGTTAGGCGGGAGGAGACATTATGAAATGGGGACCATGTGTTTGTATTAAAGTACTTTGATAATGGATTGAAATACGATAGTGTTTTTCGATTAAGAAAAATTGATCATGCTTTACAAGAAGATGGAGAACAGAATGTTACGAAAGCTAGAATATTGCACAAATAAATACCACAGAAAGCAGGGATTAGGTCTTATTCTGATTTGCAAGTTCTGGTAAAGATTAGGAGGTCTCTGATTTGCAATTCTTGCTAAGATGTTCTGAAATTTTCAACTCCAAGGTGTCATAGATAGAAAATTTTAAAATTTCGGGCTTCTTTTCAGATTTTTTTTTGCTGCACTTGAGGTAGAATTAATGCTTTCACCCTGCGCATGTCTTTGTCTGAAAACTATCCACTGATTTCCTGCGAATTTTTGAAAGATTTTTTTCAGATTGGGCATGAAGGCAGAGCCGTCGACGAATTCGGGACCAGATCAGCCGCAACAACAACGACTTTCGGAAGGCGAAGCCAACGGGCATCCAACACTGGACTGGAAGAGCTATGCGGCATTGTTGTCCTCGTCTAATCCGGGCGACCTGGTGGCCGCCATGCTCTCTTCCGTTAATGCCTCTCAAAACAACTTCATCGCCCGAAACCCAGACTCAACGGAGGAGGCGGAAGAGCCGCCGCGACGCGCAACGGAAGCGGATGATGCGGATATGACGATGGCGGAGGAGTTGGAAGTAGGAAGTTTCTTAATTCGGAGGGATTAAAATGGTTTTTTTCTTAGATGGAAGAGGAGAATGCCGCAAATGGTGAGGACTCGGAAAGTATCGCCGCTTCCGCGCGGGGACTGTTGAGTATCGGATAGGTTCGGGAAAGTTTCGGTTTTTTGAACCCATGAAAGGCTGCTTTACCCATTCATTTTCTGTGTTTTTTCCAGGACATCGATTCTCTCTCCCTCCCCTATATTTTCTGTTTTTATGTTTAATTTAAAATAATTTTTTGTCATTTTGATAAGCATAACCATTTTGACCATTTTGGGACTGTCAATCTCTTCAAATTCAAAAAATTTTATGATTTGTATAATATAAGGATCAAAATTCCGATGAATGATTTCTTTTTGTGTTGTGATCCTTCTTTTCTTCACCTTAGGTCACAAAACAGTTTTTTGATTGTTTGATTTTAATCATCCAAAATCGGAACTTTTGCAATTTGTATCCCTATAAGGGTCTGTATCAGGGCTGTTGAAAATTAATTTTCAAAAAACGGTAGGCGGTAAACGGTAAAACGGTAAATGAAAAACGCGGTACGATAAATGAAAACGGTAAACGGTAGGCCCAAAAAGACGGTATTTGGCGGTAAACGGTAGACGGTAGGCGGTAATTTCAAAAAAAAAATCCGGAAAATTTTTCATGCTCAAAAAACTCTATATTTTGATATGCGGTGCAAAAACAGGAATTTTTCGTATTACCCCAATTTATTTGCCTATAAATATTTGCAGGCATCACGTATTTTTCAGTTTTTCCACTTTCTATCTTATCAACTCCTTCGCATTTTTTTTTAAAAATCTTTTTCTCTTATCTTCTTGAGAAAATTGGTCATTTTCGTTTAAAGCAATTTTAGAGAAAATTACACTTTGTTTTGGACTCATTCTTTTTAAAAAAATGGTCAATTTTTCTGCCAAATTTTCCTCATTCGACCTCCTAAGTTTTTTTTATTTTGGGCTTGGGAGTTAATGTGAATTTTCCCTATCTATAATCCTTTTTTGGGATGTTGGCGACCTTATCAAGAGAAAATTTTGAAAAAAATAATTTTGATAAGAAATTTGAATTATTTGCTAGTAAGGCCGGCGGCCCCGAAAGGGGCCGCCGGAGAAAATTTTGAAATTTTTGAGCTGAAAACCTCATTATTAGGGGTGCATTTTTTGAGTCGGCGACCCCATTCTTAGGGGTGCTTTTTCGGCGGTAGGAGGCAAAAAAACGGTAGGCGGTAAACGGTAAACGGTAGGGCCAAAAAGACGGTATTTGGCGGTAAACGGTAGGCGGTAGACGGTACGATATCCAGCCCTGGTCTGTATCCCTATGATATGAGGGTTTGTCCTCAATTTTCTAGTTGGTTTCCAAGGGTTTTGTACGCAATGGCAAAATGATTTTTGAAATTTGTACATTTTTAAAAAGAATGTCAAAATGTCACGCACAATCAATTTTATCCTAACATGATTGGACATCAGATTCGGCATAAAAATCTAGCTTTATTGGAGATATTATTTTCATCGAAAAATGGCCCTCATTGAGGTTACAAAACTGCAAAAGTTGCCTAAAATCAAACAGCAGTACAGCAGACAATCCTGCATTTGTCCCGATTCGGTTCACGGGTTCCCTATGATTCACTTTTTATGTATTTCTTCGATCAAATAATCCACGCGAATCTGCAACGATGACCATTGACGTGCTGAAATTCGAAAAACGCAACGATCAGTCGGTCTATCCGACTCCCTTTCCCGACCTCATTCAATCAATCCAATAATCATTCATCATTTTTTTTTATTTTTTGAATAAATTTGAAAAGGAGTACATTGTTTCGATCGTCATATTTTGGTTTAGAGATTCCAAAAAACTGGTTTAAATAATAAATTAAATAAAAAGTAAAAGTATCATAGAAAATAACAATTTAAAACACAATTCGTCTCTTGTCGACTGTTGCTGTTGAGCACATGTGCCATCAAACTCGTCGGCTAACCTTCCTTGGCATAGAAAATTCTGGAAATTAATCATTAAAATTCATAGAAAAATGTCACTGGGAATAATGAATTTTACCAGTTATCACCTCCAACGATGTTTTGTGCCGTTGTTTGAAGAACCAATGCTCAATGTCCGTCTCGAACTCCTCCAAAATCCACTCGCAATGCTTGAGTCGACCGGATTCAACAGAGGGCATATCTAACAGCTCGTCAGCCACGTCCATTCGAACCTGTTTGGAGGGAATTTAAACTGAATTTGGAAAGGAATTTTTTGTAAATTTTTCCAACACCAAAAATTTCTTTAAAAAATATTGCTTGGTTGCCAAAGCGNGACATCAGATTCGGCATAAAAATCTAGCTTTATTGGAGATATTATTTTCATCGAAAAATGGCCCTCATTGAGGTTACAAAACTGCAAAAGTTGCCTAAAATCAAACAGCAGTACAGCAGACAATCCTGCATTTGTCCCGATTCGGTTCACGGGTTCCCTATGATTCACTTTTTATGTATTTCTTCGATCAAATAATCCACGCGAATCTGCAACGATGACCATTGACGTGCTGAAATTCGAAAAACGCAACGATCAGTCGGTCTATCCGACTCCCTTTCCCGACCTCATTCAATCAATCCAATAATCATTCATCATTTTTTTTTATTTTTTGAATAAATTTGAAAAGGAGTACATTGTTTCGATCGTCATATTTTGGTTTAAAGATTCCAAAAAACTGGTTTAAATAATAAATTAAATAAAAAGTAAAAGTATCATAGAAAATAACAATTTAAAACACAATTCTTAAGTGACAAATGAGTGAAATAATGGCACATTGGTCACAATTCGTCTCTTGTCGACTGTTGCTGTTGAGCACATGTGCCATCAAACTCGTCGGCTAACCTTCCTTGGCATAGAAAATTCTGGAAATTAATCATTAAAATTCATAGAAAAATGTCACTGGGAATAATGAATTTGATCACCTCTGCGGTCCAAGGAGTCTTGCCAATTTACTTTATTCGGGGTCTTTCACAATTCAGTGGGGAACATTCTCGGGAGGAATAGATGTTGGTTCCCTCTCATTCTGGGGCTTGGACTGACAAGACTGAACAACTGGGATCTTAGGGGCTCTTTTGTTGAGCTCCTTTCGCCATCCTACGGGCCAGACCCATTAATCACATCCTCGATCATTTCCCGATCACACGTTAGGCACCCACGGGTATCATCCACCCCCTCAGCATAAGCGCGTCCCGCGCTTTATTTTTGATTTGGGCTTTCTCAAATACAATTCGCCCTAACAGGTCAATGCCCAAAATTGTACTCATTCTAGGGGGATTAACTAGCAACTCTTGGCGTGCATCAGCTCGATCATCGGGAATTTTCTTTTTGGGCCCATCTATGCGCCAGAACTGCTCGTGTGTCTGTCATGTCCAATGTCTCGTCCAAACTTTCGGATCGTTGTCTGATAGGTTACCGTTGTTGTTGTCGTTGTTTGTTACCGTTGTTGTCGTGTTCCTTTGATGTTTATGTTGTCCAGCCAGAATGAATGTTGTCCTACTGCCGAGACAATAGCAGTTTGTGGTTGGTGGCCGGTGACCAGTCGGCCGGCATGCTTCGGAGTAAAACACCAAAAACCTCTGAAGTAGTCGCACACAAAACAACATTTTGCATTGGCTGCCCACCGGAGTGAAGTGAGAAGCCTCCGGCTGCCGTTTCCGCTGTCGGTTCGCTGCAGTCCAAATGCATCGGCTGGAGTTATCGTCTCAACCTGTGATGTTATGTGGGATTTTATGTGTCTACCCATCGGAGTGAAAAGGAAGAAAAGCCTCCGACGACCGCGCAGTTGTTGTCCCTCCGGTAGACACTTTTCCTGTAGTCGTTGTTTTGACATGTGATGTTCTGTTGTTGTAGTTTTACTTGGACCAGTGGGGCTGGGAGGCGTAGACGATGTTGTTTGGCGTCTAGATCCATCCCAGTGGGACATACAGCCGATCAACGAAGTTCAGCCGAGGGTGAGTCGACCTTTGTTGTCGAGTGTCGCCAAGCTTGAAGCTCCCCCCGGGCAGGACCTCCATGCTCTGTACCGGTTCTTTAGGGTCCAAGGAGTCTTGCCAATTTACTTTATTCGGGGTCTTTCACAATTCAGTGGGGAACATTCTCGGGAGGAATAGATGTTGGTTCCCTCTCATTCTGGGGCTTGGACTGACAAGACTGAACAACTGGGATCTTAGGGGCTCTTTTGTTGAGCTCCTTTCGCCATCCTACGGGCCAGACCCATTAATCACATCCTCGATCATTTCCCGATNTTCCAAAAAACTGGTTTAAATAATAAATTAAATAAAAAGTAAAAGTATCATAGAAAATAACAATTTAAAACACAATTCGTCTCTTGTCGACTGTTGCTGTTGAGCACATGTGCCATCAAACTCGTCGGCTAACCTTCCTTGGCATAGAAAATTCTGGAAATTAATCATTAAAATTCATAGAAAAATGTCACTGGGAATAATGAATTTTACCAGTTATCACCTCCAACGATGTTTTGTGCCGTTGTTTGAAGAACCAATGCTCAATGTCCGTCTCGAACTCCTCCAAAATCCACTCGCAATGCTTGAGTCGACCGGATTCAACAGAGGGCATATCTAACAGCTCGTCAGCCACGTCCATTCGAACCTGTTTGGAGGGAATTTAAACTGAATTTGGAAAGGAATTTTTTGTAAATTTTTCCAACACCAAAAATTTCTTTAAAAAATATTGCTTGGTTGCCAAAGCGAGATCAATTTGCATCCTTTTTGATGCCGAGAGATCATACGTGTTCTTGTGGCTTGCTACAGAACACCGGACGCGAAAGACCGAACTCTAGACTATCCGGTGTCTCGTGAGTCTGTTTTTTTTTGTAGTTGTACTAGTAGTTCAGAAATGCTTTTCGTGGCAATGAGCATGCTCATCTCAAAAATTTTTGCAAATTGAACTCGCTATGGCGACCAAGCAATATGTATGCAATTTTGTTTTTATTTTACTAAAACGCACAAAATCCCATCAAATCAAGTTTCAACTTTATAATCAGCGTAGTAAAGCCAGAGAATTCCAATTTTTATTTTAGCTCCTCGATTTTTTGACACGAAAGCATGTTGTGTTAAAACATATTGCTGTCTGATTTCTTTTTCTCTGCTCATTCGCTTTTCCTGTAACAGTTTATAATAAGGAATTCGCTTCATAAAATTGATGGTTCAAAGCGTTTCTCCCGGCACCCAATTTTTTATTTACTTTATTCCTTTTTGGGCGCCCTGTCGATTCGTCCAACCTACGATTCGTCCTCGCGCGATGCGTCCCTCCAGCTAAAAACCTACGATTCGTCCAATCAGCCAAAGAACCAAACCATCACATCATATGCATAGCCGGGATGCCGCATGTAATAGGTCCCGCAATGAATATATGCATAGCTGGGATGCCGCAAAATTTTTTTAAATACTTAAACATCTCATATAGTGATATTTAATTTGGTTTGGACGAATCGTATGTTTTTGGCTGGTGGGACGAATCGTAGGTTTTGGCTGGAGGGACGAATCGTAGGGCAGCGCCTTTTTGCTTTACATTTTTCTGAAACTTTTTCTTTATCGCTTCAAATAAAGATTCGCTTCAGAAAAATGATTCGACGCCCAATTCTCATTTTATGTTTTATGTTTGACACCGCACCGCAATTCCGCATTTGCTTCGGGTAATTCTTTTCTTTTTATGACCCACTGCCAATTTTCTTTGATTGATTTTAGAATTACAACAATCTTTTAAGGGCCTCCACCTCCACTCCGCGTTCCTTCAGTTGCTTCACCACTTTGGCGGTGCCACTCAGCTCCTTGGCGAACCGGGCCAATCCTCGCCGGTCTTTGTGCAGGTGATAGCTGAGCATCCGGCCACACAAACGTTCCGTTCCTGTTCCTCGATCAGCCATGCTTCGGCCTCATCGGGAGACTGACGTGAGAAATTTGCTAATGATAATTCTAAATTTCATATAATTTTTCTAGTAAATTTTATATTTTACATATTTTCTCAGAAATTGATCTTGTTTTGTTATTGGATGGATGGTCTCTAGCAAGGGATATTCCAAAATCCAATAATTTTCTATCAATTGTCTCTTCATCCTTCTCACCATCTTCCGGGCCAGCCTCTGCACATCCGCATCCATCTCACGGGCGAACAACCTGCATGATTCACAACTTGGCATGTACTGCTCGAACTCGTTGATGTCGTTACTCATAATGAAAGTGAAGGCGAACATGAGAAGGTAGAATAGGAATGTGCTGATCATTCGGATAATCGCCGCATTAACAGATAAAATATTTTAAATAATTTTTATAAAAATATTATTTTGTATTAATGAAAATCACACAATATAAAAAAGAATGAGTCGAAAAATTATCAGCGATATAGCCTAAACCCATTCCAATTTTCCAAAAAAAAAAACTTTTTTATTTTTTGACGCCATATTTGAATTCCTCCGCCCAAATGCCCAACCGCCCAATCCTCATTTATTCTTTTCATATTTCATCACGTTTTTTAACATTTTTGTTTTTATTTGTTGAAAATTTTTTGCGGAAATATCTTTTTTTCACGCTCACGTGTCTCCTCCCTCCAACTCATCAGCAAAAAGCAAGCGAGCTCCCGCATTTTCTCTCCATCTCTGCTCTGTCCCTCACAGCAAAAATAGACAGCAATCGATACTTGTGGTGGGATCCCATTGCCTCCACAATTTTATGCGTGACAAACAATGAATGAATGGGGAATTGAGGTAGGAGGGTGAAAAGGCAGGGAGGAGGCTGGTCATAATTCATCCATAACGACAAAATTATTTTTCTTATGTATAATAATTTATAATTTTTTAAATATTTTTTGACGGGTTTTCCTTCTTAGAAAATCCGCCAATTTTTCCCAATATACCTTGTAATAAAATTAGAAATTGATGGGATATCCACCTGTTCTTTGTTGATGATTTTTTTACTTTTTAAAAAATTGTAAAAATTTTGGCCATTATTCAATAGGTAGTTACTGCTGCGTATGAAACCCGAGACTTTTTGAATAAAAAGGGGCAAAACTAAGACAAATGTTTTTCAAAAGTACGGATGGCGACGGAGATGTGACAGTTGCCGGCTGGGATGGGGGATCGATGATTTGTCAAAAGTTTTGCCCCCTTCACTCGTTCATTATTCCAAGCCAGTCCCCTCATCTCCGTCTGCCGAACCAAAAAGCAAAAACACCGCCTTTCCTTCCCTTCTGCTGTTCCCCAAACACTAATTATCCCCTTAATTTCGTTCATTTATTGCCGCCATTTGGAGCAGATGATGTACATTAAGTACTCCAACGATCGGCAGAACGTGTTTTAAGTCCATTAATCGGACACGAATGCTTTCATCCATTCGCTGCTTACACACATCATTTGCTTGCCTACTACCACTAACCTCTGATTGCGTTTGGGAAAATCAGATTAGCAACAACATGTTGCTTGTTTGATTTTTTCTGCCCAACGAAATACAAAAAACAATCATTTTTTGATAATTGGCGCTAAAAATTATTTTTCGATTTCATGGATTTAGACCAAAAATTTTTTTGGAGTACTAAATTGGATTTATTCGTTTGAAATATTCGGTCGAATTTCTTCTCGGTCTCTTTCCGATTAAAACAATCTTTTAGCCAATTTAAGTTCTAAAAATTCGTTTTCAAACATCCAATCCTGATTTAGGGTTTGCAGTTTTTTTACAGATTTATTTTTATTACACTTCATAAAAATGCCAAATGTCAACGATTTGTTCGGACCTCCAGAGGTGTCAACTTCGGCCCATCATCATCACCACTCGGCATCCGCCGGCTCTTCACCCAACGTGGAGCTCCAAATGCTCCGTCACCATCAGAGTCAGTCAAATCCACAGCTCAGTTCGTCACCCGCCGCCGCATCGCTGGTCCCATTGGCCAACTCGCAGGTGCTAAAATATTATTTTGGGATTGATCCATTTTTTGCATCAGGAAAAAATAAGAATTGTTTGTTCTACTTTTTTGTCAAAAATATTTTTTCTTCGATAGATCAACCTTAAAAAGTATCACCTGTCACCTCCTGGCTTCACAAATTTTTGGAGTTAAAAATATTTGAATATTATCCTGTCTAAATTTTTTTGAGATTGTGAGGGTTTTCACATTTCTTTACCCTTTGATCCTCTCTCTCAAATTCAGATGCAACGACACAGCACTGGCAATTTGGCGGCGCAGAGTTCGACGTCAGGAAAACCGACCAAAGGCATTCTGAAGAGGCCCCACACATTTCATGTGAGTTTAAAATCGGACATACCCTTAAAGAGTGCCATTATTTAATTATTTTTTTCTCTTATTGTATATCGTCCTCAAATTCAAAGTTCAGCCATATAAACATATAAAATTCTTTTTTTGAACTTTTTATAGCTGAAAATCCTTAATTATTAAATTTTTTCATAGTCCGGATCAGGAAGACGCAAGTCGCCGGCTTCGAATGCCAAAAAGGGTATCACGCCAACATTTGATCAACGACCGTGGCCTTCAGGGAATCGCAAAGTGAAGAGGGAAACTCCATCGGCACAGCAAGAGCCCGCAACAAAAACTGTTGAATTCACCGACAAAAATACAAGTACAATTTGAATTTTCTCGAATTAACATCAGCATTTTTGGTGGAATTTCGCTTTTTAAACATTTTTTATAGTTGCTGTCTTTGGTGACACCACAACGGACACGGAGGGTGGCGGCGCCGAATCCAACAATGCCTTTGCACAACGCCTCTCAACTCGCAAAAACACAACGGCGGTTGTTTCACCGGTAATAAGGTAAATATTTTGGCCAATGTTATTTTTTGTTAATTTTGAAATTAATCTTTAGAAAACCGGACCAGGGATTGAAATATGACGACATTGGCCGAGAAGTAACTCCGCCCTCCGAGGAAGGGACAGAGAATGGTAGCACCCGGTCCGGCATGTCCCACATTGTGGGCAAATGGTGGTTCGGCAAGAGGTGAAAAATCATGACATAATAAATTTTTGGTCAATTTACTTATTCATTTATTAATTTGGTTAAAAAATTGAAAATAAATTTTGCTGTTTAAGCACCAAATTTGTTGTGCACTGCGATCGGAGGGGCTGTAAAGGGCATGGACATGGGCACAGTTCGCGGGAGAGCACTCCAATTATTGCTGGTGAAGATGGGGAACAACAACGGCAAGTACCAGCAGCAGAGCCGGAGGAGCCTTATTTGACGCCGACCCAACGGAGACAACGCGAAATCACGGCACTCAAAAAAGAACTGAGGTAGTGGGCACAGGGGCGGATCTTGGGTTTCGGCTTGAAAGGGGAGCTCATATATTTTTTTATTCTCTTTCTTCCCCGATCTGAATTTTATAAAAATTCGGGACTTTATCCCTTTATTGATATGGGTAATTTCCCCATTCCTAAAAAAAATTAATAATAATTTTAGGCGAGCCCAATTGTCGTGTCGAGAGAAGGAACGCCACCTCGGACAGCTCAAAGAACGATTGGACGAAATCGAACGGTTGATGGCATCAAGTAGCGGGACCCAAATGGTCCAATGTGCGCAACTTCGGCAGAGATTGGCGGAACGCGAAGAGGAATTTGGAGCCGAGAGGGAGGCGCTGATCGCGAGGCATGAACACCGAATGCGACAACTTAACCAAGAGATGATGGATATGCGCACGGAATTGGCACGGAAGGAGAAGTGAGCGGAGGGGAGGGGGTATTCGGAAAAAGAATTTTAGTATAAAATAGCCAAATTTCTGACATAGCTAGGGTTCGATATCCTACTTTGACCCAGACCAGATTAACCTGGTTTTACCCTTGATCCCGCGGAAGACATTTTTGCAGTATTTAGGGGAAAAAAAAAATAATAAAAACCCATAAAAATTTAAAAAATATTTATCACTGTTTCGACAAGGAATTTGTTAAACAAGGGGGGATAGCCAGAGGGCTGTGAGGTCGCATTTATGGGTTCTATTTTATCTTTGCTCTCTTTTTATAGAATTATCACGGACAGAGAGCGATTGGAGCGACGGGATCAAGCGGTTCAGGTTGACACCATCAACGATGATGAGAATGGTGCCGCTGATCAGCAACACTCGCCGGCTCCGCTCTCTCCGTCGCTTGTGCCGGCTACCGCTTTGGGCTGGACGCCTCCGGACAAAACGACGACGGAATACGCGGGGGATGTGCCTTTTGGCGGGGAGGAGCGACAAACGCTGTTGAAACCGGCGACAACTTTGCCGACCCTGGGTGCATCCAAGTCGGCCCCGGTGTCGCCGTGCAAAGGTCCGCAAAACGTGCAAGTGGTGGGGGCGGACGTGATGGCAACCTTGGAGGTGGTTTCGGATTTATTTTTCATTTTTTTTCTTTCGGTTCCGAATTTTAATTTATTCGGATGAATTCGTGTTAAGATTTGTTTTAAAAATGAAAATTAAATTTTAATAAAAAGAAAATAATTATAATGGGTCTTCTTGGTATCTTCGATTTCTATTCAATAAACTAATACTTTTTTTAAAAATATTTTCTTCTACCTTCTTTTAGATTTTCTCATATTTTAGGCTTACCGTTCGGAAACTGTGGTGTGGCGAACCCGGACTGCTCAGCTGGAGCTGATCCTTCAGGACTTGCTTCTGCGGGAAGGGGTCAGGAATGCACGCGGGGAGATCATCGTGACAACAAAGACCTTGGATATGGAGGGAACACAGGAGGGAACGACAACGACAAATTCTGGCATCGTAAATCAACAAGAAAGCCCGAATGTTGAGGATGGTGAGGAGGAACAGATGAAGACGAAGGAGTTGGCACAACAGCAAACAGTGGTGGTGGAACCGGCACCACCACCGAGAAGCACGGGAGAGTGCCAACTGGTGGTGTGTGTGGAGCGCAGGAGCCGATGGGCCGAGGAGGAGGCACGACTCACAGCAAGGGTGGGTTCGTGCTATAAACGCGTTAAATTCTTTTTTTAATGTTAATCATTTTATTTCATTTTTTCAAAATAAAAATAATTAATTGGTATTATAAGACTGCTTAAAAATGTAACCCTTTTAAGCGCCTTTTTGTATATCATCTTTTGATTTTTTATATCCAACGTTCGATTTTTGTTGGATTTTTTGGCCAATTAAAGGATTTCTTTTTTTGTTGATTTTTTTCTTAAGTTATGAATTTTCAAATATCTGAGTCTGGATCTGATATAAGTCCGAATCTAAATCTTTTATTATTTTTATTTATTAAAATTCCAGTTGGCCGAGTTGAATATAANGGAGCGACAAACGCTGTTGAAACCGGCGACAACTTTGCCGACCCTGGGTGCATCCAAGTCGGCCCCGGTGTCGCCGTGCAAAGGTCCGCAAAACGTGCAAGTGGTGGGGGCGGACGTGATGGCAACCTTGGAGGTGGTTTCGGATTTATTTTTCATTTTTTTTCTTTCGGTTCCGAATTTTAATTTATTCGGATGAATTCGTGTTAAGATTTGTTTTAAAAATGAAAATTAAATTTTAATAAAAAGAAAATAATTATAATGGGTCTTCTTGGTATCTTCGATTTCTATTCAATAAACTAATACTTTTTTTAAAAATATTTTCTTCTACCTTCTTTTAGATTTTCTCATATTTTAGGCTTACCGTTCGGAAACTGTGGTGTGGCGAACCCGGACTGCTCAGCTGGAGCTGATCCTTCAGGACTTGCTTCTGCGGGAAGGGGTCAGGAATGCACGCGGGGAGATCATCGTGACAACAAAGACCTTGGATATGGAGGGAACACAGGAGGGAACGACAACGACAAATTCTGGCATCGTAAATCAACAAGAAAGCCCGAATGTTGAGGATGGTGAGGAGGAACAGATGAAGACGAAGGAGTTGGCACAACAGCAAACAGTGGTGGTGGAACCGGCACCACCACCGAGAAGCACGGGAGAGTGCCAACTGGTGGTGTGTGTGGAGCGCAGGAGCCGATGGGCCGAGGAGGAGGCACGACTCACAGCAAGGGTGGGTTCGTGCTATAAACGCGTTAAATTCTTTTTTTAATGTTAATCATTTTATTTCATTTTTTCAAAATAAAAATAATTAATTGGTATTATAAGACTGCTTAAAAATGTAACCCTTTTAAGCGCCTTTTTGTATATCATCTTTTGATTTTTTATATCCAACGTTCGATTTTTGTTGGATTTTTTGGCCAATTAAAGGATTTCTTTTTTTGTTGATTTTTTTCTTAAGTTATGAATTTTCAAATATCTGAGTCTGGATCTGATATAAGTCCGAATCTAAATCTTTTATTATTTTTATTTATTAAAATTCCAGTTGGCCGAGTTGAATATAAAGAATACAGAGACAGAGAGTGAGCTGGACAGGCTGGAAACACAGTTAAGCAATCTGAAGGCGGAACACGCGGAATTGGCGGAGCTCGCAGAGAAGAGACTGTGCGAGGTGAAGGCCATCCAAATCACGCTGAACGGCACGGAAAAGGAGCGGGAGAGGCTGGAGCAGGCGGTGGCCTATCTGGAGAGACGCTGCCATGTCATGGAGCAAATCGGACTGGGTGGGCCAATTTTTGATGTTGATAGGATAATTGATCTTGGCAAGAATCAACTTTTGGCCAATAAATTGGATCCCATCCTCTAATTTCTACCTTTTCCGATAAAGAAGCAGGGCGAGGGTTGGAGCTGAGCCTTTCTTAATATATTTAGTCATTTTTCTTGGAAATTTATAAAATTTGGAAAAATTCTAGTATTTCGGCAGGGGGAGCACATGATTTGTTCCCACTCTACTTCGTTGGCCCCATGTAAATAAGTATATAAAATCTCTTAAATATTTGTTTCTAATTTAGATCAGGGTATTTTTTCCATGCGCGTGCGTCGTCTTCATTTTTTTATAAATAAAAATTCTAAAAATTTCTATTTTTAACAAAATAGCTATTGAAGCGGATTCCATTTAAACCACATAAACATCCTTATTTGCTTTCAGATCAGGGTATTGTTCTGGTTGAAATTGATGATTTCCGACGAGCGCCCGGCGACGTGTTCACCTTCCGTGGCTCCAAAGCTACGCAGACTTCGTTGACCACGGAGGCAGTGCTGTGTAATGAGCGGGAATTGGACGAATTACAAATCAAAATTCGGGTCAGTAAGATAGATTGATGTTTTTTGTTCCAACTCCGGACTTATGATCTTCATCTTCACAATCTCTTCAGGCCATGCAAATCACTTTCGCAGAGGACAAAGCTCAGATGGGCGATCAGCTGAAGGAGATTGATAACATTCTGAGGATGAAGACCGAGCTAGTCACGCAACTGACTGATCAGCTGGAAGAGGCGGCCATAGCGTCGCGGGAGGAGGACGAACGCCATCAGCGGGAGAGGGACACATTTTCGAAGAAAGTGGAGATGTTGGGACGAGTTGCGGAGCGAGTGCCCATTTTGGAGGTGGGATAACTCGATTTTTGGGTGTTTCTCAGAAAAATATACACATAGAGAAAATTTAGGCTTCTAAAAATAAGAATTTTTTGGTTTAATCGATTCTTTTGAAGCATTTTTTCTAAAATGGAATATTTTAATGTATTTAACGTATAACGTATTTCAGTCAGAGCTGGAGAAGGTGCGAGTGGAGAAGAGCCATTGCGAGTTGAGGCTGAAGAGTGTGCAAGAAGCGGCGGATGAACAAATGGAACACGCCTTGGACAGAGCGATGCGGAAGACGAAGCAGGCGGAAGAGTACTGGGCAGAACGCCAAAACGCGGTGGAAAGGCACTCCAAAGAGTTGGAGACGCAGTTGGAGGGCGAGCGGAAGGGCGCGGCGGACGCACGGATGCGGTGGGCGGTGGAACGCGCGGAGCTGGACCGCAGATTGCAGTCGGCCATCGAGCACCTGGCGCAGCTGAACGCCCGGGTGAATTGTCCGCGTAGAGATGCGCAGGTGATTCCGGGTTGACGACTGATTGATCAGGGATATTCCCCTTTCAAACTCATACTTTTTAACGAAAAAACGTACAACCAATTACTAGGAAAAAATTCTCGATGTAGTGTGGATTTCAGAGGTTTGTTGGAAGAAATTTTTCCAAATCGAAATTTATATAGAATTCCTAATTCACTAGAACTAGACACTTTTGGTATAATCGTCAAAAAAACCTTATCACAGGTGGATGTTCGGCCTCGAACTTCTAGCAAATACGTTGTGTGCCGCCCAAATCAGCACGACAAGGCCACTGGAGCGGAGTTGAGGGACGCGGAGATGGAGGAGTTGCGTGAGGAGATTAGCACCCTAGAGGAGGAACGACGCTGGATGCAGATGGAGTTGGGCCGGATGGAGCGCGAGATGGCCGAACGGATCCAGGAGCGCCGGATGGGCAAGCGCAAAACGACAATGATCCGGAAGGGTCTGCCGGAACTGACCGTATCCTTCCACCGCGGCAGCGACGCGGTGGAGCTTGGAGGACGCGTGTTCAGCAGCGCCGAAGTCGATCATGAACAGGTGGGTCGGATCTGGATCCATTTTCATGAAAAAAATAGTTAAAAATTATCTCCTGAAATCAATGTTTTCCCTATAATATTTCGATTATGACGGTGATCGCCATCTTGAACAGGTACATTCACTCCAATTACTGCATCCCGCCGATGCCTGTGCCATTTCCATGGTTTCGCTCCCGGCGGTGCTGCACGACTCCGAAGCATCCGACTCCTTCACACTTGGACATGGACAAATGCTGCAGAGAAGTGTGACACCGACCACCACCGAAAATGTGAGATTTACCAAGACTGGATCAAGATGAGGCATATTCAAAGAGCAGAAAATTTCCGTTACAAAAAGTTAAAAATCTGGTTTTTCTAACAATAAGCTAAACCTTATAAAAACATCTAACAAAAATCGAACGTTGGATATAAAAAATCAAAAGATGATATACAAAAAGGCGCTTAAAAGGGTTACATTTTTAAGCAGTCTTATAATACCAATTAATTATTTTTATTTTGAAAAAATGAAATAAAATGATTAACATTAAAAAAAGAATTTAACGCGTTTATAGCACGAACCCACCCTTGCTGTGAGTCGTGCCTCCTCCTCGGCCCATCGGCTCCTGCGCTCCACACACACCACCAGTTGGCACTCTCCCGTGCTTCTCGGTGGTGGTGCCGGTTCCACCACCACTGTTTGCTGTTGTGCCAACTCCTTCGTCTTCATCTGTTCCTCCTCACCATCCTCAACATTCGGGCTTTCTTGTTGATTTACGATGCCAGAATTTGTCGTTGTCGTTCCCTCCTGTGTTCCCTCCATATCCAAGGTCTTTGTTGTCACGATGATCTCCCCGCGTGCATTCCTGACCCCTTCCCGCAGAAGCAAGTCCTGAAGGATCAGCTCCAGCTGAGCAGTCCGGGTTCGCCACACCACAGTTTCCGAACGGTAAGCCTAAAATATGAGAAAATCTAAAAGAAGGTAGAAGAAAATATTTTTAAAAAAAGTATTAGTTTATTGAATAGAAATCGAAGATACCAAGAAGACCCATTATAATTATTTTCTTTTTATTAAAATTTAATTTTCATTTTTAAAACAAATCTTAACACGAATTCATCCGAATAAATTAAAATTCGGAACCGAAAGAAAAAAAATGAAAAATAAATCCGAAACCACCTCCAAGGTTGCCATCACGTCCGCCCCCACCACTTGCACGTTTTGCGGACCTTTGCACGGCGACACCGGGGCCGACTTGGATGCACCCAGGGTCGGCAAAGTTGTCGCCGGTTTCAANTTATCTCCTGAAATCAATGTTTTCCCTATAATATTTCGATTATGACGGTGATCGCCATCTTGAACAGGTACATTCACTCCAATTACTGCATCCCGCCGATGCCTGTGCCATTTCCATGGTTTCGCTCCCGGCGGTGCTGCACGACTCCGAAGCATCCGACTCCTTCACACTTGGACATGGACAAATGCTGCAGAGAAGTGTGACACCGACCACCACCGAAAATGTGAGATTTACCAAGACTGGATCAAGATGAGGCATATTCAAAGAGCAGAAAATTTCCGTTACAAAAAGTTAAAAATCTGGTTTTTCTAACAATAAGCTAAACCTTATAAAAACATCTAACAATAAGCCAAACCTTATAAAACAGAATGACTTGAAAAAAACAAGCCTAGGAAACCCCTAGATCTGAGAAAAATCTGGAAGAACTAACTAGACCCAGGCCTATCAATGTCAACGATGTGAAAAATCTTGAAGGTCAAATTTATATAATTCGTTTTTAAGGAACCAATGCCACATCAATCACCCCGTGAATTTTCTCTTCCATTGTTGACCGTCAATGGAAAGAATCAACAACAACAGAACGGAAGGTGCCATTCTGCACCTCGGACCAAACAGCAGAACACGGAAACAGAGGAGGAGAGGGTGGACATTCTCAGCATGAGTGTGGAACCAGCAGAACCTGAACATGTTGGGGAGGAAATTGTTACGCAGGAGATGGAGAAAGTAGGATTTTATTCTTGAACGAATATTTATTATATTTTTTTAAATAATTTTATTTTCTTTTTTCGTATCGATTTTCAAGTTTCATTGTCAACATGTTTCAGTTCACCACCAAACTACGTGGTCAAGTTCAACAACTTCGGGAACGTGTCCAAGAATTGATGGCGGCCGCCGAACGACGAGGAAGCACGGAAAGTGCCCAGAGGGAGGCCAGGCTGGACGAGCTGTTCAGCCAGCTGGAGTGCTGGATGTACGCCATGATCAGCGACGGAGAAATTCGGGCGGAAATGAGGAGAAAATGCGAAAATTTGCAAATGGAGAGGGACCGACTGAGGGCCGAGTTGAAGGACGCACTGGCAGAGTTGGAGGTCTGCTGACTACTGAGGGACAAGAATTAGGATTAGAATTTCATAATTTTTAAAAATTAATTGGGGATTTCTATGAAAAAATTGAGGTTTCTTAACGTCTAATTCTATAATATTCTCAAAAAATGCTTGATGTTTTCACTGCTTTACCACTTTAGACTCATCTTTTATTTATTACTTTTTATTAATTTTTTTTTATTAATATTAGTTTTTTGTGAAAACGCTACAGCCAAAATTTGTTCCTACCTACTTTTAATTTTTTTGTGCCAAAATTCAGCATTATTCTTCTTATTAGTATTAATTTGCGTTTCTTATTATTTTTACATATTTTACAATCCTATTATTTTTTCTGCAGGTGTATCGAACGGAACCACGACGCGACACATGGGAACGCCGGATGGACGGTGGGAAGCGGAGTGCGAGCGCGGAACAGCTGGGCCACGGAGGCAGACCGCCACTTGCAGAGCGCCAACTCAGACGGTGGAAAGAGATTGCGGGCACCACATTCCGGGAGGTAGATAAATAGAATATGTTTTTGAAAATTCATGAAATCCTGATGAATAATTTTTATTTTAAAAATATTTCATCTAAATTCATCTTCTTCTATAAGGTGAATCACTTGCGGAAGAGATTGACCAATGCGGACGAAGAACGCCGCCGGCAACGCAATCAATTGGCCATTCTGCGAGGCGAGCTGACTATGGCCAAATGCCAACATATCCATCGGCAACAAAACTTTGGAGGATTTGCTGGCCGAGAACAACAGGGGAGACGCGGATCGGTTGATCGCGGACGGAATGGCCAAATTGGAGGAGGAGGAGAAGAGACATTGGACTCGTACAACCGATGGTTGGGCGGTGATCGGTGGCAAAGTGTACCGGATTTGGACGAAGAGATCACGGATGATCAGCAGAAGGATCAACGGAGGAAGGGGAGGAGGAGGGACAGCACGAAGGAGGCCAAAATTGTGATGGAGGCACTGAAGAGACAGTTGGGGGTCATGAAGGTGCGGATGGACCAAATGGCACAGAGCGGAAGGGATGAAGCAAGTTTGGGGCAGCTAAACGAGCAAAATGAGTGGCTTAATTCTAGGACCTTCATTTTAATTTTTTGAGGAATTTTTTTAGCGTTTTTCTATGTTAAAAATTTTTACACTTCAGACGATTTTTTTTGGTTATTTCATAAAATTTTAGCTCTTGATTCTTAAGAACCCAACTTTGACCTACTATAGGAAGAAGGGAGTTGGGATTTCCATGGATAAATTGTTACCCGACATTTGCGCCCCAACCGATGTAACTCGATTTAAATGCAACCTATAGAAACGAATCTGGTGCCAAAAAATAGAGCAAAAAATTAGCTACAAAATGAGCCTAAGTTCATTCGAATTGGGCCACTTTAAAAAAAACTTATGGTCAAAATATTCCAGATTTGGCCAAAACATCTATTTTGGCCATAACTTTTTTCACAGTAGACAAATTCGAATGACTTATTAGGCTCATTTTGTAGATAATTTTATGCTCTATTTTTTAACAACAAACTTGTTTCTCTAGGTTGCATTTGAACTGAGTTATATCGGTTGGGGCGCAAATGTAGCGACACGGGAGAAATTTATATTCGAATTTTTATATTTTATTTGACTCCCACAATTTTAACGCTTCACTTTTAAGCTCGAGGGCAAAGAGTATGAGTTGAAAAAGGTGCAGGCGGAGTCGGAGCTGCTGCGTCGGGAGAACATAATGTACGAGCAGAAGTGTGTGGACATGGACCGGGAGCGCCAGCAGATGTACCTGATTATGTTTCGCAAGGGACAACAAGCAGCAAACATGGAGAAGCGGGAGGAGGTGGGTGCTGTGGCATCATTTTAAGGACTCCATTCCATAAGAAATAGGAATGGCTAATTTTTTTGGAATTTATATCCTTAAAAATTTAAACCCATGAAATTCAAAATCTGTCTTGGTAAGATATCATACAAATTATAG
>LDKF01000022.1:46505-58893 GCA_001026735.1 Rotylenchulus reniformis
CTTTCCCATGTATGTAAGATATGAGCGATCAATAATTTTTTTTTGTTAAACTTAAATTTCTAGAACAATTCTTTTTATATCAACAGGAAGAAGAGCTGGACAAGGCCTCCGAGCTGCAAGTTGTGATGCGTTTTCTGCACGACGCCTTTTTCTACTATTTGCTCAACAAGGGCAACGCGAGGGAACATTTGCAGGTGGGTGAGGGCATGATGAACATAATCCTTGAATTTCCGAAGAAATTTGGAAAACTCAGAAAAATATTACTTAAGTAATAATTAATAAATTTCGATCAGATTTTTTTCCTAAGTCCAAGAATGCATACCGTTTTATTTTATTTATTTATTTTGCTTCTCTACCATTCTAAAAGTTTTCACGATCCGTTCATTCACCTTCACCTCTCACCTCTTTCTTAGGCGATCATGACGATGTTAAACTTCACGGCCGAACAAAAGGAGCAAGTGTACAAGAGGAGGGGCAAGTCGCATTGAATTGGATCGAGAGAGAGGAGGAGAAGGGGACAGCTATTGTTGAGGATGGGCGTGAAGAGATTTCTTACATTTGCAAAATGCGGGTTCTTTTTTGTTATTGGCCCCGAAAACCCAAAGCCCAATTGGTGCAACAAAATGCATAATTTTGAGGGAAATAATATGTTTTGTTTAAATTTTATAGGATATAGATAATTATATTTTTTATAAATTTTAAGTGCTCTTTTCATGGGGGTCATCGCAGAAGATCCCCTCGCAGAAGATCCCCAAACTGACAAAAAAATATCCCCATGTACAAAAACTTTTTTGTTAGACCAGTTAGACCAAAAGTATAAAAAGCAAAGTTGTGCAGAATTTTATGCTCTATCTTCTAATATATTTGGTTTTTTGAAATTCGAACAAAAAGTTCGAAATTTTTGCAAAAAACCCTATTTTTCGATATTTCCGAAAATTTTCGAACTTTTGGTTCGAATTTCGAAAAACCAAATATATCAGAAGATAGAGCATAAAATTCTGCACAACTTTGCTTTTTATACTTTTGGTCTAACTGGTCTAACAAAAAAGTTTTTGTACATGGGAATCTTTTTTTGCCAGTTTGGGGATCTTCTGCGAGGGGATCTTTTGTAACTACGCCTTTTCATGATATTCGACTTGTAATAAATTAATTCGTTCCGATAAACTTTTGCATTTGAATCTTTCAATCATTTTATTTTAAGGGGTTAATTCTTCAAATTTTGAATTTTAAAGTCTTTCTTTCTATAATTCAAAAAATTTAATTTTGACAGAATGTCCAAAAGTGCAAAATCGATTAATCTTTTCTTTTTCAGATTAAAAGTACTTGTTCCCCTCCCCATCATCATCAATGTTGTTTATTCTGGGGTGATTTGGTTGGTGTGTCAGCAAATGAGCAGCGAGCATAACGATCGCCGACGGGGAAGGGGAGGGGGCAGAGCGTTCACATTTTTCACTTTTTTCATCCCCTCGCTCTCTTTCCCCACCAATCTTTTGTCTCTTTGGATGATGGTGAATAAGTCCAAATTTTTTTTGCGAAAAATATAAATAAAAAAAATATTTTCCGAATTTTTTGGCGCTAAGTTTTTTAGAATTTTCGAGGTAAACTTTGGGATGGAAGTATAAAATGAGCAAGGATTTGAGACGAAAATTTTGAATTTCGACGGACCACGGAATCTGTGGTCCGTCGTTCGAAAATTAGAAAATTTGAGAAGGAAATTTTAAGAAAAATGTTAACAAATTTTTCTAGAGTCAATTTTTCCTTTTTGATTTTTTAGTATCGAATTTTCCTGCCTCCGAAAAAATTTTGCTCAACACAATGATACGGAATACCGTGGTCCGTCGTTTTAGCTGTTTTGCTTTAACAACCAAAAATCCGGTCCCTACCTACCTCCGATGATGATGATGATTAAACCCCCAGCCCCTCTCCATTCCGCCGCTTTGCCCAATATTTTTTTCGCGATGCGCATTCTGTGCTGTCTGATTGGTGCGAGATGCGAGCAAAATAGCTGCATCATCGTCATTTTGTGCATTTTTTTAGAACAAATTTTTCATACTACATAATCTCACGACCAAAATTGCGCATCATTTTCGGGTTTCTGGCCTAAAATTAATCCTTTTAAAAATTTTGGATTTAATAATTTCCGATGCAAACATCATTGACGAATGAAGGAATGGTGATTTTTTTTAACCAAGATCAACCACAAAGGCGTGAGCACTTACATGTGGAGGGGAAGTGGTTCTGTTAGATAGTATAGGCAATTAGTTAGTATTTTCACCATTTGCTCTGCATCACCGCTCGGCTAATGGCTAGATGAAGGGATATGCTCCCCACGGGCTTGAGTATATGTCTGCACGGCGGTGGGATTCGAACCCACGTCCCGGGATTTAGCGGTCCCGTGTGATAGACCACTACACCACGCCGCCGACTGATAGACCACCACCACGCCGCCGATTCATTCACTTTCACACGATGATAAGTAAAATTATCATCGTGTGAAACTGGTGAGCAATAAAAAACCGGTCTAAATTTGTAACATTTCAGTAATTTGCTTCTACAGATGCCTAGATTGCCTTTATCCGGGTTTTCAATTCGATTTTCCTTTTAACTGATGAGGTCTAATATTCCGTCGAAATTTTAAATTTTGAAAACTGACAGATTGCCAAGCACTTATCAAAATTGTGGCTTTTGACAATTTGCGGTGGGGGGGGTCAATACATCCCTGCCGACTAATCCCTGCCGACTCTTCCCTACCAACTCATCCCTGCCGACTCATCCCCGACACTATTCATCCCTGCCGACTCATCCCCCACGACTCATCGCCCGAAGTTCTAGGGCCGTTTCATCGCCAAGATTTCTGTTCATAAATTTTTTAAAATCCTAGAATTTTTCAAAAATCCTAGGCCTCTAAATTTTTTTTGAAAACCCGAGGCCTCTGAAATTTTTCGAAAATCCTAGACCTCTACATTTTTTTGAAAACCCGAGGCTGAGGCCTCTGAAATTTTTTAAAAACCCGAGGCCTCCGAAAACTTTTTAAAATTTTTGTTATGAAAATTTTTGAAATCTGTGGCCTGCGAAAAAATTGACCGCAATTGAAAAATTTTCAGAGGCCTAGGATTTCCGAAAAATTTTAGAGGCCTCGGATTTCTTAAAAAATTTAGAGGCCTAGGATTTCTTAAAAAATTTAGAGGCTTAGGATTTTTGAAAAATTTTGTACAGAAAACTTGGCGATGAAACGGCCCTAGAACTTCGGGCGATGAGTCGTGGGGGATGATTCGGCAGGGATGAATAGTGTCGGGGATGAGTCGGCAGGGATGAGTTGGTAGGGATGAGTCAGCAGGGATTAGTCGGCAGGGATGTTTTGACCCAGTCCGGACAATTTGTTTGGCGCTACCACGTTTCGGCCAAACCACATTTCGGCCAACCAACCAAAAAGCCACATTTCGGCCAACCAGCGAAAAAACCACGTTTCGGCCAGCCACGTTTCGGCCAAACCAAATTTCTTATTAGGCATAAAAATCAATATTAAAGGAAAAAAATGAGGAAGGACTGTTCAATAGGTGAGTGCTGGATGATTTTTTGATTTTTTAATGCAAAATTTCTTATTGTTGGGCTCGCCTTCGGCGAGCCCAATATTAAAAAATTTTGCATTAAAAAATCTAAAAATCATCCAGCCCGCACCTATTGAACATTGCATTTGGCCTAAGCCCCCCACGGTGAATATAGATCGCCGGTTTTTATAATAAGTAGCCGGTTGATAGTGTTGAGATTCAGGCCGAAATAATAGAAATTTGGTTTGGCCGAAACGTGGTTTGGCCGAAATGTGGGGCAGCGATTTGTTTACTTCTTTATTTCGAAAATTTTTTTTCGGAATATTAGACCGGAAATTTTTGCGTCAAATCAAATGTTCAAAAAACCTGTTGTGTTTACAATTTAAAAAACCAAAATTCTGATGTATTTGGGCGCGACCAATTAGGCGCGGAGATCATTTGACCCGTTTATCCGTTTGCTTCCAAATTTACAATTTCAACCTTGCTCGCCTCATCCTCTGCCCTTAAATACTTTTTTCTTCCGTCTTGTCTTCGATGTATCGATCCCCCCTTCACCCGATTCGCTCCTTTTTCGGTCCCTATCCTTTCATCTTCTCTCTCTGACCAATTCCATTGCCCATTAGGCATTCACACACAAAACGACGACGACCACAGCGAGAGATTTGAGAGAGAGAAAAGAGAGAGAGCGCCGAGTAACTTACCCCTTTTTCCTTTTTTTGCTGCCAGTCGTCGCTGGAGGGCGAATGCAATGCCAAAATCGACTTCTCTCCACCCCATCCTAAAACACACCAAAAAAAGATCGTTGGAATGTTGGAGAGAGTCGTGGCTTTTGAGGGGGCAAGCGAGAGAGTGCCGTTCTGTTGGCCATGGCCAATAGGGAAAATTCGGAACAAAGTTCCCTTCCCCTCCTTCTCTCTCTTCTTTCTCACCATTTTGAATGCTTTTTCTCTCCCTATGGCACGCCACTTGAGCTCTCGCGGGCGTTGGGTGCCCTTTCTCTTTCACTTTGCTTTATTTTATTCTTTTTTTCCAATTTTCTTTTCGCCCCTTTGGGGATTTGTGCCATTCAACGAATAGGGACCCCATGAGACAGCTGGACCAAGCACTTTCTGTTTCTGTGTTGGGTTGGCCCCAAAATTCCCAAATGGCCCATCGCCGTCCAAATTGCCAGCCAATTCCTGGACTTTCCATTAGCCTTTTAATTTTTTCAGGCCAATAAATTGATTTTTTACATTTTTTATATTTTATCTAGCTTTAATAAATTAATGATTTTTAGATTTCTTTAGACTAACTTTTGTGACCTTTAAACATCCATTTTTCTATTCTGATATATCAAATTGAATCCAACTTTCCACTTCACTCAACGACAATGGCTTGGGCCAATCAAGGGATGCAGTCCCTGATCCCGTTGATCAACAGGATTCAGGTTTTTTTCAAATTTTCATTTTTTAAAAATGAAAACATTTCGTTTCATAGGATGCCTTCACCCAACTTGGCACAACCCTCAACTTTGATCTGCCCCAAATCGCTGTAGTTGGTGGCCAAAGTGCAGGCAAATCATCGGTGTTGGAGAACTTTGTCGGGAAGTAAGTCCGAATCCGAAATAATAATAATCATCGCATAATTTACACGTGTTTCAAAACCTTATAAGAAACTTTTTTAGAAAAAATGAATATTATTTTAAAAAAACTTTGTAAAGTTTTTTAATTTCATATTCAATATAAATTTTGTTTTTTCATTACCATTTTAAAAATATTTCACGGATTTTGTTTAAAAAATGGATCATATAAATATTCTAGAGACTTTTTGCCGCGCGGAAGCGGGATTGTGACGAGGCGACCACTGATTTTGCAGTTGATCAATGATCACACTGGTTTATTTATTCGCTTTTTATAATATTTGAATTTTTAAACATTTAGAACACGGCGAATTTCTGCACAAAAAGGGCCAAAAATTCGTGGACTTTGACATGATCCGGAAAGAAATTGAAGAGGAGACCGACCGGGTTACCGGTGCCAACAAAGGAATTTCTCCGATCCCGATCAATCTGCGAGTGTTCAGCCCACACGGTTTTTAATTCTCTAAACCCAAAAACAATTTTAAAAAGCCTAAAATTCTTAAATTTGAATGGGTATTCTATTTTTAGTTCTCCTTTATTCTATTTTCCTTTTTTAGTTCTCAACCTGACCCTGATTGATCTGCCCGGTCTGACCAAGGTGCCCGTGGGCGACCAGCCGCAGGACATTGAGCACCAGATCCGCGACATGATCCTCACCTATATCTCCCGCGAGACATGTCTGATCTTGGCCGTTACGCCGGCCAACAGCGACTTGGCCACGTCGGATGCGCTCAAATTGGCCAGGGAAGTTGACCCGCAGGGGTTGCGCACCATCGGAGTTTTGTGAGTTGCTTAAACAGAAAATGAATGTTAGAAATTTTGATTTAAGAACAAAGCTGGACCTGATGGACGAGGGCACCGATGCGCGAGAGATTCTTGAGAACCGGGTGTTTCCTTTGCGCAGAGGTCTGTGTTTTTGTTTATCATACGTATTTGGGTTCCAATTTATAATTTTCAGAATTTTTTATTTCATACATTTAGACAGCCTCAACCACAGGGAAAACGAAAATTTAAAAATTTCTAGGGAGTCGGGAAAGGAAAGGAGAGAAAACTTGAAAAGTTGTGAAAAAACACCATGTTTTAAAAGAAGAAGCCTAAAATCGCAATTTTCTTTGATTTAATCTATTTTCATCGGAGAATAAACAATATTCAAAAAGTTTTAACTCTAATTATAATAATTGTTTATTAAATTTATAATCAAACCACTCTAAAACTATTCTTGTTTAGGTTATGTGGGCGTTGTGAACCGCAGTCAGAAGGACATTGTGGGTCGCAAGGACATCCGGCAGGCGTTGGACGCAGAGCGCAAGTTCTTCCTGTCCCACGCGCACTACCGACACCTGGCCGAACGCCTGGGGACGCCGTACCTGCAAAAGACGCTGAACCAACAGCTGACCAACCACATCAAGGACACGCTGCCCACGCTGAGGGACAGTCTGCAGAAGAAGCTGTACTCCATGGAGAAGGAGGTGGCCGAGTACAAGAACTTCCAGTTCAACGACCCCTCGCGCAAGACCAAGGCACTGATGCAGTAAGTTGATTGGGGATATTGGGGAATTAGTTTAAACTTTTTAATGGACGACAAAGAACTATTTCAATAATTAGAGATCGGACAAAGGCATCGGTCGGGATTTTTCGGTGAAAATACCGAAAAATACCGATACCGAAAAATACCGAAAAAATCAAAAATCTTTCGGTCGGGATTTTTCGGTACCAATACCGAAAAATACCGATACCGAAAAATACCGAAAAAAATTATCGGTATTTTTCGGTATTTTCTTTGGTATTGTTAAAATGATATAGTAGATAAAAAAATTCACTAATAAAGGCTAAAATATGAGCTAAAAATATCAAAAGGAACAAATTATCTTTAAAAATTGCAAAAAACATATACATATAAATTGACAAAAAAATTAACAATGATCTTTTTAATTTTTTATGGCATCAAAAAAGTTACGCTAAATTTCCAGAATTTTTTATCCATTAGACATAATTTTTTGTGTTTTTTATTGTTTTTCTAAAGTCTACACATCGATTTTCACAAAAAAATAAAATTTTCACGTGACGTGTCTCGAGTGAAGCTCATGTCATATGACGTAACACAAAATCTGACTCAGATTCGGGTTATACGCCCTTTAATACCACTAGAACCACGTTTTCATCGATTTTAAAAATTTTAAATTTTTCGACCCAAAAGGGGTGATCTCCTCGAATATTATCAAACTAAATTTATTCATTAAGAAACAAAGTTTTATGAAAGTAACCAATTCGATCTATTATAATAGATTGCAAAAATGATTGATTTTTTGAAGAAATTTAATAATATGAGATGTGCCAGTGACCCCGGATTGTTGCTGCTATTTGAATATTTGAACACTATAAGCTATATACTTCCCAACCTAGTATAAAAACCCAAAATTTTAAGAAAATTTTGGGGCTGTTGGAGAAAATTTTCAAAAAATTGATATATTTTCTTAAGAAAAATTGAATTTTTCTTCTTCGGTTTTATCGGTATTTTGGAAATTTTGTTCGGTCGGGATTATCGGTATTGAGAATTTTTCGGTCGGGATTTTTCGGTAAAAATACCGAAAAATACCGATACCGAAAAATACCGAAAAAATCAAAAATCTTTCGGTCGGGATTTTTCGGTACCAATACCGATACCGAAAACCGAAAAATACCGAAAAATACCGAACGGGATCCCGAACGGTCCGATCTCTATCAATAATATATGGAAATTTACAGAATGGTACAACAATTCACATCGGACATGGAAAGATCCATCGAGGGTTCATCAGCAAAATTGGTGAGCACCAATGAGCTGTCGGGCGGTGCTCGGATCAACCGGCTGTTCCACGAGCGATTTCCATTTGAAATTGTCAAAATGACCATTGACGAGAAGGAAATGCGCCGGGAGATCCAATTTGCTATCCGCAACATCCACGGTATTCGGTGGGTAAATTTTTTTAAAAAATAGTTTTGAAAAAAATTTTACCAATAAGTTTCAAAACGTGCATTTTGCAGGGTCGGCCTGTTCACGCCGGATATGGCTTTCGAGGCGATCGTGAAAAAGCAGATTGAGCGGCTGAAGGAGCCGTCGCTGAAGTGCGTGGACCTGGTGGTCAACGAGCTGGCCAACGTGGTGCGATTCTCGTCTATTCATTTTTCATCATTTTTTTTTAAATTATTCTAAAACAATCGTTTCAAAATCAAGTTAAAAAATCTCAGGTGCGAGCCTGTGCCGAGTGTGTGAATCGGTACCCACGACTGCGAGACTGTGTGGAGCAGATTGTGACCAACTTCATGCGCCAGCAGGAGGTGTTCACCAAGCAGCACATCTCCATGCTGGTGGACTATGAGCTTGCCTACATGTAATTTTGGCACTTTTATCGCTTTTTACCCAAATTCATGGAAATTATAAATTAAAAACCTATTCAAATATTTTTTTAATATTTATTATTTTTTAATTACCAGGTAGATTATCTTATTCAATAATGTTCGATAATTTTAGGAATACGAACCACGAGGACTTCATCGGCTTCTCAAAGTGATTGATATTTGGTTTTGATTATAATTATTTTTTGATTTCAGCGCGGAGGCTAAGGCCACCTCTACCAACACCAAGAAGAACCTGGGCAACCAGGTGATCCGCAAGGGATGGCTCTCGGTGCACAACATCAGTTTTGTGCGTGGCTCGCGCGAGTGTTGGTTCGTGCTCACTTCAGACTCGCTGTCATGGTACAAGGATGATGAGGTGAGTTATTTACTATATGATCATTGATCAAATAACCTTTTTCGTAAAGTACTAATTGCGGATTTAAGGGAATTTTTCATTCACAAAGTAATAAAAACAATTTTTGCAGGAAAAGGAGAAGAAGTACATGCTGCCATTAGACGGGATTAAGCTGAAGGATCTGGAGGCTGGGTTCATGTCGCGTCAGCACAAGTTCGCGCTGTTCTACCCCGACGGAAAGTGCGTTTTTTCCGGATTTTTAATTTTTACACCTTTCATACCCTTAATCGTCAGGGCCTTAAGCTTAAGAGATATTTTTTAATCAAAAAATTAAGATTAACACAAACAATTATATTTTCTCTCAATCTTTTTCCCATTCCCATAAGTATTTTTCTAATTCACAATTTTTAATGCTTTTACAGGAGGTGAATAATCCGCTGTTTTCCCTCACACTAACACAGCCGTGAGCTTGAATGCTTGAATATTTTTTGTGTCTAATGATATATTTTGTGGGCTTTGCCCTTTTACGCTTTCGATCTTTGGTTTTTTTCTAAACCACAAATGCACTAATACTTTATACTTTCCCTGAAGTGAATTTGTTGAGCACAGAAAAATCCATTGATTTTGCTTTAATTTGCCTTTGGTGTGCCATTTTATTTATTGTTTTTACAAATTCAATTCTTTTCTTCTCTCCCCTTCTAGGAACATTTACAAGGACTACAAAGAATTGGAGTTGAGCGCCAAGAACTTGGACGAAGTGGACGCCTGGAAAGCGAGCTTCCTCAGGGCCGGTGTGTATCCGGAGAAGGAGCACCCAGTGGCGGATGAGGTGGGTGAAAAATAGATTGATTCCGGACTAGAAACCAAAACTAAACTTGTTCAAAGATTTTCATTTACGTAGTCCCTAGCCAAAAAAAATTTTCTTTAAAAATTATATCCTTTCATAATCGGGCTAATGATTTTTTGTTTAGGAATAAATGAGTATTTTGTGAATTATTATTTTTTATTTTTTTACTTTAAGCAAGAGGTCAGTTTGTTTCCACATCAACCGAGGTCCATTTTTCCTTTTCCTCTCAAATCTTTGGAGGCTTTTTGTTGTGTCTGTGCAGTTTTTGTTCATTTTTCCTCTCATTTCACATTAGTTTTTAAAACTAAATTCACTCAACAAATTCACGTTTTTCTCAATAGAATGGTCACGTGGAAGAGGTGAGCAGTTTGGACCCGCAGCTGGAACGCCAGGTGGAGACCATCCGAAACCTGGTGGACTCGTACATGCGCATTGTCAACAAGACCATCCGTGATCTGGTGCCCAAAGCCATCATGCACTTGATCGTCAACAAGGTGAGTTCCTCAAAACATTGCATTTTCAAAAAAATCGATCGTAAAATTTTTTAAATGATTTTTCTTTTTATCAGCTGGCCGATTTTCTGCGGGACGAATTGCTGGCGAGTCTCTACCAGCATGGCGGTGACACTGTACGAATGAATCATTAATTTTTTAGAATTTTTTAATATTAATTTTTGGTCTTCAGGAGCAGTTGATGGAAGAGTCACCGCTGGAGGCGCAGAAGCGGGAGGAGGTGTTGAGGATGTACCACTCGTGCAAGGAGGCACTGCGTATCATCAACGACGTCAACATGGCAACCATCGCCACCGACATGCCTCCTGTTGTCAACGATTGGCGGTGAGTTTTTTTTCTTCTTATCACCTAAATTTAGATTTTTTTGTATTCTTCTTATTTCAATCGAAATTTCTCTTTTTTAGCAACAATTCCTCCCCGGTTCCTCGTCCCGCTCCTGCCCCACCCATGGGCCAAATGCCCACCAATCGTCCGGCGCCACAACCGCCGATGGGCGCTCGTCCAATGGTGGGCGCTGGTGCTGCCATGCCGGCGGTGCCCATCCAGAATCGACCCCTGCCGGGCCCGCCTGGTGGTCAAGTTCCGATGCCGCCAATGTGAATTTTTTAAAATATTATAAATAAAAAAAAATACATTTTGTAAAATTATGGATTTTGCACCAAAAAATTTTTCCGAAATTCCGGAGGGAAAACCCCTTTTTGTATACAGGCGACCCAATGATCCCAGGGCCCATCTCTGAGGAGGTAGATAATTGCTTTAGGTTTACGAGTGCTTGTCCCGTGATTCGTTCATTTTTAATTTTTTTTCTCGATTTTTATTAAAAATAAATATTAATTTTTGCTTTTTTCAGGCACACCAACGACCTTATGCACAACAGACCGCGCATTCCGGAAAGGCCGCAGATTCCCAGTCGACCATTTTGAGGAGGGAAAATCCCCAAAATCCAACACCAAACAGCCATTTCCCGCGGTCATTCATCTCAAACTTCCTAATTTTTCGTATTTGACTTCATTAATTTCACATAATTCGCACATTTCAATTCAAAAATTTATTTTATGGCAAATTCCCGTATATGAAATGGCCCATACCGGAGCTCTGATTTTTTTGTATAACGATTTATTTTTCGGGTCATTTAATATATGGAAATTAATATTAGTTCCATATTTATTTGTATTAATTTTTTGACCCTGTTTGTATAAGATGATAATATGAAGAGGAGAGTTGGAGATATCCCAGTAATAATCTCACCGTTGCAAAGTAAATATTATTATTTCATTATTTGATTGTTTGCATATTTATGTATTTGGTCACAGAATCCAATGGCTCTGATTTTAATCTTTTTTTTTCATTAATATTAAATTTATCAAAAATTGGTCCTTTGGCCCATCCTCCAAAGGATTTTTTGCGCTCTCATTCCCTCTCCATTTAATCTCACTCACTTTCTGCTCCAAATTCATGTGTTTTTTGGATTGTCAGTGATTGGTCAATTTTTTGGGATTAAAAAAATGTTTTACCAAATATTTTTCTTGGATATATAAAATTGTAAATTTTTTCCGATCGATTTTAGCAATAAATTCAAGAAGAGAACTTGACAACCCCCCAATCCCCGTTTTATTTTTTTCTAATTTGCAGGATTTTTTAAAATAAATTTCCGAGAAAATCAATGTCACAATATTAACAAAAAAAATTGATCACCGGATTCTTTGAACATCAACAGCATCAGCAGAGGGCGGCGGTGAGCAGCGAAAGTACAATGAAGGTGAGGATGGGCAATGTTGGGCGGAGCGGAGCACCCATCGTCGTCGGACCGTGAGTGCTTTTTCCTTCCTCTGTATTGACGAACAAATTTTCAAAAAAAAAGATTATTAATACAAAATCCCAACAAAATAATTTCAATAAGATGGATTTTTTGTTTCTTCTTACCCCTTAACTTTTCTTCATCTTCTTTATGGGTCCAGTAATCTTCCGGGGCTGGATTTTCCGCTTCCTCCTCCTTTTCCTCTCTCTCCGCGGAGAGGCGGCAACTGTCCGGTATCCGCAAGTGGCCCTTTGCGATATGTTGGATCCGCGCAATAGAATTACGGATCACTTGGGTGATCTGGCCATAGATCTGGTCCAAATAGGGGGGGG
>LDKF01000022.1:60833-94455 GCA_001026735.1 Rotylenchulus reniformis
AAATTCTTGAGGATTGAACTTAAAACCCTTTTACAAAAATTTCTATGTCCTCAAATCAGGGGCGTATCTAGGATTTGGTCCTGGGGGTTTACAGTTCACACCGATGTTTGGGGTCGCGAACTTTGGGACAATGGTGGTAAAGCTTGATAGCAATATCATAAGTGCTGGTCAATGTCTTGTGCCCACCCTCTGACATGATTCTGCTGTTTGCTATTTTTGCTAGCTGATCCTCTCTTCGGTTCCACCCCTTATGTACAAGTTCTTCGCCTCCCCGTCCAAGTACGCGCGTGGCGCAGTCGGTAGTGACTCTGTTTTCCGACCAAGGGGGACTCGCTCAAGTTAAGCTCTCGCTCCGGCGAAGCGACGTGTTTGTTGGTTCACGTCTCAATACGTCCCACGGCGGCCCCCTGGTTGAGCAGGCGTCCTCGCTGAGTGTCCCATCGAAAAGGGTGCAACTTTAGCACGAATGATGCTTGGGCGATGGTGGTGTGGCCCTGAGGCTGAAGACCCAGTGGTATGACGGAGGAGTAGGCACATGCCAGAAGGGCCATCAAGGTTGTATTCGGTTGGAGTCGCTGGACGCCGAGGCCATTTAAGATGCCTCGCAAGTCGTCGCGATGCCGTTTCCCATGGTTCCGCTCCCACCTGAGCCATGGTTTCGGGTACCACCCAAACTTTTTTTATTTTTTTGGTTCTAAAGAATCTAAAGATATAAACGAACAAAATAATGTTGCATTGATTACCAACATTTGAGGCAGGCGCGTATTTAGGGGGGGGGGGGNCCCCCCCCCCCCCCCCCCCAAGAGGGGGAAAAATATAAAGGCGTGTCCCCCCTCCCCCTCCCCAGGGGAGGTGGAGGAGGTGACGAAAAATTGAAATTTTTCTTAAGAAAAGAGTCATAATTTTCAAAATTTTCTCCGGCGGCCCCTATCGGGGCCGCCGAACCCCCTTTTACAGTGAAATTTCTCCAAAAAGTTGGAAAAAATTAATCATTTTTCTTTAAAAAGAGAGGTTAATTAGAAAAATTTTTCTCCGCGACTCCATTTTTAATATTTTTCTAAAAAATAAATCGAAAATGAGTGTATTCCTCCAAAAACTCGATTTTTCAGGGGTGTGTCCCCCCCAAACCCATCTTTGTCCCCCCAAAAAATCAATTTTTTCAGGAATGTGTCCCCCCCAAGACCAAATCCTAGATACGCCCCTGATTTGAGGACATAGAAATTTTTGTAAAAGGGTTTTAAGTTCAATCCTCAAGAATTTCACATCTATTTGGATGTCGAGATTGTTTCCTATTTTTTTTTCGCGAAAATGCCAGGTTTGAAATCCTAAAGTGTCGGCTCCTCAATTGTCGTGTTCGAATCTCAAAAAAGAAAAATGATGAAAATCAGACATTAGTCCCCTGCTGATCAAATTTCTCGTCGGTCAACACTGATCAGTCTTCCCCTCCCCCTCCCAAGGTGTTTCCCACACGACCTTACTCTCAAACAATTTTTACGCATTACCAGATTTTCGCCATTCCAAAAATTAGCAATAATAACAATTAAGTTAGTACGATATTATCGTTCCATTACATCAAGGATGAGATCAATAATGAAAGACAAATTTGGGATTTTGGCATTAAAAGTAAATTTTGGCCTTTCAAAAATATCCAAACAGAATGTCGCCCCGCATCGCGTATCCCCTGTTCCGGCGAAGGGCATCCTCGTAATGCCGCTGTTGCAAGGCCTTGTTGATCAGATTGTCGCCATTGGCGCCAACGGACAGTCGCTGTTCCTGCTGCCGGCACAACACTGCGCTCTCCACTAAAATTGCCTGAACAATTGTCATTTAAAAATAGAAAAGGCCTAACAATTGAAAGGAATGGGGAAATGACATGAGAGGGCCATTTTTGGGATTTGGATTCAGCCTGAATTCCGGCGCTCAATTCTCAAATGCATTTATTGTTGACCAAAAATTCCAAAAATTGAATTGATTCAGGAAAAAATCAAATGAAAAAAAAATGAAAGATTTGTATCCCACCACAATTTCCTTGGCGCAAAAGTTGAGGACATTGACTGCGCCGGGGTCCATGCCCATTCCTCCGGGTACCCCAATCCATTGCACGAATTTGCTCATCCAATCCGGCTTCCGCTTGCCCCTCTGACTGCAAAACGACGTCTGCCGCGCCTCGGAGAAGAGTTCGTAGAATTCCGCGTCCATCCGTGCGGTTCTGGCCGCGACCCGCCGCATGCGTTCCGTTTTCGTCCCATCATTGTTGGTGTTCGAATCGTCCAATCCCGCCAGCAAATGACCCATCACGTCGAACTCCCTTATGGAATTGATCAGGCTCTGCGTGCTTTAAAAGGAATCATGTACAAAAAAAAACAATGTCCGAGTTGTCAGACTTTGTTCCTTTTGCGTTTGATGAGAATGAAGGAGGGGACAAATCGAATTCATCCGGCTCGCCGGGTTGGAGCAGCTTGGAGGAGTTTGGCATCGCATCGACCAACTTAGAAGTGGATTTGATGGATGAATGTTGAATTGAAGGACAAACTTGCATGTAAACAATCAGCCGTCTGATCAGCGAAGGGTGACGTCTTAAATTCAAATTATATTTAAAAATGTTTTTTTTGCTAGCCAACAATACCTGAAGGCGAATACAATCTCAGTGTAACCAATGGAAGAACGACTAAATTTAAATGAAAATTAATCGGGTAATACACCATTGTGATTTTAGCTTTTTAGGTGGACTAGACTGAATCGGGGACGAAGCAAAGGTTTTCAAAATTTTCTCCGGTGACCCAAAGGCCGCTTGCTTCCCTAAAATTTTTATGGCTAAACCCTTGAAAATTGGTACGGGGGGGGGGAGATGGTGGAACTAAAGAAACCCAACCCAAGAAAATCAACCGATACCTTCTCGCCGTGGCAATTGCATGGGCCTTTTTGAGTAGCATCCGCAATTGGTCGCGCAGGAAATCCAGCAGAAAGTCCTTGCACATTTCAAGAGGACGATCCGAGTCGCCGTTGGAGAACATCATACAACTGAAAATTTAGAAATATTTTTGGTCAACCTAGATTTTTCAGTAAAATTTTCATCTTTGGGAAACATAAGTTTTTGCCATTTTAGTACAAATTTTCTTTTTTTTTTGCATTTTTGCAGACAAAATAATTGTTCACCCGATGATAAATCGTAATGGATATTCCTGTTTGTCCTCATCATTGGGGTGAGTACTGCAAAAGTTTTGGCCATTAAACAACGTGTTACTCGTTGTAGGGCCGTCTTCCATCGCGAACCCCTGAAAGCTGAAATCGTTAACAAATTCGCATTTTGTGAAATTTATACATGTAAAAATATGACCAAACAATAAATGGAATAATAAAAGATTTATTGTAAAAGTTAAAAGTAGAAAATCAGAAAATGAAAAACTATAAATTTCAACAAACAACAACAACTAAAATTCGATATGATAAGTATTTGCTCACGGATCACAAGAGCCATCGCGCCACCCGTCATACCATCAAGAAAAGGAGATCAACGGATAAAATAAAAAAATAAATAAATCCCACCGCTCCAGTACTCGAGAACAGTCGAACATTGGCTTCCCAATCTTCTCATTAACCCGATTGTGCATCTAACATAAATAAATAAATTAATTTAGAATAATCGAAAAATAAGCGAAATTCTCAATAATATTGTATAAAAAATTCTAATCGAATAATTTTCTATTCCCCGATATTTAAAAATTGCATAAGGCTTAAGTGCAGTATTTTTTGACCAACTTTTTCCCGAAATAGAAATTTCATTTTTTTTCCTCACTTCACACATCCAATTGGCAAAAATATTGCGGTTGTCCAGCTTTGGTGGATGCCTTTTCAAATCCTCACGAAAATCGGCGGCACAATGGTCACAGGGATAGGTCTGAAAACACAGTGTTTCAGTTGTCAACTAGCAAATCGCCAAATTAAATACAAATTATTTCATAAAATCCATTTTTTCAATTCAATTTTTTATTCCATCCGTTAAATGATAGGAAAAAGTCTATATTTTAATTTAAACTGTGAAATTAAAGAATTTGAAATGTTTTTATAAAAATCGGGCTCGAAAGATTTTTGTGTAGGAGTTGACAAGCCATATGACGGTGAAAAGCTTTGTGAAAAAGTTAATGAGCATAAGGAATAGAGATCAAAAATAAGATTTTTAGCAGAAAATCAATGAAGGTAGATCAAAAAAAAATATCAAGTCGTTGAAAAACTACCTTGGAAATGCTTTTTAACGTTTCCTGCATGTCAGTCTTTTGCTGCTGCGTCGGTTGGTCTGGATAATAAACACTCATCGTGTGCAACAGATCCCATGTGGATCTGAAAAAAACACTCATCAATCGAGTTCTCTGGATGAGGAATAAACCAAAATAATAAATTTTCCAAAAAAACAAAAAGTCTAATAGAATAGCCTTTTTAAAAAAGAAAATATCTGGGTTAATCTGGACAAAAATCCGGAAAAATTCGAAAAATCCTTAATATGATTAAAAAATATAATTTAAAATGTATGTGGAAAAAATTTAATGAAATAATATTTTAAAGATTGGACCTTCCAAAATGGAAAAGCAATCCTTTCACTAGCGATTTTCGAATAAAAAAATTTTATCCCCAAGTCCCTACCTTCCAAGTTTGTCCTTGTCCACCGGACAGTCCTTGCGCCTCTTCTCCATCGCCGTTTCTTTGCTCGTCGATGGATCTGTCCCATTTTGCTGTTGTTGCTTGTCCTCCTTGCCCTTCTGTTTCCCCATCATTTTGAGCATATCCTCGAAGCTAAAAAATATGTTTTCGGATCTGAATAAAAAAGAAAAATGCAACCTGAAACAAGCCTTGCAAGGTCGGCCGCCATGATCATCACGTGGCCCAAAATCCATCAAAATACACAGAAAATGTGGAAAAATGTTTAACAACACAAAAAATATGTAAATAAATCAGTAATATGGTTGTTGATCTGGTGAAAAATCAGATTTCTGACCATTATGGGTGTATATTTGGCCGATAAATTTGTAAATAAATGAAAATACAAAGAAAGAAAATCCCGTTTAAAGCGTCGATGATAATGATTATGCCTGACATGATAACAATATTAACCACGAGTTGGACAATTTTCTGTCATGTTCCTATTGTTTCCATTGGACGCCGCCCTTGCATCGTCCTCTTTCACATTCCTTGCATTTTTCGTCTTTTTGCCTTGATCATCCGCGATTATTCGCTCTCGCTCTTCAGAGGGTGGCGGAGTTCGCAGGATCTAAACGCAATAATACTCTTATTTATTTATTATTATTTTATGGATTGAACCTCCTGAATGTGCTGAACAATTAGGTCGATGGCAACGTCGTTCTCGGCGCCCCTGGGGATGATGACATCTGCGTACTTTTTTGTTGGCAGACAAAAGTCCTCGAACGCCTTCAAACAATGGAAAACCAAAAAATAATTATGAAATTAATATTTAAAAATTATATTTACTAGTATTTGTTCAAAATGTGCCAAAATTTCCGATATTTTCGAACTAATTCAATAGCCATAATGGTCAAATTCACCCACCGGCTTCACAAGAGTCAAATATTGATGTAGAATGTGCTCCAATGGGCGTCCTCGTTCCTCTGTGTCTCGCTCAACTAATAAACGGATAATTGTGTCGATTTGGCCAAACCTACCTCGACGCGCCAGCCGAATATCCGGGTCCGCGTCAACAAAGCTTAAGAAATTAAATGATCAGTGATCCAAAAAATACCAAAAAGTTACATTTTGAGATCGAAAATGTCCCTTAGCTCCTAAATTGAAGTTAAGAAGGAATTATTGTTCGAAGCACCACATCACTACATCTACTATATTTATCCCGCTGTACAGCCGATCTCTCACCTGGTCAAAGAAGATCAAGATACCCTCCACCAAAATGACTTCTGCCGGATCAATCCGTAAAGCATCGTCGGCCCGTCTGAAGAATCAAAGCCAATTAGATAAAATCTGAAGTCACTTTCTAAATCGAGGTTTTTTTACTTAGGATCCTATGAAATAAAAAATTGGACATTATATTTGATTGCATTTATAAAATCCGATTAATTTTTGAAAACCAAGAATAAAAACCGTACCTCCCCCTAAAAGCGACATTTAAAAACAACAAAACTTAAGCAAAAACGATAAAACAGGTCAATATTCAATCAAGAATTTTTCAAAAAATGAAAAAAAACTAACAATAAGCTGTTTCTCGGGAGTATGGTAAATGGTTTTCAAAAAGGGTGTCTTTTAACTAGTGCCTTAAAAACAAATTAGTCATGTTGGGAAAACCCCTTCTCCCCCGTCCACGCACCTCCGTTGTGTGCGAAAATCGTATTTGGGGATGACCACGGCATTGCCCCGCTTCAGTTCCCGCAGTGTTTGCACCATAAGCTGGTGCTCCAGTGCCGCCGGATGGTCAAAGTTGAAGTCCCCGCTCTCGGCCCGGGCCATCTCCTCGTCAGAAGTGAGGTCCCGATAGAAGGACTCCTGCGAAATGGTCACCACCCGTCGTTTGTGGCTCCCGTTCAGCGCCAACCGCTCAATGATTCGCGAGCAAACGGAAGACTGAAAATGGAGACAAAAATTGATCCATTCAGTTTTTTTTGCAATTTTGCGAATTTCCCCCAAAATTAGTAATTTTTATTAAAAATTTGAAAATTTTCATTCTTCCATGGGAATTAGTTTTAAAAAATCAAGCATATGCCGTCTTTTGAGCTAATTAGTTACCAGTCTTAACCTTTAGCCCTGCTCTACCTTTAAAAAAATCATTACCTTTCCTGACGCGGTCCCTCCCGCAACTCCAATAATAAAAGGCGTGATGGGCATTCACTCGAGCCGAAAAAATAAAATTATTGATTTTCTTCAAACACACCATTAGATAGTGCTAAGATAATAAAAAGGATTGGATTTTAAATATTAAGGCAAACATCCGAGAAATAACAAATTTAAAAGATTTAAATTTTTAGATCAATTTTTCCTCGTGATCAAAAATCCAATCCCAAATATTAGACAAATCTATTGTTGTGAATTGAAAATGAAAAATAATAATAACAACAATATTTATCGCCATAAAACAAGAAACAAATAGTGTTTGCGGATCCGATCAATCCAGCCAAAAATGTCTGATTGTCGTGCAATTTTCACGCCTCGCTGGGCATCGATCGAATAATGTCGGAATCGCCCGGGTCCGTGATGGACAGCATGGAAACGCGGAACAACTTCCCGCAGGCGGTGCCCAGCTCGATGTTGTTCCCGTGGTACTCGTGCACTCCGGTTTTGGCCAGCATCGCATAGTACTCAATTTCACTGCGCCTTAACAGAAAAAATCTTTAATTCCCATTAACAAAAATTCTTTGTTTTAACAATTTTTTAATTAATCGAAAAACCCTATTATTTCGAATTTCGAACTATATTACAAGAATCAAATGTCAAAATTAAAGAACCATTTAATCTGGGAAAAAAAGGGCGCTACTATGAAGACGGCCCATTTTGGGACTCAAACTTTTTTTGAGTCTCGGGACTCAAAATCGATAATTCTCGTCATTTTATTATACAACATTGTAATTTTTACACAACAAATCAACAAATGCATTGAATAATCTGTTTTTAACCCGACAGCAAAATGCTTGACTTGAAAATTGAGAGCAAGTTCGGTTATCTGCCAGTATGAAATACTGGCGTCACAGAAATCTGCCCGTATGAAATACGGGCGGCACAGAAATCTGCCAGTATGAAATACTGGCGTCACAGAAATCTGCCCGTATAAAATACGGGCGGCACTGAAATTTGCCAGTATGAAATACTGGCGTCACAGAAATCTGCCCGCATGAAATACGGGCGGCACTGAAATTTGCCAGTATGAAATACTGGCATCACAGAAATCTGCCAGTATGAAATACGGGCGGCACAGAAATCTGCTAGTATAGTATGAAATACTAATTTTTGTTAATAAGAATCAAATGGATATTCGAATTAAAAACGTCTTTGAGTACCGGGACTCAAAAAAAAAGTTTGAGTCCCAAAATGTGCCGTCTTCATAGTAGCGCCAAAAAAAGTCCTTAACACACTTTTGTTGTGGCAATCAATTGTCTTTTTCGTCCTTATTGGGTGAAAGGGAAAAGTCAAGTGTGATTGCTCTACAATTGTTCCTCCTCTTGTGTCACCAAAGCATAGGTTGAATGTCAAAGATGAGACTCATTTGGAGGAAATTTTCGCAATTATTTAGAAAAACCTAAATTTTATTTTTATCAAAAGCAAACCTAAGGGAGGGCGTGTTGTTGGAGATGATGACCAGCTTGGCCTTGCCCGACCGAATTGTTTTCAGTGTTTGTTTGTAGCCCAAGCAGTACTTGCCCGACTTGGTCACCATGGTCAGCCGAGCATTGATGTTTTCTGCCGATTTCTTCTAAAATTTATTTTTCGAATTTATATAAAATAAGCGAATTGCAAGACAGACCTGTTTGCCAACAGCCATTTCGATTTTGATTCAGAATAAAGAAAATTAGCTCAAAATCTTAAATTATTATTATAAATCTATCGGGGTTTTAGAAGTTGGCTGCAAAAAAATTGCTCGGCGATTCATTAGTTTGAAATTATTGAAGGGTATTCACAATGGTACTAAAATTTGTCAATTGCCTAGGTTCTACTTCAACCTTATAAGCAAAGTATCTGACAATTTTGTCTGATTTTAGAAAATGTAATTATAAGTGTTATGCCAAAATATACTGCGGTCGCTGGAGCAAGATCAATTTAAATACATTTTTGGGGTCGGAATAGGGCTTTGAAACGAAAAGTACAGTTTGGATTATAACTCGGTTCAAAAGAAACCTAGAGAAATGAATTTGGTATGGAAAAATAGAGCTAAATATTAGCTACAAAATCAGCCTAAGCCCATCCGAACTGGCCTAGTTTAAAAAAAGTTATGGCCAAAATGATCACTAGTATCGGCCAATTCACAAAAAATATCGGCACGAGTGATCATTTTGGCCATAACTTTTTTAGACTAGGCCAATTCGAATATGCTTGGGCTTATTTTGTAGCTAATATTTAGCTCTATTTTTCCATACCAAATTCATTTCTCTAGGTTTCATTTGAATCGAGTTATAATCCAAACTGTACTTTTCGTTTCAAAGCTCTATTCCGACCCCAAAAAGGATTTAAATTGATCTTGCTCCAGCGACTGCAGTATACTTATATTCGTAAGGTTGATTAAAATTCCGTTTACTATGATCTAAATGCTATTATAAACTTACAAAAAATTCGACTCTCTACAGATCACTCATTTAATGAACTGATATAAAGCATGAAATTGATCCTATCAAATCAAACGCTTTCCCTTAATGATTCAAAACTTAATATCGGGATCTTCATAGTTCAATTAAAAGTTATGCAAAAAGTCCAATTTAAAGTCATTGAAAAAGAAATCGTAGCCAATTTTAAGACCTGAATAAATTGTATTTCATTCATTTCCAAAATTTTATCATCGAAGAAGAGAAGAATTTGCAGAAAGATGTGCCAAGGAAAAAAATATGATTGATCGATTTATGGATGGTTTGTCATTATCTGCACAAGATCTTTCTTCACTTCGTCCAATACGCCTGTTCATTGGCCTCCACGAAGACGCAACACAAGGTGGAGGGTAGACTCCTTCTGGATGTTGTAGTCAGCGAGAGTACGACCATCCTCGAGCTGCTTGCCAGCGAAGATCTGTTGAGAAAAGTTTAGGTTTTTGGTGCTTTACCGGGTCAAAATCAGATCATACCAAGCGCTGCTGGTCCGGCGGGATTCCTTCCTTGTCCTGGATCTTGGCCTTGACGTTCTCGATGGTGTCACTGGCTTCGACCTCCAGGGTGATGGTCTTCCCGGTGAGTGTCTTCACGAAGATCTGCATTCCTCCACGGAGACGCAAGACCAAGTGAAGAGTCGACTCTTTCTGGATGTTGTAGTCTGCGAGCGTGCGGCCGTCCTCGAGCTGCTTGCCAGCGAAGATCTGTAGAAAAAAGTTTAGGTTTTCTGCATTCGAAGAAATCAAATCAAACCAGGCNAAAAGTTCGAAACTCTCTACAGATCACTCATTTAATGAACTGATATAAAGCATGAAATTGATCCTATCAAATCAAACGCTTTCCCTTAGATGATTCAAAACTTAATATCGGGATCTTCATAGTTCAATTAAAAGTTATGCAAAAAGTCAAATTTAAAGTCATTGAAAAAGAAATCGTAGCCAATTTTAAGACCTGAATAAATTGTATTTCATTCATTTCCAAAATTTTATCATCGAAGAAGAGAAGAATTTGCTTAAGATGTGCCAAGCAAAAAAAAATGATTGATCGTTTATGGATGGTTCGTCATTATCTGCACAAGATCTTTCTTCACTTCGTCCAATACGTCTGTTCATTGGCCTCCACGAAGACGCAACACAAGGTGGAGGGTAGACTCCTTCTGGATGTTGTAGTCAGCGAGAGTACGACCATCCTCGAGCTGCTTGCCAGCGAAGATCTGTTGAGAAAAGTTTAGGTTTTTTGTGCTTTACCGGGTCAAAATCAGATAATACCAAGCGCTGCTGGTCCGGCGGGATTCCTTCCTTGTCCTGGATCTTGGCCTTGACGTTCTCGATGGTGTCACTGGCTTCGACCTCCAGGGTGATGGTCTTCCCGGTGAGTGTCTTCACGAAGATCTGCATTCCTCCACGGAGACGCAAGACCAAGTGAAGAGTCGACTCCTTCTGGATGTTATAGTCTGCCAGTGTGCGGCCGTCCTCGAGCTGCTTGCCAGCGAAGATCTGTTGGGAAAAGTTTAGGTTTTTTGCATTTCGGTCAGTTAAGAGATCATACGAGGCGCTGCTGGTCCGGGGGAATTCCTTCCTTGTCCTGGATCTTGGCCTTGACGTTCTCGATGGTGTCACTGGCTTCGACCTCCAGGGTGATGGTCTTCCCGGTGAGTGTCTTCACGAAGATCTGCATTCCCCCACGGAGACGCAAGACCAAGTGAAGAGTCGACTCCTTCTGGATGTTATAGTCTGCCAGTGTGCGGCCGTCCTCGAGCTGCTTGCCAGCGAAGATCTGTTGGGAAAAGTTTAGGTTTTTTGCATATCGGTGGGTTAAAAGGTAACATACCAAGCGCTGTTGGTCTGGCGGAATCCCTTCCTTGTCCTGGATCTTGGCCTTGACATTCTCGATTGTGTCGCTAGCCTCGACTTCCAGAGTTATGGTCTTTCCAGTCAGGGTTTTGACGAAGATTTGCATGATGGCGTTGATCGTTTGATTGAAAGCTTTGAAGAAATGAGAGTTTGTTTGATCGCTAAAAAATTATATGAAAAAATATAAAATTTGAAAAATAGGTATATGGAAATGGGAAATGAAGAAATAAATCAATCGATAAGGAGAAATAAGGGAGAACTGGACCAGCACCAACAGAGGTGGCTCTCCCTCATCGGACCAATGAAAAGATATGTCGAGTGTCGACTATCGCTAGAGCAACACAAATTGAGAAGAGACGAGAGAAATGGTGTGTTGGGAAAGTGGAGAGCGAAGGATGGGGAAGAGAAAGAATCGAATGAACCAGAAAATGAAGGGACGAGGGGGAAAAGGCCTTGCTTTTATGCAGAGGAACGAGGATGGTGGTGGGAGGAGCGGAGGGAGGTGATGTGAATGCGGAGAGCTGTTCTAGTTTCGAAAGAAAGAGGAATAAAAATATGAACGGGATGACTGACTGACATGTGAGTGAACATTGGACCGGACTAATGATTAGCAAAGACGGTGGAATTAATAGAGGTGAGGAAAGTGTGGGGAAAAGATGAAAATGGAATGAACAAAAAAAATGATGAAAATTGCAGTTTGCAAATTGTACAAGTATTTAAAATCGGCGTAAAAATTCTGTAGAAATCAAATTTTATTTTCGGCGCTATGATTTTATGACGCGTAAACATTCCATGTTAAATTATTGTTGTTTGTTTCTTTTTCCTCGATTTATCCACTTTTTATGTGCTATTTTGCAAAGTCCATTTCTATCGAGAGACTATTTTAATTCTATAGTCTGTTCTGCTTGCTGAATAGGATTTTCGTTTTCAAACTTTTAGATTTAGTTTTTCCTTTGAAATTTTGCAAGAATACATATTCTTTTCCGATGATTTCAATTAAGTAAACAAGGATCACTTCACACTATTTTTAATTCTGGAATTTTGCTGAAATGATCATGATTCATAAATTCGGCGGATGATGAATTCATGAATGAAGAATCCTGATCCTGAAGGAGAAGAGTGAAGAGCTGCTGAAGAGATTCCTAAATTTTCCAGAAGATTCGAAGATTCTAAATTTTCAGATTTTCGTGTTGAAAAAATAGTCATTCAAACTAGGGTAGCACGGGGACGGGGATTTGTGAAAAATCGGGGACGGGGATTTCCGGGGATGGCCCGGTCGGGGACGGGGACGGGGATGGAAAATCGGCCGGGGACGGGGATCGGGGTTTTCGGGGACGGGGATGGGTGAAAAAATTTCTAAGTCTTTTTTCCGAAAAAAATTTTCCCAAAATTTTTATAAATGTTATATATAAAAAAATTTTCAAAGTTTTATTAAAAAATGAGCATTTTTTGATGAAGAAATTTTCTATGTATGAGGTGCCGGCGGCCCCGATAGGGGCCGCCGGCACCCTTCAAACCATTTTACCGCCCTTGTTTGGCCAATGTTTGGCATTATTCGGATCATGGATTCAAGATCAGCTAGCCGGAGAAATTTTTTTTTGAAAATTTAGATCATTTTCCTTAAGAAAATTGGTCATTTTTAATGAAATTTTTAAACAAATCATTGTGGGAGGTGGCGGCGGTCCCGATAGGGGCCGCCGGAGAAAATTTGGAAAATTAAGACCCTTTTCTTTTAAAAAATTGCTTAATTTTATGTACTTTTCTTTTACTTCCTGTTTGAAAATTCAATAATTATTATTATATAAAATAGTTTTTCTGATATTTATTATTTTTAATGTTTTTTATTCTAAAAAGTTTTTGTAAAAATTTTTATGTTAAGCAACAAAAAAAAATGAACGAAAAAGACAAAGGAAATAGTTTAAATAAAATATGTGTGGACGGGAATTGAACCCGCGACCTCACTGTCAATAAACCAGCATTGTACCAGTGAGCCAAAGTACCAATGACTAGTTCTCCGCCAAATTCCTTTAACAATTGGATCCAAAATGGCATCTTTAGGAGTGTATGTTCATCCCCGAATCCCCGCGGGGATGAGGGTCGGGGATGGGCTCGTCGGGGACGGGGACGGGGATGAGGCCCAAAAATGTCGGGGATCCCCCCCCCCGCGTGCTACCCTAATTCAAACCTAAAATATTCGGACTCGGTCGTTTCATCCCCCACGTTTCATCGCCAGAGCAAGAAAAATCGTTATAACTCAGCTCAAATGCAACCTAGAGAAACAAATTTGGTGTCATTAGATAGGCCTAAATGTCTCTATAAAAATGCAAAAGAGATCATCCGGATTGGCCAAGTGAGAAAAAAAGTTATGGCCAAATTAGGCACTAAAATCGTGATTTTGGCCAAAGATTTGGCCATAACTTTTTTCTCACTTGGCCAATCCGGATGATCTCTTTTGCATTTTTATAGAGACATTTAGGCCTATCTAATGACACCAAATTTGTTTCTCTAGGTTGCGTTTAAGCTGAGTTATAACGATTTTTCTTGCTCTGGCGATGAAACGTGGGGGATGAAACGACCCCACCGTAAAATATTTCATGTACAGTAATACTGTACGAAAAGAAGAATGCAGAGAGGAAGGATTGCACAAAGTAAAAATCAAGAAAATGTAAAGAAATATTAATTTTTTACTCTTTATAAAAAGGTAACGGATAAATTGAAGTTGGAGAGTGAAAAAGTGATGAAGTCCTTTAAACAAAACAAATTATTCATTGTCCACAATTGAACCAATAAATCCCAAAGAAATATCAGTATGACATCAACCATATCTCTGTAAAACAAAAAAATATTTTATGCAAAAATAAAAACTGATATGTAAAATGAAATGGCGCTTTTCAAGTTTTTAGCAAAAATGAGGCTAAATTCGAGGGTTTTGGCACTGAAAAGGCGTCATGAAATTTGGCAAAATACAAAAAATTGATAATAATTAAAATGGTTTTGGTATTCAGTTTTGGCATTGGTCAAGGAATTGAAGTCACTTCACTAGGCGAGTAGCAAAATCTGGGCGCTTGGTGGCTGTAGTCGGCAAATTTCAGCGGTTCATCCTTCAAAAATGTTTTTTTTCAGGAGCACCCTAGGTAAATTCTGAGCTCGGAATTCAAGTTCTATTACAGCAGCCGATTTAATTAAAACCAGTCCCATACTCATTGTTAGAGAGATTTCTCCCTCCGAAATCGAAAAAATTTCAGGGGGTAGGAGAAGCCCAAAACAAAGTAAAATCGTAAACTTAAAAACAATTGACCAATTTTTTAAGAAGAAGACTAAAATTGCAAAATTCACACCGGGGGTTCCCTGCGATTTTCTATATGTAAAAAGGACCTAAAATTGCACAATTCCTTCGGCGCTTCCTATGGTGGCCAACTATCCTCTTCAAAGTCCCGGGTTAATTTTGCTGGCTAAGGGCCCGATTGAAATTCATTCTTGATAATTTTGACTATCTTGGGAGTATTGTTTGGGTTCATAGAGGGTTGAACCCTTTTAAAAAACCTAAACTCTTATTTTCCGTTCCATTTTCTACCTGCATCACCACCATTTTGTTGTATGCCCTTGGCCATGCTCCACCAAAGTCGGCCCTTCCGCCGCTGTCAACCTCGTACGGGGATCTCCTGATGCTGTTCAGGTCCTCCTCCACCACATCCGGATAGGCCGGCGGTGGGTCCCCCGCGTCCGCATTCCGCATGAAAAACACGGAACTGGTCTGGAAGATGGCCATCCTTTGGGGGAAAATACACAGTTTAGAGGGGATTTGACACATTTTGGAATAAAAAACTTGTAATTTTTATAAATTTTATAAAAAATATGGAGAGAAAAATTGCGGAATCCAAATAACTAACATCAGCGCGAACAGGAGGATGGTCATGCCGAAACAGGCCAAGAAAAAGGAGTATCCATAGTGCTTCTCAAAGGTGTTCTTGACGCCGATCAAGTAACGGGATTCCAACATTTCGGCGTTGATCAGGAACACAGCCAACCCGATGCAGCAGAGCAGAACTAAAAAAAGGAGAAAAAAATGTTATTCTTCAACAGAGCAAAAAGAGTGCAACTGGTACGGCAAATAATAAATATGATTACTGTAAATATATAATAAAGAGGCTAGAATGATTGTTGCAATGGAGGGCCAAAAGTATCGGAATTAAATTGGCGAATTTGAGAAAATTTTAAACCGAGGATGCCTATAAAGGATATTTTCCAGAAAAATCGTAAAGAATTGGGACCCCTAAAAATGGACCCATACCATACAAGACAATCCTCGATTAATCTAATCATAAATAACTAATGGAACTCACAGGCGAAGGCCAGAAGGACGTCCATGACAACCTTAAAAAGGGCACCAAGTAAATTAAATGATCACTGATCACTGGTCAGCCACCGTGGTGATCCGGGCCAGATGCCGTTTGGTCAGACCAATCCCGAGGGCGGCCATCGCCCCGACGCCCAGAGCCATTGTGATTAACATGATGATCAGGACGGCATAGTGCCAACCTGAAGAAGAGGAGGAGATAGAATAGGGCAGAGAAACAGAGAACGAAAGAGAGAGAAGATGGCAGAGAAGCAGAGAAAGGGAGAGAGAGAGAGAGACTGACCGAAAAAGTAGGGGGTGCGCAGCAACTTCTTGCGACAGTCACCGATCAGCATGAACCGGCACACATCCACTCGTTCATAGTAATCTGAAAGCAAGCTAATTTGTGAAATGGAAAGTCGGGATCTGTAAGCATCGATGTGAAAAAATCAGGATAACCGCAGAGTAATTGGTACTATACGGTAAATTTCCCCATTTTTCCCGAAAATAATAAAAATTAACCCACCCACAGTCTACTAGGCATATTTTTGGTGTTAATCCGAATCAGAAGCAGAAAAAAAATCAGCCCATCAAAATTTTTCCTCGAGGAGAATCTCTGTTCTTCCTCCCGGGTGTGCCGACACTTGCAGCCCATTCGCTATAACTCGGTTCAAATGGGAGCTAGGAAAATATGTTTATTATCAAAAAATAGAGCAATAAATTAGCTACAAAATGAACTAAAGTCCACCCAAATTGGTCCATTGAGAAAAAAGTTATGGCCAAAATACGTTGGATTTGGCCAAAATCGTTATTTTGGCCATAACGTTTTTCACAGTTGTCCAATTCGAGCGGGCTTAGTGCCAATTTTTAGCTAATTTTTTGCTCTTTTTTTTGACACCAAACCATTTCTCTAGGTTTGGTTCTAACCGAGATATAGCGATAGCCGCAAATGTCCTACATCCATAAGAGACTAAACACAAAATCCATCCATCGACTCACTGATCAGATCGTCGGAGAAGATGTACCAGCAGCCTTGGCCCTGGCCCGGACAGTAGATCCACAGCCCACTTTGGATGCTCCGGCCCACATCGGTGTCTTCGGCGACCTAAAAAATAAAATGCAAAAATTTTTTGAAAATTCTTTTGGACCTGCCAAGCTGGGGTGATGGTGGCGATGAACAGGAAGAACTCGCTGGCAGAGGTCAGGCCCAGGGTGGCTAGCTGGATTTTGTTGAGCCGAGAACGCAAGTCCAACATTTTTCCTATGAAAATCCCTAAAGTCGAAAATAAAGGGAAATGAATGTAAAAATTGTCGAATAAAATCATCGCGAAGGGTCTGAAAATTTCCCAATGAAAATATCGATTTTCCAGATTTCGTCTTTATTAAAACCACAGTATTTTGATGGCAAAATGCATAATGTTGGCAGAAATTCGAATTCAAACCAAAATCCAATTCCCATCCTTTTTGTCGATGATTTACACGAACCGCGGATGGAGGGGAAGGGATGCGGAAATTTGAGGGGCAAGAACCAGTTTCCTGCCTCCTAATGGGTGAGGGGAAGGGGGAGGAACATTGGGATTTGGGAGATGATTGAGGGTTGAACAATTCATAGAGGAAAGTGAACGGAGGGGAAATAAATTATCGATGGATCACCCACCTTCCCAAATTTATCCATTGAAAATATGTCCAAAAATAAGTTCAAAAATTATATTTCGAATAAAAAATTGAAGTTTTTTCCTCTGGACCTCATTTTTTGAAATCCCGGATCTTTCCTGTCCAAACCATGAAATTCAAGACGCGAAAGCTTGATCTGAAAAATCCAGGCCTTGGATTTCTTGGATCCACAAGTCCAGCAGGTCTTAACCCGTCTTCAATCCCGACAAAAAGTAAAGAAAAAAAATGCAAATCGGGAACTAAACAGCTATCGATCGATCAGCTGTTATAGAATGGAACTAGAATGGAACAAAATTGAAAAATTCCAATCGCCGGCGGGGAATTTGAAATGGTTTACTTAATGGTATCGGGGGAGGGAAAGTGCATTGGAAAAATTGAGAGGAATGGAATGGAATTGATATGGAATTTCCGAAGGAATTCAAAATGAACTATTTTGGAGGGGAAGAGTGATCCGGATGGATTGCGATCACTGATCAAGTGGTCACAAAATCCTGCTTGGATGGTACGGAATCAACATTTGATTAGGTTCAAAACTTCCGATCTTCATGGTTCTGCATGTATCTACCATAGCTGTGAATATGCATGGTTTTTCTGCCGACCAATAGGTTGGCTAATAAAGTTAATTAAACTTTTCCGAACCCGACTGCTTTTATTCCGGACAAAAATTTTTTCCCAGCCAAACTTTTTCCCGATCGAACATCAACAAAGATGGAATTCGGTCAAAGCGAAGAACCCTTTCAATGACAATGCCCGAGGGGCATGGAAAATGAACGATGAGAACGGAGTGCCACCGTCCCCCCCCCCCGCCACAGGTGTAGAGCACAGAGAAAGCCATTCGGCGCCCCAGGGGATGCCGAGGTAACAAGGGCAGCAAAGGCAAAGCAAAGGTGTGTGACCGACGGAGACGGACGGACAAATGGGGATGGAGGAAGAGCGCGGAAGGGGAAGGACGGCGAAAAATCCCATCATTCATCGGTATTGCCCCCAATCGATTGTCCTTGGGGGATGGAAAAGGTGCATTTTGACACGGGAAAAATGGACAGCAAAAATGGAGATTGGGGAAAAAATCGGGAAAATTGATGGGGAAGGAAGGATAAGGCAGCAAAGGAGGAGGAATAGAGAAAGAGGTAAAAAAATCTCGATCCACCAATTTGAAGCCGGATTTTATAAAATTCGGGAATCGATGGCAGAGATTGAAAACGAGGGGTGGTGGAAGGGCCAACCCCAACAACAAAACAAGGAAAGAATCCCATAGGACATAAAGGAAGAAGGGGCATTGAGGCTGCAGATGAGATCTGTTGAGCTGATCAGTGATCAGATTCCGATCAGGCTCCGATCGATTGATCCTTCCATTCTGATCATGATCAGTGATCACCCGTCCGCCCATCGAAATCCGGCCACAGGCGGCAGTGGCGGAAGTTCGCGCATGGCGAACCAACTCTCCCACTGCTGGGCCGGATCATCGGCGTCCTTCATCATCATTGTGGATGGTGTATGCGGCTGGGGATACTGCATAGATTTAGAGCGGGAAAATTTGACTTGAAAAATGTTCAGAAATTAAATAAAATTTGCTAAGAAAACCCATCGAACACCCATAATTATTCCTCACCATGGACGGAGGCGGTGTCCGCGTTCGGAAGTTGTATTTTGGTCCCAAATCCGTATGGGATCGACCATTGTGGAGCCGGAGGAGGTGGACTAGTGCCGGTGCCAAAGAGGTAAAAAGTGCCAAGACCGAGGCGCATTCCACATAAAAGGAGTAGCCACGACGTTTCTAATGAGGAAGAAAGGCTCGCTTTAAACTCACGATAGGTTCGGGAAATGAATCCGGGCCTTTCCCCCCAAATGCCAAGACCAAAAAGTCAAAGGATTCCCTCTATTAAAATTTTTTAAGGGACTTTTTCTTGGAAATTGGAAAATTTTCTTGAAAGACATTCCAATTTTTTTCAAAATTTTCTAGGCCGGAAACCCTCCTTCCGGAGGAGTAATTCCTCCCTTCCTTAAAAATTTTTCTGGGTCTGAATGAATCTTTATGAAATCCCGATTCCCAAAATCTCTCGCTCCGATTCACCACACCTCGTAGATCCCGCTGACACTGACATGAAAGAAGCGGTACTCGACCTAAAAAAAGTTAATAAAAAAAGTTAATTGGAAAAAGTTTAAGTTTAGTGAGGGGAAAATCGGAAAATCATTCCGAACCATTTGGGATAGCATGGCAAAGGAAACGGTGGCGCCGGCGTGGATCAGCACCGCCACCGCCATAAGGGCGATGAACGCGAGGGCGGAGATGCGCCGAGTGGGCGGATGGAAGGAGAGGGCCAACGAGAACAGGGCCAGAAAGGCGACGAACTGGGCGGCCAGGTAGACGAATAGCAGATGGCGTTGCCAAGCTTAATTGAGGGGAGGGGGAAGATAGATATAGCAGAAATAGAGGGTATAGGGCATGATACTGTAGGATGGTAGACCAGTACCAATACCAGTACCAAATATTGGTACGAACCCAATACTATGATAGCAGAACCAGTACCGGTAATATAAATAGTTCATACTGGTGTTGGCGATATGACTGTGATGATAAGGTGAGCGATATATATGGTAAAATGACCGCTGACATCAAAAGCCAGTGACTACTACGATGACGGGTTTAGTACCGGCATTGGTAAGGGTTTCTCGGGAATTGTTAACCTAATACAGTATACATATATCAGGGTAACGGTACGGTGGAATGAATCCTATCCAATGACTGCTAAAGGAAAATACTCAAATGTGTATGTACGGGAAGGAGTATGGATGGTACCGTAGAAAGGCGGAGTGCGCATGTTGAGCAGCTCAGCGGATGTGTAGAAATTGAAGTCCGAGTCTGTGAACACGTAGGCACACGTGTACATGCCATTGGGCCTGGAATTGGGGTGAGGATTTTGTTGGAGGAATAGGGATCTATACATAGCTGGATAATTTCTACAAAATATCTACCCCGCCCCTAAAAGTAAGATTTTCACAGATTTTGAGCAGGTAAGCCAATTTTTTTTCCAACCAGCAGACTGGTACCTTGTCTGGCAGTTGAGCCATAGTCCACTCTGCACCCATTGTTGAATTTCCCGAGCATACACCACCTAAAATGAAAAAAAACTATTAAAATGCTTTAAAACGTACTGTCAGGGTCCAGGAACAATTAATTTATTAGTTTACAGACATACAGTAGAGTGATGCACAATCGTTTCGTAAATTTTTGAGTTTGGCGAAATGCATTTATACATTTTCAAGTTCCTCCGACCAAAGTCTCTAGTTTTGGGCCGACCAGACTCGACCTGCCAGCTTGGTGTCAGAACGGCCGCAAATCCTGACACGATGCCAACAAGGCCAAGGGCCAGCGAAATGAGCTGGGGGATTGTCAATGGTATTAAGGCATCGGGCGAAGAAGACATTTCTGGCCCGATCTGATCTTTGATCCCTTGATAAGGTCAAAATACATACAGTACGTGTTGAGTTATACCGAGAAATATAAAATCGAAGCAAAAATTCCATTGAATTGGAAATTTATTTTTGGCTTTAAGATTTTATGAAGCGAAAGTTTTCCTTTATGAACTTTCTCTCTGCATCTTTTCTCTGTGTACTCTTTTCACGTTATATTTCTCTACCACTTCAGTGAAAGATTCGCTTCATAAAATTCTAGGTTCAAAGCAATTCAATCGGCGCCCAATTTTCATTTTATTACGGTACATTTGGAAATGCTATTTTGAACAATGTTGGGAAAAGAGCGGAGCAATTGTTGGAAAGGCCGGAGCCAGAGCTAAATTTTTGAGAAGTCCGGAGCCGGAAATTTTCACGGGTCGGAGCTGGAGCCAAAATTTCTGATTTTCCTGATTTTGAGTTTCTAAGAAAATCGTTAGGTTTTACGAAGCTTTTCAGCATTTTTGGGTGAATCATCAGTGTTTCCATTTAAATGTTGACCCATAAACATGAGTCCAGATAAAAGGGTAGATGCACCATCGCTTGGTCAATTTTGATCAAAATACATATTTTTATGACTTTTTCCAATCTTGGTGTTGTTGGAGTGGGTGTACCGCGCAGAGATTGGTTATTATTATTGCTCCCAATGACAAAGGTGCAAAGTGCAAACATAGCGGGGATTTGTCATTGTCGCTGTTGACCCCTTTATTCGGAATTTGGGAAAGGAACACTTAACGGGGGGATCGGATCGCAATTTTTGGATGGAAAGTCCCCCTTCTTAATCGCATTCCTGATCACTCCTCAAATCCATTTTGGATGGATTTTCGAAAGGAAAAAATTTCCGCGCGATTGCATGGGAAAGGGGGGGGGAAAGGTGGGCAGAGAAAGACGGAAGGTGTATCCATCCCTATATAACCATCGATTGGGAATGTGTCGCCCCGCTCGCCGACCAACCGCCCCCCACCCCGCTTCCAACAGTCGCCGGAGGCAGCCGACCAAGGACAAATTTCCCTCGGCAGCTGCTCTAAAAGTCTTTCTTAAACGTCTTTCAAAGGGGCAAAATGGTCCAAAATATTTTAAAATTTGGTTTATTCTACAAGAAAGGACATATTTGATAAAGTGAAATGAAGGAAAATAATTTTATGGATGGATCAGTGTTCCGATCAGATTGATCAGGCCAGCTTGCGATGCCATTTGTTGTACTTCGAGGGCCACGGTAGGTCCACCCACTCGCCGGATGAGTGCGGAGGTGGCGGACCACCGTCCAGCCAACCCTTCAGCATGGCGTACTTTTTGACGCCATAGGGTGGAGGAGGCGGCGGAGGTGGTGGCGGAGGGGGAGGTGGCGGCGGTGGGGGAGGCGGTGGAGGCATATAGGGAGGCGGAGGATGGTAGCCAAACTTCTGGTACCCGTAGCCGCCCGCTTTCTTTTTGAAGAATGGCGGTGGCGGACCCCTGTGAGTGAGATAAGGTTCATTCCCCTGATTCTCAAGTCGATTCCGATGATTCGAATGCCTGTCTCTAAATCCCTAACTGGAAATCTGGAAATCTTACCCGATTGGCTCCGCCGGTGGCGGCGGTGGTGGTGGCGGAGGAGGAGGTGGAGGCAGCGGTGCTCCAGGTCCCGATTCTACCGTCAGGGTCTCCTCCACTGTTGCGCTAGCGCCAGGAGTGGGACCTGCGGATCCGGGCGGATCAGGAATGGGCCCCCAAGGAGACGCGTTGGGTGGAGGACGAAGTACGGGCGCTGGGCCGGAAGGCGGCGGCACCGGTGCCGGAGCGGGTCCGCTCTCTTGGGTCGCCTGTTCCTGGATGTCCACCGCGGTGCCAGGCGGCAGAGGGCCCGGATCCGGCACACCGGGTGCGGCACGCGCAAGTCTCCTGCAAAGATAATTCTGATGTGAATACCAGGAAAATCCAATGGTCTTACAATGATCTTGTCGCTGATGAGGACGAATATGGTAACAGCAGGAAAAGTAGGAGGAGATGGGCCAGGGGAGGGCCAAACGGAGGGGAGAAATGGGGCATCTTGGCCACAAGTCCAGGGGAGTCGTGTTGTGGGAAGGACATCGACTCATTCTGGACTTATATACCATCTATTCTGGTCTACATCGAAAAGTGATCGAGACCAGAGAGACTAGAGCAATTTTCACTTCCATTGTTCCACCTACAAAGCAATTCATGCTCTTGACACTTGACATTGTTGCTTTTTGCCTTTTGGCCACAAAGGTGTACAACATATCAAAGATTGTTGTTCCCTCGAGGCCATTAGCAACAAGTTGCACTTCCATAAAGCAGCACTTAGCCCCCAATTAACTTAATGCTTCTGTTGTTATTATAGGAGAGAGACAGACACTTGAGGCTAAGGATGGTCACGGGGTTGGGGGGAGGAGGGGGTAGGAAAACTTGCAATTTCCCCAAAAAGGCGAAGAATGGCTAAGTAAGTTAGGACAAAGAATGACTGGTCCTTAAAAAATGAACAAAGGACAGAGAAAATTATATTGCATTTTATTTCTGTTTTTTGGAGAACAAAAAAGTGAGCTTTTGAACATTGGCCAAACACACAAATTTAAGACATCCGAGAACAAAGAGAGACAAAGAGATATAATTGTTCAAAGAAGCAGAGAGCAGCTAAGGGCTATTTCAAGAGGATGAAGTTCAGGATGAAAGGAGGGGAGGGGGTTGTCATCGGTCATCAAGGATCAAACGGTAAATTTTTGAATTTTGAGGCTTTTTGGAGAATATGGGGGAGAGAATTGAGATAATTGAAAGATGAGTGTGACAATGATCAGGTTCAGAGGACAGATAACGGATACACAAATAATAAATAATACATCATTAAACAAAATAAAGGAATCAACAATAAATGAAAGTGTATGCCAATGCCGAAAAATCCACGGAACTGACCCTCCAAAACTAATCAGTGATCAAGATCAAGACTATTTGTTGCGTTGTTTTTGTTGTTGCTGCCGAATGGCATCCAATCCTTGCCGTTTCCTTTCAAAAATATCTTCGCCAAACCCTCCAAAATGATCGATGAAGTGTTGTCGGCTCTGCAACGGTGTTAGCTCACAGTTCGGATCCTGCACAAACAGAGTCAGCTTCTCCTGAATTTTAAAAAGTATTTTCCAATAATTAAATATTATTTTAGAATAAAAATGATTAATTTTTGGTTGGTTTCTAACCAGCATTTTGCTGTACAATCGTTCAGCGAGCGACCGCTCATGGCTGTACAGCTTGTCCGTATGCACTCGAGCGATCATTTGGCAGATGACGCCGATGTTGGGTAGCACAACCCTTTGGATGGCCTGCAATTTAGGCAGATGAATCATGCCAATTTCAAATCTAAGAGTTACATCAGCTCCGAGTTGGCACAGGGCATAGGCGGAACCATAAACAGTGGGCAATGAAACGGTGGGGTCGGAGAAGGCACGGGCCAAGGTTCGGATGACTCGGGTGTGGATGTGGGGCTGTCGCAAGCGCCTAAAATTTTTAAATAGGTCAAAAATTTCGAAAATGATCTAAATAGCAGCATATGTAATTAGTTTTACCTAAGCAATTGAGTGAGAAGGTCGGCAGAGAATTCGCGCAGCACGCAATGAGTGTTAGATGTCTGTTGGTTCGCTGAGAGTTGGCGGCTGAGAATGCAGGAAAGAATGGCAGGAAGCAGTTCATGAAGCTAAACAGAATAAAATGCCAAAAAAATATATTTAAAAATCGAAAAAATCATTACGCATTGTTCCAATGAGATTGTCGGATTCTGGGAAAGCGCTTGGATCATGCGCATCTAATGAGAAAAAATAACAAGAAAATAGCGATAAATTGCGGAAAACTGACAAGGTACACGAGAATAGCCATGTTGTGGACGACAATGTTGCACCGAACCTGAATTTGTGTATAAATTTAAAAAATGGATTTCGTATAACAATAAAAAGTCAGAATTTTAAAAATATTTAAAATATTTTCTAATTAGATCTAAACATTAAATAATCGACATACCCCTTCGGTGATGGCCACCGAGAACCGGGGCAACAAGGTCCTGAGTCCAGAATCCGTCTGCAGACAGTTCAGTGCCTCCTGCAAAGCGACAACAAATGAAATGGTTGGGTTGTTTATATTTGTTGTCCCCGACAATTCGCTTCTGCTCCTCATCCGATGGACCCATGATGGCTTCCATGATCTTCACAAAGAACACTTGCTGCTCCTAAAAATATCATATGTTAACATTTTTAGAGTTTTGGTATCAAGGTCCTAGCCGCCGGCGACAAGGGAAATGCCAAGTCGAAAAAATCCTATGGTCCCTATCGGAGTAGCACCCTTATTATAGTTTACTGAGTTTAGGTAAAAAATGTGATCAGATTTATTTTGCTTGAAATAGCAAATTTTATTGGTACTCCTTATTACACCCTAATTATTCATAAAAAATGTTCTAAATCTAAAGCTAAAATTTGAAAATTTTCAAAAGAAAATGGTGCTCAAAAAAGCGATTTTCGGATATGTTTTTCGTCTGCGATGATAAAAAATCGTAAATATATACTACGTTTTGGATGGAGCTGGATAGAATAATGGACAAATTACACGGATTTCTGTATGACAAAAAATATGCATGCTTACCAAAGATAGCGAATGTGTGGTGGTGGACTTGATCTGCACTTGTTCCGTGCTCCGCAAATTTTTGGCATACTGGTTGAGGAACAAATTACGCGAAGTGGAGGCGCCGGTGGAGGGGCCGGCGCGGTCGAGCTCATTGGTGGCCAATGCGAGGATGTCATTTGGAGTCGGAGGCAAAGGATTTTCTGGAATTGCCGGCTGCACACCGTTGATCGCCAGCCAATGAGCTGTAAATGGTAAATTACAATTTTTTAAATTTTGAGTTTAGTTTTTAGTAATACACATTTTTCTGTTAATTACGCCTTATTTTCTTATTCAATTTTTAAACATTATTTTTTTATAAAAAATAAATAATTTAATATACAATCCCACCTTTAACCGTGACTTCCAATGGCAATTTGGGCGGTGTAGTGTTCATCAATGAGTTCAATTCCACTTCCGGATCCTCCCTTGCATAAAGCTCTTTGCCCATTTTTCCAACACTCCGAAAGGACACACCGTCCATGCATTCGTAACCGATCATTGTCTTCAAATAATTTTTTACGTTTCATAATCATTCATAATCAACGTTTTTAAATTAAAGTTTTTACTGTATGCCCATAGTAAGTCAAAGCCGCCTCGAGATCCTCAGAACACATCCATTTCCGTCGGGCACTCCTTTGGAACTTTCTTGCCAGCCGAACGACATTTCTGATGAGTGCAGAGACGTGCAAAGCCACCAAATTGCTGCTGGACGGCAACAAATCCGTGCCAAGTTGTTCGGAAATGGCCTAAATTTGGCATTTTAATTGCATCGAATAAATGCAAATCGTAAAATCATATAAAACTTCTCTAATTTGGTCCTATATTTTTGGTAGATTTTTTTATGTTTTTTTATACAAAAAGGTGCTGAAATGTAAGGAAGTTTAGTTGATCATTTGAATTTGAAATAAAAAATGCGATAAAATCAAGTGGAAAAATTGATGATATGACAAATGACATGGTCTACTAATGATAAATTTGGACTCATCAGCATCATCGATTCAGCAAAATCTTAGCACAATAAAACGAATATAGTATCCGCATAAAAAGTATCAAAAATTGAGATTTTTCATTCCAATGATCTATGACCTACCGATATAAAATTTGACTCAAACGCGATAAGATGTTCCGGAAGTGCAATTTCATTTGTCGTGGAGGAAGTGGAAGGAGTTTGTGCATGGCCATCAGAAATGTCCATCAGGAGAAAAAGGAAAAACCCGTATTTGTGTTGTTAATTTACAAAATTTTCGACGACTGAACAGCGAAATCAAAGTCACTAAAACAAAGAACAATTAGATTTCTCAACACCTCAGTAGCACATGGACATTCCAAGTTGAAATTGGACAATTTTAGGAATTTTAATGCTTTATTCGCAAAATAAAAAACAAATAAATATTTTCAAACATTGTATAATAATCGACCCAAAAAAAGAAGAAATAATGTCATTCACAGAGAAAAATTTCACCATTGTTTCATATTTCATTGGTTTTATGCTAGCACTAAAAAGTGGGGGAAAGAAATCAGAAATGAATCATGAAAAAAAAACAGGATAATAAATAAACATCCCAGCAACAAATTGTGAATGGAAGTTGATAAAGCAGCAAATAACAAGAACAGCAGGATTCATATCGGTGTCCCTGCTTCCCGTTGGTCAATCCGATTTGAGCAGATTTTTCTTCAGCGAGTCAACTTCCTTTTTCACCAGTGGCACTAACACCTCTCCATCTTCAGTAATGTAAGAGGCTACCTGGAATTTGGAGTTTAGCTTTTCATCAGATTTAAGAAGTGAAATTTTTAAAAACGAATAGTTCAGAAACATACTGATTTAACAACTTTCATGGAACCAGAACGACTGCCTTGCGAGTACTCGGCTATTAGCACGTACTTGTCATCATAACTGAAAAGAAAAAAATATAAAATTATCCTGAATCCTGATAAAAAAAAACCAAATCCGGGCGAATTTTACCGTTTCATGTCGGATGACCACTTCCAGTACCGCGGCGGACTGCTGTCCTTTTCAGCCTTCTCCACAGCTTGGAAAAAGGTGAGCTTTTCCACGTACCACTGATACAACTGGAGGAACATGATGATGACGAAGTACGAAATCGAACAAACAGCCAGGATCTGTTAAGATTGTCGTGAAAAATTATTGAGGAAAATTACTTACAATTTTTGATTTCGGAAATGGGAATACATAGTCGTAGAGCAGAGCAAAGCCTGCAATGGCCACGGCCAAGAAGGAGATGACCAGCCTTCCGTTGGCCAAGGTGTGTCGTTCTTCCCACCCGTAATTGTCTTTGATGAGCTAAAAAATCCTTAATTAGTTTTTTAATTGAAATTAAGAATTTTGATAATAAAGAACCTAAACTTTCTCCGAACCCACCTTTTTGACTGTGTCATCCAGTGTGTTTTTCACGTTGGCTGCGTCCCATTTGTTCACAATGATCGGCTCGTCTCGGTCCTTGTTGGGGTACTTGTCCTTTTTAAGCAAAGTCCGGAATAATTGGCCAATGCGTGAGCCTTCCGTTCCCGTTCCCACCTCTTTTGCTGATGCCATTTTTTTTTGTCGCTTTTCCTCTTTAGTCAATCGAATGAATGTGAATGGTGATGGTTTGTCTGTATTTGTCGTCAGAAAGAGGTTTATTTGGATTAGGCTTGTCAAATATAATGGAATGGTAGGAAACACACTGAAACCCCTCAAAATCCAATCATTTTTAGTGCTGTGAACAGCAGCATGCAAGGGAAAGGGATAAGGGACACGACCAAAAAGAAGAGAAGGAGGTGATTGGACAGCCACATGCATTTGATGATTGCTTTATTTCAGTTCAGTCAGTTTAGGACAGCAGACCCGAATTTTCGTCTTTCCTCCGTCCGTTGGTTGCTAACGACGACGAAAATCATTAAAAGGCAGCACAAATGAAATATTTTACAATGCAAAAAAGTCAATAAATTATTACTTTAAAAATTATTTTTTACATTTTTCTAGTTGGTTTTATGCCTTCTCAAATTTTATAACTTTTGGTTTCAAGCAAGTCAAAATGCTTTCGCTGTTTTATTCTTTTAGCGTTTCGTAGCCCAGTTTCGTCTTTGCTTTTATCTATGCCATGTGTTCCTCTTTCCTCCTCTCATAGTTTCACGCGCTATTTCACCATTTTTGTTCTCTCTGGCTTCAGGCCAATTTTCAAATCAAATCTTATATTATTTTTTGACACGATTCACTATCGATTACCCGCGATCATTTTTCCTCTACTCCCCCGGCCCCCGCCCCCGCACGCTTGTATATACGCGCTTCCTTTTCTCCCTTTTCCACTGTCAGTTGGTTCACCACTCACCCAATTCTTTCCAGCATTCTCCGTCCTTCTACTTTAGTTACTTTACGATGCCAACCAACCTCATTTCTTTTAAATCGATTTCCCATGTTATTATGAAAGATCGTTTAAGTAGCTTTATTTTTTGTATAAAATTAAAAAAATTGTTATACAAAAAGTTAACGCTTCTTGAGTAATCAATTAAAGGATTTTGGTGTGGCAAGCAACCTGTGAAATTTTTTGTTAAGAAAACCATTTCAGATATCACTCAAATCAAAGCAATTTGTTCAATCGTAATTTCTTCAAACAAAGCCAATTACCTCAAGCAATAAAAGGAAAATTTCCAGAGGCAAGTATTTTTAATTTTTTTGTACATAGACTTATGTTGATGGGTTATTATGTATTGATTGGTAATATTCACCTTTATGGTAAGTAAAGGGGAGGTGAAAGGATGGAAGAAACATACATTTTAGACATTATGGCTTATGGGTTCATCGCGCATATAGGACAATTCACGATGAGGGAAAACAACAACCCCAACTTCGCATTCAACAAATCAAAAACACCATACAACAGTCGCGCAGTTTCCCGATCCCAAAAACGAGGGGAGGCGATCGATTTTCAGGAAAATTCTCGCAAAACTGGGTCCGATGATGTCCAACCGTAACTTGGAAAGAACACGGGAAGAATGCTCGGTAAAAGAGAGCAGTTGCCTCCGGCAGACCCCACGAAGGGACTGCTCTGTGTCTGTTCTTTTGACGGTGGCAACAACCCCACTGGCCTTGACTAGCCTCCAATTCTGTGTGGACATAAGCCGAGAGAGGGTCCGGCACATGTTCCTACTAAAAGCTCGCTCTTCGGACCACACATTACGCGTCATTTCCCATCCATCATATCATGGGCTGAAGCTCGAATTGGGTCCGATTAGTGGTCAACAGTTCTTCTGAATTTCAGAACTCAAAATGGCCACAACATCGAAGCTGGAAATGAGCTTGGGTAAATTTATCAATTCCAATAATTTTCTCATCATTATAATGATTTCAGACGACATCATCAAATCCAACAAGAGCAAGGAGATCCAGTCAAGGAACATTGGTGCCGGAAGGGGAGGAGCTCGAAAGATCATTGGTGCCGGAAGAGGAGGAGCTCGAAAGTTCCCGATGGCCAAGAAGCGAATTATTGGAAGTCCGAAAGGAAGACAGATCGGTCGCCCTCGTATCAGCCAGCAGTTCAAGGTTAATTTAGAAATTTTGCAATAAATTCATTGGATTTATATTTCTAGAGAAAGGTCATCGTGCCCAAGCGTGTCATTGGTGGCATTTTGCGTCGTAAGCCAATGGGAATCATGAATCGTTCTGCGGTTATCAATGCCAGAAAGAATGCTTTGCAAAACAAAGCAGTCATTTCTGCCACTAAAACTTTGGTCAAAAAACTTGTCAAGGTAATATCAGGGAAATTCGGTTTTAAGCTATAAGTTTATTTTTTTTTAGAAAGCACTCAATCAGCCTAATATCGCCGGACCCGTCGTAATGGGACGTGGCAAAATTCGAGTGATTTTAAATCTTAAACAATTTTTCATGGTTCTTACCCCCCTTTAGCGTGTACCGATGAATCGTATCCTGCAAAGTCGCAACATCCTGAACAAAGTCAGCACTCGTTCCCGTGTGATTGGGCGTCGTCCCCGCATCATGGTCGCGCAACAACCCGTTGTGGTCCAACAAGTTCGTGGCCGTGGTCCAGTCAGATTTGCCGTTGCCGGCCCCTCCGGACTCCAGAATGTTTCGCGTCGAAACTTGTAAGCTAGCAACTTTTTCAACTCTAATATAAGACAATTCGTTTTTAAGCGCGCCAAGAGGTCGTTTTAACAACAATGTTCGCTATTTGAAACAACAGCCGACGACAGTGATTGTGCAGCAGCAACAGCCCCAGCGCAACATTCCCTTCCAATCAGTGTCAGTCCGCGAGCACATTAACGCATTGTATGTTTTTAACATGTCTACATTTTTGTAAACTGGATCTAAACTAAAAATCTCCTGTAATAGAAGGCGCGCGAACAATATCCAACATCTTCAAGCACAATACGTCAACCAACCACACCAGCAATCGTCAGGTTTTCTTCCCCATCGTCGTAGTCCGCGACAGCAACAGAAATTCGTCACTATGAGACAACAGCCGCAGCAGCAGTTCGTCATCCAGGGACGACAGCCACGCCGTCGTCGTCAACAACAGCCACAACAAATTGTGATCACAACTCCTGTTCGCCAACAACGTCGCCCGCAGCAGCAATTTGTTGGTCGCCAACAGTTTGTTTCCCGAGGAGGACGAGGTCGTGGTGGAGGTCGCAAGCAGCAGCAACACATCATCGTGAGTTTTAATTGACATTTATGATTACTCAAATTATTAAAATCAATTTCAGTTGGATCCCATGTACGTTCCGCCTAACATGCTCCAGCGCATCTAAAGAGTGGCAGAGCTTTTGGATCTATCACAGCTATATAGTCCTTCGTTTGATGATCCTTCTTTTCACTCATTTCACCAACATTTTGTCGGATCATTACTGTCGTTGTATCAGACATGACCAGTTTGGAGAATCATAAGTTTTGTAAATTGTTTATCGCTGAATAAAATTTCGACAAAATCTAACAATCGATAAAATTGAGGAGGAATTGGATTTAGAAGAGGCGCGGCACATTTATAGATAAAAGATGAAAATAACAACAATCTAAAATAAAACAAATAATCCTATTTGGTGGATTAAAGTGCTGATTAGTCCTGATCCTGAATGATTTGCGCAGATAATGCAAAAATGGGTTTGTCTCGAAAATGCTTTCGTGAATGGTGAATTATGTGGGTGATGAGAGTGGACAAAAACAAAATTTGGATTTATGCGTGGTTGATATTGCGCTTTTGGTTCCTAAGCGAACTCAATTCCTTCACCGTAACGTGCCATCAAAAACATGCAAGCAAGTCCTGAATCCCAAAACAATTTTCGTACAAATTTTCCTGTGCCCGACACCTGTAAGAACGCCAGATGCCTGCAATCCAAGCACCTCCAACCCATTCTTCAGAGATACTGTGAGTGCCTTCTCCATGGCATTTTTCATTTCTGGCATCTTAAAAAAACACACAAAAAATAATTAAAATAATATGCCGGGATGTCACGGGCCTCCGTAAGTTACCACCACATCATATCCGGACTTACCATGCAACTCTGAAAGCAAAAATTGTCAAAAAGAGTTTCAAAATAAGGTTTATGACATACCAAGGAGATGTAGAGGAACCTAAAATTGTGACATTTTCATTAATTTATTCAATGTTTGCTAAGTTTAACAATTAATTAAAAAAATTTGCATTACTTACATTCCGCCAGCAAATCCAAAAGTGTAAGCGGCGAATGTCTCATTGATATTGCCAACCAAAACGCTGAAAAGGAGCGGAAATTGAGTGATTGCCAAACAATAATATAAAAAACAATAATATAATTATAAGGAATTTATTTTATCAGAAAGTAAAATGTTATAAACAGCGTTCTAGAGTTTTGAATAAATTACTCACCCGATAACAAAGCCCACATAGCACGTGAGCGCACTCAGCAAATTGTAAACCAAAGCCTGTATAAATCGTATTATGGTCTTTAAATTTTATATAAAAAAAACAACCTGCTTCATTGACATTCCTGCATTGACCAGAATTGCCACATCACCTTAAAAATTTAAAATGTATTTTAACGCATTTTAAAATTATTTGAAAGATTTCTCCGTTCCAACCCAATTCGTGGGGGAACTCCTCGCAAAGGACGGCAACACTGACGCTGACCCCGCTCAACAAGGATTCGGAAAAGCTGGCCCCAATGGTCACTCCGTCAATGAAATTGTGCAGTCCATCCCCAAAGATGATCATCCAAGCCACTGTGGCGATCACGGAATCGCCCTCTTTGTACTCGTGGTCGTGCACACACAGAGCGTGGGTCTGGATGGAAATGATTTTGCAATTTGATACTATTTTCTAAAATTAATCATTTTGCAAATTTGCCAAAAAAAATCCCCTAACTAGGATCGCAGATCTCCTTTTATTCCTCAAAAATAAATTTTTATAAAAAAATTTTAAGCAATTCTATATAATTTTTTAAGCAATTGAACACCCTGAAACGGGTATTCCGTTCTAAAAGCATACCTCTAACATAAGAAATGACTTTTTGAAAATTTTCTACATGGGCCCCTCGAAATGTTGAGCTCGTTTCGCCCCTGGACCAAAAATTGAAGATAATTATTGCCTGTTGATTGATGGACTGTTCCGCATCGGTCGCTTCCTTGTTGGTCTCCTCTTCATTGATGCGGATCATGGCCTGTAATTTTATAAAAAATAATTTCAAATTTTCTTATTTTTGATGAAAAAGCGACCTTATTAGGCACTGTTTGCAAAAGTACATCCGATGAATTTGGCGGTTGTCCATTTTCGTTGCCATGGTGGTGGTAGTGGCCGTTGTGTCGATGTTCGGCGGCCTCCTTGATTGAGCGCTAAATTTTAAAGGATTTATTTAAAGAAAACTAAAAAATTTTAAATAATTTTTTTTCATTACAGTTGCATTACCTTTCGTGTTTCCAGCACAATTTTGATAAATTTGTCGGAAAAGAAGAAGATGTAAATTCCGACAAGTGCAGCGAATGACTTAAGCAGATATTCATGGGATTGGCCATGATGATGGACCATGGCATGAGACTCATCTACGAGGCCAAATGCCTGGAAAATAAAACAAATAAAATCATGAGGATTTATCTTATAACTTATTTAAAACTAGAATCTAATAAAACTAATTGGAGTGGTAAAGGACCTGAGGAAGAAGATGAAAGACCGCTGAGCCGGATAATGATCCTACCCCGACACTGACGAAAAAGGTGATAAACCTGTTTGAAAAAGGCAAAATTAATAAAAAAAAATATAATTAGAATAATAATGACACCCACCGATTGAACACGCTTTTCTTCAGGCAACGCATTACCAAAATGCCAACAATGGCGCAGAGACCGATAACTTAAAGCAAGGGCGTCGCCAGGAAAAATGTTCGGGGGG
>LDKF01000022.1:109130-147440 GCA_001026735.1 Rotylenchulus reniformis
CTCCAATCATGCTTGATTGGCCGCTTGCGCAATCGCGCACCTTTGGCGGCACCCCAACCGCGTTCCGGATTGCGTCTTCCGCCTCCCGATCCGGCAATTAGTGCCGCCGGAACAACCTTTTCATCCTCCTCGGAAGCCCCGCGGAATGCGAATCCGAATGCCCAAATGACCAATTTGACCTTTCACCCCTCCCTTCCCCCGCCCATTAATAACATAATATTTGAATGAATGAATGAAGATGGCGATGGATGGAGAGAGGAAGAGACAACATCTGTTGAGTGTTGTGAGGGATGGAGGGAAGCCAATGGTGAAATCAGGGAGAAATGGAAGAATGAATCTGATCTTGATCAGATTTGATGAAGACCAATATACACCAATAAATCAGCGAATTTTTGAGCAGTTTTATTCAAAAAAAGTACATATAAGATGGGTTCACTTCATAATTGAAGTATCGCTTAGAGATCAATAGTGTGTAGTTTGGATTTGGACTCTCACGTACTCATTTTGAAAGAAAATGTCGGACAAGCTCGATCGGGATCGGCACCTTAATGAATCACCGATCAGATAGATAGCCTCTTGATCACAGATCAGTGATCAGATCTAGGATTTCAGTCGGGTTCTAGGACGTTAGAAAGTAGCCCATTTTGAGCGTTAGGCCAAAATCAAGAAAAAAACTTAGACCTGTTTTTGGTCTTTTTAGCCTTTTATGAATTCAAAAAAATTTAACATTGGGCTGCCGGTATCCCTATATTAATATGTTGCAAAAACCCCAATTTTTCTTCTCCCCTACTTATGATATCCTTATTTTTAGGTCTCTTGATCATATCCCTCCCCTTTCTCCTCACAATTATGGTGGAATTCTTTTCTGCCGCCACAGTGTTTAGTGTTTGAAGGAATCCTAAAATTATGTTTTCTAAATTTTTTTATGCATTGTTTTATTACGGAGTTGCAGGGCTGCAGGTGAGTCCACCAGCATGGAGGCACTGGGAAAATATTTTGGAACAATTAATTTGTGCAACACCCCAACCAATCACCAACCAAAAATTTTTAGAACAATTTTATAGGATGATTTTTGTATCAAACAAAGAGTTCCAAATAAGTACGATTTTAAAGTTATTTTTTTCGAAGCGTCCAATTTGCTAAAAAAAGTAGTGGCCATAATACAGGCCAAAAGACGACTAATTTGACCATTTGACCAATTTTAATATGAATTTAATCGTAGTCCTTTTAGAAAAGCTAAAAAATTGGAGTGAATTTAATCCCGAAAAATGTAAAAAGGAATAAACCCCGTTTAATAGAGATATTTTATTAAATAAATACTTACGCCTCGCGCAGTGAATTGGACGCCCGCTGTTCGCCCTCAGCCGCTATCACCTGTGAATTAATTTAACTCTCGCATACGGTATCCTCCCGCCGATGGGAATGAATGCGCCAGTAATCCCAAATCCATATTTAAAAATTCGAAAAAAATATACATTTAAAATTTACTGCATAATCTTGGGAAGTGGGAAATGTTGGGGGAAGAATAATTTTTTAAACTCTAAATATACAGTTCCATCAAGGAAATCTTTTTCCAAATTAGGGATAGCTGTAAATTAAGAATTCTATAGGTGATCCATTCTTGAAAAAGAGCCTATTTTAGCAATTTCCGATTCTTTAGTCCGATTGCGGAATTCGCTCCCTATCCCTGGGCCTTTCCCCTGACCTTGGCTCTGGCTTCTCTGGCCGCTTCCGCTTCTGCCGCCATCGCCTTGGAATGGGAAAATTAATGTTGAAAAATTGTTAGGATCGAAACCAAAAGCGGTAAAATGACATGAGGCCGAAATGGGGCTGGAAAGGGGATTTAAATCAAAAATTCACCATAGCTTCGCGCATTCCAAATTGGTCGCCCAATTATCTATCGCCCATGAAAACCGAACCCTTATCGACCATTTTTTCATATTGCCCATACGATGCAACCGTGGTCCTAAGTCTGTTTTGTGCAAAATTTTTATGAAAATTTTCTAAGATATAGGCCTATAACAATGTTTACCCGCTGCAATTGAAGCGGCAGCCGGACATCCTTGCTGAGAATGATGATGGCAATGTTGTGATTGTTCAGAGATGCAAAAGCACTCACATTTCCACCCGTTCCACCTTGATGCCCCACGAATCTGTGGCCTCGTCCAAAAGCGTCTGCATGGCCTACGCGGGATAACAACAATTTAGGAGAAAAATCAAATTTTTCTTGTGAATGGACTCGGAATTTCTTGTAGCCGGCCCCTTAATGACCACTTTCCGGGACAAACTAACCATTGCGATGGCGTCCCGATCGGACAGTATCTCGGACAATGTTTTCGTGCCCAGCATATTTCTCATTGTTGTCTGGGCCAATAGTCGTGTGGAGTGGTGTGCATTTTCCACATTTGCGACGCTAAAGTATAAAGAGGGTCCAACTCCATTTTTTGTCTTCAAAAACCAAAAATTGATCTTTTGTGATCCAGATCACCTGATCGTTGCATTCAGAATTCGATAATATACAACTGCATCAACTGATACCTTAACCAAGGCAAATAGTTACATATCAAGTAAGGATACTGTATAGAAAATGTATCCCTACCGTCACCGAGTCCCTGGTGAGGATTTCCTGAGGCGGAACAGAGAAAGACACAGTCCGGAGGTCCACTCTGACGGCTAGAGCAAAGGGAAAGAAATGAGTTAGAGATGACATTTTTCATCGTTATTTGGCACATTTCATTAAATTGTATTCGTAGAACATTCCCAAACTCTAAAACTTCAAAAACTTGCCGCTTTCTATGCTCTAAAAATAAAGAGAAGAAAAGAATATGGATGGAACAAAATAATATGTGAAATGCAAGCCAGGAAAGTCCGGAATTCTGAATATCTTTATTGAACTTTTGAACTCCAGCAATCGTTGTACATAAAACAGAGGAATTCAAAAGAATTAGATGAATATGAATCAATAAAATATAAATTAATTAAAGAAAATCGTTTCAAAAATTATAAATTAATCCTATCCTAATTTCAATGGCTTTTTTGAAAATCTGTCATATCTAAAATCCGTGTAAGCATGCCTGTTAAATGATTGTTGTTTCTTTTTCCGTATATTTATTCACGTTTGCTGTACTATTTTAAAAAGGAATTCGCTTCAAAAACCCATTAGGAAAGGAATTTCTATCAAGAAACTATTTTTATCAGTCTCGACCTCAAATTTTGCTGCTATAGTCCCAATAAAGAACATTTATCTAATAAAGCGAGCAAAGTAAAATGTGGAGGCTAATCTTGACCAGATCGAATGAAAAATTTAAAGCGGTTGATTATTTAAAATTTATTAATTTTATTTAGCATATTTTCTATATAAAAAATGTCGGATAATGAAGAAATGTGTAAAATGGACTATGGANTGATAAAAGATCATACAAAAGCACCAATCATAATTGAGCGATTGAAGCATGTTGAAAACGGTGGCTGGAAAGTTTATCTTTTCAGGGCTCACGAGGGAGAGAGCCTTCAAAGAATCATATATATAGGGAAAACGGAACACATGGAAAAAAGAATCCATAATCATAGACGATGTGGTCCTTTGAGTCGACATGCAATGTATGTGTATGAAAAAGATTAAAAATAAATGTAAATGTTTATTTGTTATTTAGTTGGTTAAATAAGTCTGGGCAGCCAAAAATGGAATATGCGATTCTAGATCAGAACCTAACGGCAGAATCAGCGGCATGGCTTGAGTCAGCCCTTCTTCTCCTTGGAATTCCGGGAATGGACATGGAGGGTGAGAGTTCGAGCACTGATCTTCAAAGAGTGCTCCTTAATACTTGTTGGGAATTGATTCAACTGCCCAAGGGTATGCCCAATGGAATTGCTGATTATGCAGCTGCAGTGCAAGATTTGCATAAGGTGTTCTGTTTTTCCTAATAAAAAACTTTTTAATGTGTACTAGGGTTCAATTCGTTTTGTTCTGGAACGATGGGATCAATTAAAATGGTGTGAATTTGTCTCAATCGATACATTTGATCGGGCACACAAGGCGACACAGCGCAGAAAAGAGCAAAGAAAAGCAGCTGTAGAAGTGGAATTGAAGGATCTCAAAAAACAGCTCAAAAAGTCGGAGGAGAGTCGGAAAAAACAGGATAAGAAGATTCAGCAATTAACTTCACGTTGCTCTACTACAAACACATCTTCAGTGCGACATAATTAAAGGGCCGGTTTTCCGTATTTAGCATGAAATTTTTCCTTAAATTATCGAAGCGATTGTTTTAAAATTTCTATGTTCAATGTGCTATTTCCTTATTCTCTTTCTCTGTTATCATAAGATACAGACAGAGAAAATAATTACGGCGGTAAACACAGCATTTGAATTTCCTGCAGAGAATGTGAAAAACGCTATTCTCTTTCTCTGATTCAACTATGATTGTGCATAACTTTGAGTTATTTTCGCTTTGATAAAATAATAAAAATCTTTAATGCCAAAAACGAAAAACCGTCCCTTTAATAATAATATCTATAATGGCTACTAATACTTTACGACTTAACTACTTTACGACTTACTACTTTACGACTACTTTAAGTCTATTTAATGACTACCTAATACCAGGGGTGCACACGGCTACGATTTTTCATAGCCGTAGCCGGCTATAGCCGTGGGGTTCATAGCCGTAGCCGTTTGTAGCCGCGTCATTTTTCAAAAATTTGTAGCCGTAGCCGCCCGTAGCCGCGGCTTAGCCGTAGCCGTGTGCACCCCTGCCTAATACTATATTCCAAAATCTCATTATCTCAAATATCATTATCTCAAAAATCTCAATCGGGTTTTTAACAAGGCTTCGACCAATGCTCATGACCGCTCAAATACAGTTGGCACTTTAAAAGAATGCGCGAAAATGGAGTTGAAGTTTTCGAAGGCGGAGAGGGGATTTAAACGGAAATTTATGTTGGAATTTGAACATCGCTTGCTTGAAAAATCCTGCTCTCAGTAAACTGTTTGTTGTTTGCATTGTTAATTTTCCTAGATTGTTAATTTTAATAAAAAATATTAATAATATCTTAACTCTTAGCATGAGTTTCTTATCTGATTCTTATTATTATCATTTATAATTAATATCACTGCTGCACAGACTTATTATTAGATGATAGAAATAATGTACAGTAAATATAATATTATGATTTGATTTATGGAATGGATGAGGACTGATGAGTGATGAGAAGTGTTTATTGTTTATTGATAAATTTTTGAGTTCAACCAACTTTTTGGATGGAGTTACAGTGCCCCAAAAAAGGGTATAAAGTTGGGGATATAAAGTTGGGGAAAGCAGTTCTCAACTTTCTTTGATGGGTATCGATTTATACACAAATATTTATTTTTGCACCGTTTGATGCAATACATTTTTGGGGCACTGTATGTACATGTACATGTATTTTAATGTGTGTGTGGAGAGGGAGAGGGGGGGGGGGGNCGCGTGAAAAAGAAAAAGAGTTTGGGAATAAATTTAGGATAGGCAGAGAAAGAGAAGATCAAAGAACAATACATAGCTGTAGGAGATGACAGATGAATAAAGAAAGAAAAAGTAGAATGGAATGGACCGTGAGAAAGAACAAAGAAGGGTAGGATTGGGGATTTAATTTAATGTTGAATATTTTAAGTTTTAACATTTTTTCATTCAGTATCAAAAGAAGTTTTTAGATGGTTTGAATTATTTTAAAGGTGTTTTTTAAAACTATTTTGGACCTTTTTTGGCGATTACCTACATAGCATCTATTTTGGGGTAAAAATTAAAACATAAAAATCCAGCCCTAACTAATTATCGCCAAAATATATTTATCGTATGCACAAAACCTATTTGTATCGTTTTGTTTATTTTAATTTTTTGATCCAATACAGTATTACTTGTAAGTTTCGTTTTTGGGCTCTCCAACTCACGATGGCACCCCAACTCACCAGATTCTTAAAAAAAGATTAAAAGAAAAAAGTACAAAAAAAGTATTACCTATGCACGGCATAAGCCAGAAGAGACCTGTGAATGGGTAGAATGTAAGTTCTTTGAAATTTAAAAAGTGCTCACCTGGCCCTTTGGCGCCGCCTCCGATCAGTCGGCCAAGTCGGAATATCTGGCCAAATTGATCAAATATTAAGAAAATTGATTATTAAATCCATAAAATCTCACCACTGCCCGCTCGTATTCCTTGACCACCTTAAAAGAGAAAAAATTGTTTTTCTTTTTCCGCTGATCGCTTCTTCAACAAACTTTGATGCAGAAGCACACTGAAACTGGGAAAGTGATCAGCAGCAGAAGCCAGGAGAGCAGCCAGAACATCCACTGGCAAACGAAGGAAGAGGTGTCATCATGATCGGCTGCAAAAGGCCAAAAATCGGAGGAAATTCTCATTATAAATTTACCATTTTTAGGATAATAGGAGAGCTTTAGCTGAGCCAATGACTGGCGACGCATCTCTCGTTCCTCCTGTTATAAATAGGATAAATCCGAATAAAAACCCTGTAGGACCTTGGCGAATATCAAGGGGTTGAGAGTGAAGCGGCGACCCATGCGGGGCCGCATCGGGCCCGATTGGCTTGGCCGAGGCGTGTTCATCGCCGATCCACCGATGATGATCGGGATCCCGCCGCCGCTCTCCGCCGACTCGGGCCCCAGCAGTGCTCCACCCTCCTGTTGCTGATACTGTTGGTGGTAGTACATCATCAGCGGACTGGTCTCTTCCGCTTCCGGCAAATACTCTTCCGGATATGGGCCGCTTCTGGCGCTTGCGGAGGAGGGGGAACTGGATGGCGAGGCGGAACCGGTGCTGGAGAAGTCCGGATGGGACACCGTCTCTTCTGTGGACAAATTGGAGATGTTTGAAAATGCCAAAATGGCCAGAAAATCAATTTGACAGAAACAAAGAGTTGGCGCAAAAAGCAAAGCACCGAGATTGGATTTCATCCATTAGTGAGCGGAGCAAGGAAAATTTCCCCTCTGAAACATTCCTTATATACTAAATTCAGCCATCCAAACTTATGGCCAAAGATTATGGCCGATGGCCATAAGTCCATAAAAAGCTCTTTACGGACCAATGGGCATTTGACGACAAGTGGCAACAATGGACGGGGGAAGTGGGATGGGGAGGAAGGGCATTGCTTATTCCAATTGATTCGGATGAAAAGTGCCATTTATAATTTTTGGATTTTCATTGGTTTCCATGCCTATAAAAGCCGTATCTCAAGAGTTCAATCCCTGGGTTGGTTACTCTCTCCGTCGGTGGTGGTTGAACCGGCTTCTTGTTCAGCAGCAGAGGCGGGGAAATGGCCACGATAGAAGATCGTCGTTGAGCGACTCTGCTTTATTGTCCCAACAACGATGGTGGGCACCGATTGCAACTGCTGACTTCGTCGACCTGAGTTGGTGCCGACCAAGTGGAATGAGGAGGATGATGACGGAGGCGGAGGAGGGCATTCTCCGAACAAAAATTCGGGAGGGCCAAGTTGGGTCTGAGGAGGAGGAGGAGGTGCCTTTTCCATTGGGCACCAATTTTCCGGAAAATATGCCGGAGAGGCACTTCCCTTGTGGAAGAGTGGGCCCAGAGGGGTAATTTTTGGGGGGCGACGACAACACACAGGCGGGGTCAAAACAGCAGCACATTCCCCCTCGTCTCCCCCGTCTCCGGAAGGCAAAAGTCGGGTCCCCGTCCGATGGATGAAAAGTTGGGTCCAATTCATTGGTATGAAAAGCAGCGAGCCCCCGGGGGAATGAATGAGTGCCGCCGGAAGGGGCGAATTGGATGCTCCTCCGGATATGGACAAAGGCCCTTCGCGGCCCAATCTGTTCCGCTCCCCTTCCCCCGCCGGGGGTGGGCCCCAAATTCATTCCGCCATTAGGCCAGCTCCAACTTTTTGCCCTCAATCCCATTATATTATTCTCTTTTCCTTTAATGGAAAAGCATTTTAAGAGGCTAAAATAGCGGGATGGAGCAATGGGAAGGGCCACTTTAAGGATTTTCATCGCATGACAAGTAAAATTTTTAATTTTGAGCAACGTTTTGGAGAAAAAGAGTACATTCACTCATCCATTCGCTGGGATAAACATGGATGAAGGGGGATAAACTTGCAACTTTGAGGACGATGAACGGGGGGCTGGGGAAGAATGAAATTGACAACGGCGGCCGGATGGATTCGCGACAATTTCCCGTCCATAGCTTTGCCCACTACTTGGAAGGAGCACAAAATTGGTCTTGAGGGGACAACGAGGAGGAGGGGGAGCTTAGGGTCGTTGTGGTGAAGGAAAGCCAGGGGGGGGAGAAGGGGGAGGAAGCGCGAAAATCGAATTAATTTAATCTGACCCCCGAGGGGAGGAGAGAGCTGGGAGAAGGCGCAGGAAATGGGGAAAGAATGCAATTGGACGGAGCAGAAAGTGCTACAAGCACAATAGGAATTGGTCCGAGTTGGTTCCGCGGACATTTGCGCCCATTCGAATTTGTTAAAACTCAACCCAAAGAAATTGGTGAGAAAACTTTACTAATTTTATTTGGCCCAATAAACAATATGGCCCATAAATTTCTTTTTGATGGACCATTTGAATATACCTAGTACCTGTATGCAAAAAGATCAGGATCCGATCCTCGGATCATGATCCGCGGATCAGGATCTGGATCTTTTTGCATGCGGATCATTATGCATCGGATCCGTAGATCGTATTTTTTCTTTAGCTCGGATCACGATCCTCGGATCCTGATCTTTTTGCATACCAGTATAGATGGTACATCGTACATGTATGAACAGAATTGCTAAAATGTTGGGGCGATAATATCACCCATACGTTACTAATATGGTTCAATGGGTGTACAAAACCAGTGTTTTCCATTCCAGTTTCAGCCTCCACGGGAAAATTCAAAATCCAAGAATTGGACAGAATTGATTCGAAATTGTTTTTTCCAATGGCTGATCCTACCTAACCCCCCTCCCCTCCCCCTCCCGCTCTTGCCTTCCAGCCGGATCCGGACGTGCTGCTGAGTTCGTCGACGTCGTCGATGTCCTCCTCCACCACAGGGTGCCGATGCGGACTTCTTCTGGCCCGTGATCCCATGTTGACGATAAAATGGAGTCGTCGTCATCCGATATTCGCTGCCGCTCATTTCCTCCGACAAATTTTCTGCTGTCCTTTTCGCTCCATCGGCTCCTTCCATTTATGAATTGTGCCAAATTAAATATTAAAAATAATATTATTTTTTTATGTAAAATCAAAAGATTTACTCCTCAAAAATAAATGAGTGGTTTTTTTAATCTCACAAATCATGCTAAATATTTATCCTCGGTATTTATCCAAAATTCATTTAAGATTTGGAAAAGGGCGAATTCCCAGATTCCCACCATCCTCTCTTATTCGAAAAATGAAATTTATGGAAATTAAGTGCCAAAATTGAAAATTTTCAGCAATATTGGAAAATACTCCTCTAAATTCAGGTGTTTCTGTTCCGAAAACTGAAAGGAATTGAATGGTCTAAACATCACCCAACTCCCCCCATTCATATGCCTTTTGGTAGGGTAATCGCTCTTTTGGCGTGTCCCCATCGGCCTTCCTCTCCTTCCCGCAGAGAATGGTAAAAAGTTGGGCCACCAAACAGATTGGCCCAATGTGGAGGAGGATGAAGAGGCAAAATTGCATTAGCATGGAGGAGGGAGAAGCAAGTGCATATGGAGGACGGATTGGTGGATGATGGGGAAGGGAGGAAGTGCAATTTCCGCAAAAAATCGGACAAAAATTTGCAAAATCGACTAACCCTGGCCATAAATTATGCATAAATTTCAAATGGGGAAAATCTTGTAAAATTAGTCATTTTTGTTTTACTTTAATATGAAAAACAAATCAATTAATTATGGAGTTAGCTGTGAGATGGAGTAGAGGAAAAAAGCTTATATAATTATGTGGTGAAGTGTGTGTTAATATCATCAGTAGAAAAGGTTGGTAAACAACAAACTGAGGAGAATTAACGGAACGTCCAAAAGGAATATCAGAAGTCAGAATGGAAAAATCATAATGGGAATATAATTTCGAGAATATTGTACTAAAAATAATATAAGAGTATGTTTAGAAAATTGGGTAATTATGGTAAAAAATGAAGATGCTGATAAAAAAATAGAAAATACAAGAAGAGGGAAAACTATATAAAAAATTAAATGGACGGACCGGGATTTTGGGAAAATATGATATGCTTTTTAAGGCATGGTCTATGTTCCCCTGTGGTCTCCAGTCTCTTCAATCCGTCCAAGTTTGGGCAAAGTCGGGATATGAGGTGGAAGGTGGTGATTCTTCATTTTTCCCATTATCATTTTGATGCACTCTTCGCTTTGGAAATGGATGCTTCGGCGCCGAAAAACTTCAAACAAAGATGACAACTCCAATCCGTTTCCGGCGCTGCTTTCAATGGTGGCTGTAAAAAGGGGAATGATGATTAAAATGGGGATTTCCTTGATGATTTTCATCAAACCTTTAGGCAATACAGATGGAATCCCCTAAAAATAATCAAACAACATCAAAAAATGTCATTAATAGAAAATTCAAACCGACCGATCACAATCGTCACTAAAGTGTTATTCATTATAAGCAAGATAATAATCGTTCGGAATAACTGACCAAAATAAAAGTTGGTCGTCATTTTCCGATGTCCCACAAATTGCACAAGATTTGCATTCAATGCATTGCCATCCATATCTGATGAGCAAAACCTTTATCGTAAGGAATAATGAAGTGGAATTCACTCACTTCTTTGTGGAGATCAACATGTTCTTGGTAAATTTCAGACAGCTCGCATGCCCCGCGCGGCCACAATCATGACAGGAGACAAGAGCCTAAAAAATTTTAATATATTAAAATAAAATTAAGAAAATGTCGAAAAAAATAAAAAATAAGTTACAAAACAACATCAAACAATACCGAATATTACCTCTGGTTCGCCTTGAGCATTCTGCTGGCTGTTCCCCAAACAATAGTCGCAGTAATTTTGTGCTTTCGACCAAACTGCTGTAAGAATAATCAATGAATAAAAATAAATGAATTGACAGTGCCCATATAGGAGGTTAATATCGTTGTTTTAGACCCAAAAATTACTTAATATATTTCGTGAACAAGTTAAAAGCCTCTATATAAGCAATCTGTCGATTCGTAAAAAATCAAACATAGGTTGATTAAATAATTTATGAAATCTGACTGGAAACAATTAATTGGTTCGGAATTGAAAGAGTGCTTATCAAATTGCTATGTAACTTGATCACGATAATTAAAATTTTCACATGTTTATTCGATGGAAAAATGGGTTAAAAATAAATGATAACTGTTGCATCTAATTTTAAACTTCACTCAACGATCACGGGGAAATTCATTCTATAAATAAATTTTTTGTTGTATTTTAAGAAAATCTATTTATTTATTTATTTGTATATAAATGTTGCATTTGGAATGGAAATTATTCGATTGAAACTGGCGTACTCGGACTTTTCGGAGTTTCGCCGTTCGATTCGGATTGGTGCACGTGAATTCGGTGATAGGTCAAACCGGGCCGGGACTTGTATCGCGCTGAACAAACTGTAATGGAAGAAAAATAAATTATTAAACCATTTTCATTTATTTGGAAGGTCAGGTGGAGAAAAAAAATCCGTCTAGAAAAAATTCATCAATGACCCTTCTTTCCCCTCCCCAACCTACTTAAAGAAAAATCCCGAAAAAATTTTCCCTGGCTATGGGATGGGTCTGTTTATATAAAAAAATTTTAACAACTAACGTTGGCATGCGTATGGACGATCGTCGGAATTGGTCCCAGTTTGTTCGCCAGCTCCTGCCGAAGGGGTCGGAGTTCCGCTGCCGAGTGCTGTCTGATCAATCTGTGTTGGCTCCTTTTTGGCCGCCGTTGTTCCCGGCCTTCTGGAAGTTCGGGCTGAGGACGACCCGCCACCGGTTCCGGTCTTCTTGCGCTTCTTCCGACTCGCTCCCCAATCCTCCTCATCAGATTGTTCATTGATTTCCGCGTCATCAAGTTCAAAATCAGCCAAATCAAGTTCATTCTCCTGTGTTTCGAAAATATATTTAATTAAATAAATCAATGTTTTACAACCAATGGTTTTGCCCCATTTCCGCCTCCGCTTCGAGTAGCGGAAGAGCCGAGTGTGCTTCCTGGCTGTTGCTGTGACTCGACCAAAATTTGCTCTCCCGTTGAAATTTGTTGTGTTTGTGCTTGCTCAGTGCTTGCCGAAATTGCATTCTTCAATTCTGGATTGGCTTTGAGGAAATAATTCATTTCTACAGCATCAGATGGTGTATTTTTGGATTTGGTCCAGCTTTTTGGCGGATATGCATAAACCTATTTTGTAAATAACTTTTTCGTAACTACACATGAACAAATATTAGGGGAACCTGACCTGCATCGGGTTTTGGGATCGGTACCGTTCTGATGGATGTCGGAAAAGATGTTCAGTGGGCCTAAAATGATTATATATTAAATTGAATCATTGAATTTGATGAATCATTTTCATTTTTGTTGAATTGAATTGTTTTTTATTTGAACCTGTGTACGATTCCTGTTTGTTGATCGTAAACCGCTGTTTTGGAGCGAGTCCTTCCGCCCATCATCTGGCTGTTCCATTTTGAGCAGTTCTTCATTATCTCAATATAAGCTCCGTCCGAAATCATCTTTTTTAGATTAAGCAGTAACCTGAAAGCTGAAACGAAGTTTTAATTAAATAATGTGGTAATGAAATTTTTTGTCAACTTTTGCAATTTGGGCACAAAAGTTCGCGGGAAAATATTGAGGAAGATGGCGGTCTCGATACTAGCCGCCGGAAAATTTTGATATTTGGACCCTTTTCTTAAAGAAATATGATCATTAGTGCTTAAGTTTTTTAAAGGAATTTCATTATTCAATGAAGCCGGAACCGGTGGTCCCAATCCAGAGAGGGCCGCTGGAGAAAATTATGAATTTGGACCCACTCTACATAAAAGGGCGCTCCTATAGAACATCCCCACATAAAACATCCCCCCACAAAACATCCCCACATAAAACATCCCCCCACAAAACATCCCCAACTATAAAAACGAAATATCCCCAAGGACAAAACACCTCCAAATATAAAAATTCTTGAAAAATTCTGAAATATACTAAAGATTCTGATTTTTTTTATTTGAAAAATCCAAGGCATATGAAAATTTTTGGAAATCCGAGGCCTACGAAATTTTTGAAATCTGAGGTCTGTGAAATTTTTTGGAAAAACTGTAAGCTATGAATTTTTTTGAAAAACCGGAGCCTATGAAAAATTTTTTGAAATCCGAGGGCTATGAAGTTTTTTGGAAATACGAGGCCTGTGATTTTTTGAAAACTCACACCTGTGGAAATTTTTCAAGGCTTGTACCTAAAGATTTTTGAGTCCGAAATTCTTTCGGAGGTGTTTTGTCCTTGGGGATATTTCGTTTTTATAGTTGGGGATGTTTTGTGGGGGGATGTTTTATGTGGGGATGTTTTGTGGGGGGNTTTTTTTTTTTTTTATTTCTTACAACCACAAGGGCACTGCACAACAAGTTGCGCATCTGCGCCACTAACAGTGGAGGGGGTACAATACAACGTTAGGGATTTGTCAGTGAGTCTTTCGTTGTTGTTAGAGATGATTGGTAGTAGTGTGGCCTTGCTCAAGGGCCGTTGCTGGCCGCTTTGCCGCGCAGTCGGCGTGAGAGAAGAGAACACTGTCGACGGCTAAGGGCACTGGAGTGAAGGGATGTGCTCCCAACGGGCTTGAGTATATGGCGGACGCGGTGGTGAAGAGAGTCGGCGGAGGGATCCGAACCGGCGATGTTGTCTTGGTGAGAGATGGAGGCGTAGACCAGTCGACCACCGCGCCGCTTTTTTTTTTGATTATGGGTATGGGTAGACATTAGTTAGATTACTAGAGCGTTAGATTAGACGAACAGTGATCACTGATCAGTGACAGATCTTACTGTTAGTGTAGACGTTTAGACCTTTGAACGAAACGTGGGTACGTGGAGAAATGAAAAAACAAAATGCCAAATCAAATAATTTGAATTTAAACCGATTATTCATTTTTCCATTTCGACCAGTCATAAGCGAAGCAAAAGCATAATATTCCGAATTTCGGGTTTTCTTTTTCACTTCTGTCAGTGAAAATGTCGTAAAAAATTGATAATTATTTATTGTAGTATTTTTCGAATAATTGAGAACTATCTCAGGTGCTGTATCTGACAAATGACTAATAAATCTGAAGAGGAATCATCACGTGACTGGTTCGACAATGTCGAAAATATCAGACCATTGAGAGGGGGAAGGCGAGCAGACACTCTGAATGAAGTCGCGACTGGAACCACAAAAGTATTTTTTTACTTTTGTCACAATCATGTAATCTTGTACCGAATTTTTTCAGGTAACTGTCGAGGAGGCGGAGCGCAAATTCCTGGCCGAGTTTGAAGGTGCGGCTTCCCAGGAGGATCCATTGCAGTCGATGTGCAATTTCATCACATGGTTCGAAGAACATTTTCCGAGCGGACAGAACTGTTTTTACCCGATCCTTTACAAAATTTGCACCACTTTTTGTGAGAAGCACAAGAATGATGAACGATTGCTGAAAATGTGGCTGAAATTGGCAGAGAATTCCGAGAGTGGCTTGGCTATAATGGTCTGTATTAATTTAGTAAATTCTAAACAAAAAACGCTTTTGAAGGAATTTGTTTTTGCCAAGGGATCCTGTAGGGAATTGGCCAGATTTTACGTCCGATGGAGTCAAATGTACCAATCGATAGGTTGTTCTATTGATCGTATGTTCTAGGCTATTATGCAATTTCAGGTTGGTGGAACAAAGCCAGAGAAAAGTTGCAATTAGGGTTGAGAATGCATGCGACTCCAGGTTCATCAATCAAAGTGAAAAAATAAATTAATTTTTGCAGTGGATTTGCTTCATGGCGCAATTGATGAATTGGAATACAATGTGATGCGAGTTACCTCCTACAATGGTGACAGCGAGGACGAAGACAATGTTGATCGGGCTAGAAAATCGAGCTTGTTGGATCTATTACTTACCATTTGCAGTTCTCAATTGATGAAACGGTGGAAATAACGCGAGAAACACTTGGCAAACTCAGGGGTCTCGGACATCGGCATTTTGCGCCGATTGTTCGGGCGGCACAGACCCAAACACACACCCAAGCTCAAGTGCCTCTATCGGACAGCCAAACCAGCAAGAAAAGCAGAAATCAGGACCAATTTGAGATCTTCTGTGAGGAGCCGTTGACCACACCAGCTCAAGGCCCTTTAATGGTGCATCTTTTTCAAACTCCAATCGGGACGCGGCAGGGTAAGAAATCCAGGATCGTGGACTCATTGCGCGATGACCAATATTATCAGGTAGTGGCAAATCATATTATAGTGATTAAAATAAAATATTTTTTTAATAAAAAGCTTAAATTCAATAATTAATTCCAGACACTGTTCGGCGCTTTTGATCTTAACGAAAAAGTGAATCTTCAACTCACAAATGAGGAGAATGAATTGAAGACAATAGGAGTTGCCAACAGTCGTCTGCCCTCAATTCCTGCTCATACGCCAGCTCAGCCAACTTTCGACATCTTCCGGGAAGATGGAGACGAACAACATGGCAGCAGAGAGTTGAGGAGGAAAGCCAAGTTGGAGCTGAGAAAGGACTACGTTAGATCGATGTCGGTTGAGGAAGGGTTTGCCAAACGGATCCAGCTCGATCAAGTGAAATAAATATGACCTATAAGCTGAACTGAATCTCTCTATTCACTCAAAACGGTTCATTTTTAAATTGGCATAAAATTGATCATTTTATTACAGTATTTTCACTTGTTAGTTCATAAATAAACAACATCACAGTACACGCGGTAGATATTAAATTACGCGCGAATTGAATAGGGTGTCCTTGGGTTTTCTTGTTCATTACATTGTAAAATTAAGTAATATATAATTAAATTAGTTGGTAAAACGTAAAATAAAGAAAGATTTCGGAAGAAGTCAATCTTTAATCCTTTAGAAATTGATTTACATAAGTATATGCACATGTGAATCACGGGATATGCACAGTTGAAAGTGAAGAATACAGTTGAGAGGAAAGATAAGGCATTTATGACAGATTTGCGGATCAAGCATCGATTGCCCAATCATTCTCCTGTACAAAATGGTCCACCACCTCTTTCATTGCAAAATTCGGGATCAGTTGGTCGGCAGTAAGCCTAATCAAAGTAAATATACATGCTCAAGGTAAAAAAATGAATTAAAAAAATTACGGAACGCGCGTAACGGGATCAAAATGACCGACTCGGTGTAAATGTTTGAGTATATCTTCCCTATCATAGGTGATCCCGGAAGGAGTTATGACCTAAAAACGGTTGGACTTACAAGCAAGGGTGGATTAAATCCCTGACCGGATCTTTGAGAAGTTCAAAGCTGATTTTGCCGCATAAAAAATCTGGAATATCCCGCTTTTTTCTTCTTTCATCCACCTAAATTTTAAGCATCGAAGTATATTTTCCAATGAAAAACTCGATTTTTTGGACCTGCGAGAACATAGAGTTTAGCTGTTCCTTGTGCATATCACCCTGAATTTTGATCTCTTCCGCCTTTTGCTCATCAGTGTCCTCTCCCTCGCCATTGCCTTCTTCCTTCGAAACCTTCTTCAGCTGCTCTATCCTCTTGCTGACGTCGTCATCAATCAGCAAATTCAAATAGCTTTGCAGCTCAATCTCCTGGGTAACCCGCTTTTCCTCTTCCTGTCGAAATTTCTCTCTCCGGGCTAATCGCAACAATTGGGTGATTTCATCTCCGTATGTTTGCTTTTGGCTCAATACAGCCTCATGCGCTCGCATCAAAATTTTAATTGCCTAAAATAGCCCAAACTGGTTGATTTTTCCCTAAAAACTGGTGATTATATATGTATAATTTAGGTCCAATTTTTTAAAAACATTCCAAGCGGTAAGAATGTTGTAGTTGCAGAATGTCGAGTGGCGCTTACACTGAGAAAATAGAATTTTCCAAGAGGATATTCTTATAAAATTCTGGGCCATGGTTTATCGAGTAGCTGGGCGAAGATTTGAATTTTCCAAAGAAAATTATTGGGATTTTTTTTGGTGGATTTTAAAAAAAAGCCTATAGAATTTTGTATTTAAATTTTTTGGAAAAAATAAAGGACCTCATCGAATTGTCCCAAGTGAACGTACACCTTAAAATAACGTTGTTAAATTATTATTCATTATCCTCCCCAATTTCACCTTTCCCAGATAATAATTTGCTTTGACATTCTTGAGAAAAAGGAAAGCATTGAATTTATTATTTATTTTTTTTCTTATTAACCTTCCTGTCCATGTCAAGTGCTTTTCTGCAATCCTCTGCTGCAGATTCCCATTTTTTGAGATTCAAATGGCACAACGCGCGATTCGTGAAAAAGGTCGGATCATTGGGATTTTTCATAATTGCCCTTGAATTTTCAGGTTTTTTTTTTGGGAAATAAGAACCCTCTTAAACCTCGTATAGTGTGTCATTGCCTCCTTAAAATGTAAATTTTCTTTAGACACGTAATTATTTTGATGAAAAATAAGTTCACCTCATATTTTCCGGCTTGGTAATATCTGTTCCCCCTTTCTTTGTGCTCCGAAGCTGTCAACTGTTGATGAGTGGACATGATAAATCTTCTACAAGAAAATTTCTTTAAATTATTTCTATTGTAAAGATCTGCTGGTAATTATATTGAATGCTTGACGAGTTAGTGGTATAGGTTGTAAAAATAATAATAATAACCCACAACAAACTACAATCCAATTTTTTCCAATTCTTTATTTCGTAAATTCTTGAATTTTGAAGTGTCTGAAAAATACAATACACAGTCTAATGATGAGATATCAATGGAAATGGTTTTTTCCATTCACATTTTTAACAATCAAGAAAATTGGCAGCCATCAGAAGTTCTAATGCCACTTCAGGTGGGATAGGGAAATCCGGGATCTCAGTTGCACTGTTGGTGTAGCGTGCCTTGTAGGCAAAATAATGGCAAACCTTAATCAACCAAAATAAAATTCAATCTTAAAAAATTTTCCTCTGGTTTCATCACCTTTTGTAGTACATGAGAAGGAATTTCGCGGAAATTAACCTGTGAATTTTTTTGCAAATTAATTTTGTTTTCCATAGATCGTTTGTACCTCGTTGGTTTCATTCTCAGCATATTGACCCGGCCCCGAAAGCATTGCCCGGATTGTGTTGGAGATAAGAGCGTGCTCCTGCAAAAGTATTTTCACAGATTATTTTATCACTTTGACCTCGAATAAAACCTTGCGTATTATGAATTCATGCCCATCACTGCTCACCAGCTTTACATAGGGAGCATCTGGCCCCTCGCAGCCTCCACTCGGCAACAACTTATCCCCGTTGCCACTGCTCATCTGTGGACTACTAATTTCTCATTATAACATTCGTAAATCAATAAAATAATAACAATATTGCACCGAAAATACTTTTTAATTATACGAATCATTAGTTTTTTTTTAATAAAATTACTTTTATACAACCAGCTGGATAGGAATAAAATGAATAGTATAAGATGCAAATAGGAAAAAACATCTAGTTAATAAGAGATTACTACTACAATGAGAAATTATGAATGTTATGGCAAAGTTATCAATAATATAGGCAAGGAAAAAGGCACGTTAAGATTAAAGTTTGGCCCGTTCCTTCAAAATATCAGCATGATCTACCACCAAATCCCGCATATCTAATAATGCGCGTTCTAACTCGTTAGAAAATCTAAATTTTCTAAAGATAATGAATAAAATAAAATGTAAATTTAACCTATCTGCGCTCGTTTCACTGCATTCATTAAAAGCAGTAATCTAAATTTAGAAAAATATTAATTAACAATCTTTCTTTCTTTCTTTACCGTAAAGAAGATGCGGTTTTCGTGTGGGTTGTAACAAACTCCATAACAGTCAGGTGTACTAGGACCAAATCCTTAAAAAATTAAGGCATCATTATTTTTTATTTTAATCTGATACCCATAGGTAATATATGAACTGTTGGAACTTGGGAAGTGCTTAGAAGAAAGTGCATTAATTGTTCATAGATTTTCGATTTAAGAAGTTCAGGTTGGACAATGTTATTTTCAGAAGCAATCATCCGCAGCCCCATTAGGTGCCGATCCATGCCCATTCCTTAATACTTAAAATATAGAAAGCTAAAATCTATATATGGTAAATTCAGCATATAATAACATATAAAAGACCAATTTAGTACTCTTACCATTCATGACTTCACTTGAATAACGCTTGTGTCCAACAATCGCTTTAGTCAAAAGTCCAACAATTGCTTTAGCTGTCATTTGTTTTCGATCAGACATGGCCTCCACAAAATGTTTTGATTCCAAGCTCGGTAAGCGAATGGTGCTAAATTCAAGGTACCATAATTATTTTGGCTTTTTTATTTGTGCCCTTTTTAGTCTCCCCCGTCTCTCCCCGATAAGTTTTCCTGGTTAAACTTTATTCTTACATCCATTTCTTTTTAAGGCTCAAAATTTTACTTCTTTTTTTCGGTTTTATCATTTTTTTCCTGAAAATTTTGCTCTTTGAATTATTTATTACTCGGTTCGGCCTTCCGCGAATTTTCGCAAAGAACCCGTCTCGTATGCAGGCGCGTGCGCATTGTGTAGACGGAAGTAAGTCAGTTGAAGAGCTACCTGTGGAGTGAAGATGTGAATTGCTTACAGGTGAAAAATTATTAAAATTAGACCAATAAACAACCTGAATCCAAGAATCCGGACTGAATTTTGCCCTTTTCGGGAAATTTTTTCCAAAATGTTCGAATCTCAATGACCTGACTTCCAAATTTCGAATTACACTAAAAAATAATGGGTTTTTTAAATTTAGTTCAATAAAGTCAAGCACTCGTCGATTCTCTGTCCAGCTCTCTTTATTTCCTTTTCATCAAGAGGATCCAAGTCGAAATTCAATTTAAATGGTTTTGAAATTTGATTATTAGTATATGCTGAAACATCGAAATTGTTTGAATCTCTAAAAATTAAAGATTACAAGTTATTTTATTTATTTTAATATTCACAATTGATCGCAAATAAAATCCAAAAGCATTGCCAGCGGTGGACCTTCTGCCGGAGTGTGTTCGTATGTAATTCCTCCGTAACCGTTTTCATTAATGTTGAATTGGAGCTAAAACAACAAAAATAATTTTGTAATAAGAAAAATAAGAATCGATTAATCACCGTTTTGTCAAACCAACGATTAATGGTATTTTGGTTCGAACCGCCACCATGCAATGCCACTGACATATTGCGATCTTCAGGTCGAAGCTCAGGCCCATCAAATTGCTTGTCCAAGGACATCACAAATAATGCGTGTTCAACTAGTTCAATTTCGGCTGGATTATTTTCTAAACAGAAATTTAAGAGTGGAATGAGTGAGTGTAAATTGAGAAAATAAAATTTAAAATGGGCTATACTTTTGAGTCGTCCGTAAACCGTAGCCCAAGTTTCCCGATCATTACTTGAAACAATGTTGATTGCATTTGGGTTAATTTGTTCACTTTTCTCTACCACAATTCGTAATTGTTCGACCAACTCATTGATTCCTAAAAATTTCATTTCTGTGTTGTAGACAGGAACGCAAAAAGTCTAAATAAGGAAAAATAAAAGTGAAATGAAAAAACAGACTAACATGTCCATTTCTCGTCACTAATATATGCCTGGCCCAGTTTGGCCAATCCTTTCCGTAACGAATCACATCTTTGCCTCTTTTTGGAATACGTGTTGTGCCAAAGATCAGTTTGTATTGGCCCATATCCAAATGCACACCTCCAGGACCTAGCTCCACAGGTATTTCATCACTATTACAAAAGTTAAATGAATCTATTTTAATATAGAAATTACCAACTTCAAAATTCGGTGATGATAACGGAGTGCGGCCTATTTTTAATGCAATTTTTAAATCCAAAGGTCATACAATTCTTAAAATACCTGAATTATTTTAGAAGCATAGTTCAGTTGTTCGTCGATGCCAGGCTGGGTAAAATTGAACCTTGGGAATGTTATTCCAGGGCTCGTCACGACCGGTAAGGGCGTCCGGGCACTCAGATAAGCCGCATTCAGCCACCATGGCGTGAGCTTATCAAATCAATTATGATTAATAAATAGGGCTTGACTCTTTGGCCTTTAAAAATTCCAAAATAGTAATTTATTTATTTAAAAAACTGAAAATAAAAAAATAATTTATAACCTAGAAATAGTCCCTATGATTATGATTAGGAATAGGAAATGATTTTTAAACGCAAAAAGGTAAAAAATTTAACACAACGGTTAAAAAATTTCAACCCAAAGTATAAATTTTTTATCAAAATAACTAAAATGCTTTGAAATTTATGTTTTTCACAAAAATTTCAAAAAATATATAAATTCTCACCCAATTGACTAATTTTTTTGCTCTGTCCTCAAGTAGACGTTGCAATTCATTTGTCACCTTGCTTTCCAAAAAATTGCTCGCAAGCTAAAAATAATCATTAAATAATTAAACGTAAATACAACACCTTAATGGTTTCTTCATAGTCCGAGTCTGATTGAATTGGTTTGGCAAGGTTAAGAAATTTTTCAATTGTTTGATTTAACGGAGGAACTGGCAGTGATGGCAAAGAAATGGGCGAAGGATGAGTACCTGCTGGATAATTGCATCTATCAGAAAATGAAAAAGTGAATCCCAAAATACCTTTGTATGTTTCGTTATTTGAAAAGCATATGGAAGTATGAAACGCAGAAATTGATCCAAAAGTTCTGCATTTTGTAAGGACATTCCGGTACAAAACAATGGTCATCAAAATATCATTCAACTGAAGAATATCAAGCTTCTTTCTTTTATCTTAAGGATGTTGAGAAATCTTAAAATCCGCGTAAAAAACGCTGAGAATTTGAATTTTTTTCTGTCGAAAGTATTTTATGACATGACACGAAATTTTTTATTTAAATAAGGACATCTTCCATTTTTATCCTTTATCTTTTTTCTAAAAATTCAATAACAATTCTGATGCTGTGACGCTACCAAAACCAAAATTCGTCTAGTCAGCTAAAAAGCCAAAATTCGTCTAGACCAAGATTCGTCTAGACCAAAATTCGTCTAGTCACCCAAAAAACCAAGATTCGTCTAGAAATTCGAAAAACAAATTTCATGTAGAACCCGCAAAATTGCATGTAGACCCCCCAAGATGGCATGTAGAACCCGCAAAATTGCATGTAGACCCCCCAAGATGGCATGTAATTAGAACCCGCAAATGACATTTGCTATAGACGAATTTTGGCTTTTTTACTGACTAGACGAATCTTGGCTTTTTGGCTGACTAGACGAATTTTGGTCTAGACGAATCGGTGCTAGGTCGTTACCGCTAAAAACCGCCACGAGGGGCGTTAAAAAAAAACCGCCACGAGCCATAGTCGGTACGAAAACTTTTTTGTTAGACTTGTTAGACCAAAAGTATAAAAGGCAAAAATGTGCAGAATTTTATGCTGATTCGAATGGTATAAAAATTTTTCCGAAATTCTAACAAAAAGTTCAAAATATCCGCTAAAAAGCCTAATTTCCAGTATTTTGGGAAAATTTCGAACTTTTTGTTCGACTTTCGAAAAATTAAAAATACCATTCGAATCAGCATAAAATTCTGCACATTTTTGCCTTTTATACTTTTGGTCTAACTGGTCTAACAAAAAAAGTTTTCGTACCGACTATGGCTCGTGGCGGTTTTTTTTTAACGCCCCTCGTGGCGGTTTTTTTTTAACGGCTCAGCACCGACGAATCTTGGGGCAGCGGAAGTGTCCCCCTTCCTAGGAATTTCTCTGTTGTGTTTATTGTCCTTTCTTTTTCAATATTATAATAATCACTTTATTTAAGAAAATACCAAAGAAAAGGGGGACGGCCCACTTACATCCTTTGGTTTTAGTAATAGATAATAAGGTTCCATTTGGCATACAGCTTTATTGATTTTTAAAAATCCAAGCTTTAATGGCATTTTTAAAATTTTCAGCAGATTTGGATTCTATAATTTTTTTTATCAAGTTTTGAAATGATTGACGATGTCCGATTGATAAATGAATGTTCAACTTTTGAATTTTTTGGTTTTAGTATAATTTTTTTCCTTAAATTCTTTGTATTGTTTATGGTTAAGTAGAGTTTTGGATCGATATGTGCATTAATGATTTTGTAAGCTAGTACTAAATCAAAGATCTTTCTACGATTTTTTTTTTTTAGCGGAAGTGTCCCCCTTCCTAGGAATTTCTCTGTTGTGTTTATTGTCCTTTCTTTTTCAATATTATTTTAAGGAATTTTTTGACACGATTTTCCTGTAAATTGAAAACAACCGTAAGAAGGCAAGAAATGCGGTTGGGGTGGGGGCGTGGGGGACGTCGGACCTCGGACGTTTCAGTCCCGGGTCCCGCCGTTTCAATCAAGCGCTAAAAAAATAATCTTCACAAGTCAGCTCAAACGCAACTTATTTACTTGTTAGAAAAACGAGTTTGGTCTTTGTTGTCAATAGATATAGATAGGACTATACTTACTTATGTTAAATTTGCAAAAGGATCATCCGGATTGGCCAAGTGAGAAAAAAGTTATAGCTAAAAGTTAGGCACTAGTTAAAAAACGTTACTTTTTGAAAACCCACTAAAAGGGTCCCCCCTTTTGGGCAAAAATGAAAAAAAAAATTTTTTGTTTTTTTCCAATGCTTTTGCTCAAAAAGTAGTTAAAAAGGTAAAAAAAACGCAAAAATCTTTTTTTGGTTTTCAAATGAAAAGGGTCCCCCCTGTTGAATTTTGGGTTTTCAAAAAGTAACGTTTTTTTAACTAGTGCCAAAAGTTAAGCATAAAAATCGTGATTTTGGTCAAAGATTTGGCAGTAACCTTTTTATCACTTGGCACTTGGCCAATCCGGATGATCCTTTTTGCAAATTTATAGCAGACATATAGATCTATCTATTAGTTGCGTTTGAGCTGGCAAGTTATATTCATTTTTCTTACGCTGGGACTGAAACGTCCTGTTTCGCAAGAACTGCGCGGGCGCAGTAAAATGTAAAAAAACAGGTATTAACTCGAGCTAACAAGTAAGCCACGGGCCTGGCGACCATTCCAGTAATAGAATAGAAGATTCACGCTATGCTAACCAAACCAACGCATTAAATTATTTTTATCCAAAACCATCCAGAATTTTCTATTTTTTTCTAAATTTTCGGAGTGCTTTAACCTTTTAGTCCCTCCCTTCACTCTCGATTCATCTATTCATTGATTTTTTATATTAAATTTTCAACCTCGAAAAAATGGGCCTTTTATTAGAAAATCACCAAAGAATGATTTTAGCAGCAAAAAAATTTGGTTCGAAAAATTTAGGGTTTCCCATTTTTCCTTCAAACTTATCGTTTTTATTTTCTTAATTATTATTTTTTGATCGTAAAATTTAAAATGGGATTTTCTACCAAACCAATTATCATCGATGGTAAGAACCATTTGCTGGGCCGTTTGTCCGCCGTTATCGCCAAACAACTTCTGCTTGGTCAAAAAATTATTGTTGTTCGATGTGAGTTCACATTTATATTGGATTTTTGGGGGGTCAAAGGTCAAACATGTGATTTTTCAAATAAAGGCGAAGCAGTCAACATCTCTGGCAACTTCCACCGCTCCAAACTGAAGTTTCTCGCCTTTCTGCGCAAGCGTTGCAATGTCAAACCATCCCGTGGGCCTTTCCACTATCGTGCACCATCTCGAATTTTTTGGCGCACGGTTAGTTACATGAAAATAGGCGTATCCAGGATTTTGCCATGGAGGGGGCGGATAATCATTGTTCATTAAGAATGAATCTATCGTAGCTTTACTTTTTTAGGGGGGTGTCGGCAGTCTTAAGGAGGTGTCGACCGCACCCCCCCCCCACCTTGGATAAATTTTTGAAAGGACATCCCCCATATAAACGCAACTGACCCATTGTTTAATTTAATAATTGTAAAAATGTTAGGAATATTTAATATTTAAACATTTTAAGGTCCGAGGAATGTTGCCACACAAAACTGCTCGCGGAATGGAGGCTCTGAAAAAGTTGAAGTGCTTCGACGGTTGTCCCCAGCCATACGACACTAAGAAGAAGTTTGTGTTGCCCAACTCACTTCGTCACATTGCTCTAAAACCAAGACGCAAATGCTGCACAGGTTATTTTTTAAATTATTTTCCTTTTTTATTAAATGCTAGACAAAAACAAAAATAATTGATCAAAGACAAAAATAATTGATCTTTTAGTTGGTCGTTTGGCACACGAAGTTGGCTGGCAATACCAAGGGGTTGTGGAGAAGCTGGAAGCCAAGCGAAAAGTCCGAGGCGCCGCCTTCCATGAGAAGCAAAAGGCGCAGCTGAAGCTGAAGAAGCAGGCAGTGGAAAAGGCAAAGTCGAAAACGGCGCCCTACGACAAAATCCTCGCACAATATGGATGTGCATGAAGATGGGACTTATGTTTGCGATGTAACTGCGTTTGTATTGTTGATTTTTGTTGATTTTCGAGCAAAAAATTGCTAATTATTTTCTCCTTTATTTTTTATACCACCTTTATGACATTTTTGAATTTTTGCCTGGGAGGGTTGTTAACTTTGAGCAAATTTTTGTAAATTGACCGGAAATTAATCATGGGTGTAGGACCTAAGAGCATGGCGGAAGCGGACTCCAATTTAACTGTTGTCATTGCTGCAGATTAGGTACTTTACTTGTCTTCCTAATTATAGCCCATTTTTGTGGTTCCCATAGCAATAGTTAATTTGTGGAGGGAAATTGGGTGGTGGCCATTCTTGCCCGAAGTAGGGCGGTCTCCTATGCTGATTCTTTTTTACATACTAATTGCCCGGGGCCGTTCTTCCTTTTTCAATAAATCTATTTCAATTTTTGGAAATTCTGATATTATAATCCACCTTATTAGCATCGTAAATATTAATGTTTCTACGGTTGCCGAGGCACTGCTGATTTGTTAAATTAGTGAATTGCGCTCTGATGGGTGGCTGCTGCTCCTGTCTGAAAGTAATTTTAGAGAACGAGACAGCCGACATCAAAATAAATGGTGAGGAAGAGAGTAGAATAATTTACAGAAAGGCAAGAATCAGATTTTAACAGATTTATCATCAATTTGGGAATTTTCGACTTTATTTTAGTGATTGAGCCCACCACGGTCGTCCACGACGGTGGTTCAACTGCGTTTGCCTCCGCGCAACCATTTGGGGCTCGGCTAAATGTGCCAAGAGGACAACAACCAATCCCACTTCATAAAAACAGCATTTAGCCGATTATTGTGAATCTTTTTTTACCAAAAGAAAAAAACAATACAATGTACAAACTAATTGGAAAAGTAGAGATTGATCGATTGGGAAAAGCTCATTAGTATTCGGTTCGAATTTTTACTCAATCATCAATTTGGATAATTTCACTGGGATCTGTTGAGCGACGAACTGCTGGCATTGGCACGGCTAAACTTTATGGTTTTTTGGGGAATAGCATAAGGTGTATTACCCTTAAACTGTTGCATTATGATCTTCCCGCATGGGGTATTGGTCGCATCCAGGATATGTCCTTCCGTTGTGCGAAAATAACATCCTTTGCTCGAGAAGAACATGGAAACATAGTCACCAGGCATCTTGGGGAGTGTCAGCCGTTAAATTGACGATTGAACCAAATACCAACTGACCAGTGTATGGAATGGCTGCTGTCCTGATGGCACAATCTTGGGGAGTGTCAGCCGTTCTCGGATCATGACTGGAGGTGCCATTCCTCCATGCTGTTGTTGTTGTTTTCGGAAATTATTTATTGCAGACACCAGCTCAATATTTTTGGGAAAAGGAGTTGAATGCCAGGGTTGTCCAGTATCGCTAAAAATAAAGTTAATTTTGATAGAAATTCCTATTTTTACCCAAATGATGGTGTGAATTGAGTTCTTTGAAAAGTGTGGCTTATGTGTTGCGAGGAACTACTTGACGAGGAAAGTTGGCCATTTAGTTGCGGCGCGAAATTGAAGCCTCGTTTTTCCCTCTCATAAAGCAATTGAGCCTAAAATCAATCATAAGAAAATTCCTAACATAAATAAAGTTTTAAATTATTATTTATTTTAAACCACCTCTATTTTCTCCTCCGCACTCAGCCCTTCCTCATGTTCTAGAAGCATCGATTCATGTAAGAATGGTAGCTGAAAAATGCATGAAAAAATTAATTGATGTTTTTAAAACTTACTTCGAAAAATTTATTGGGATGTGTCCGGATGAGTCCTGATAGCAGATCATCATCCAATTCATTGACACCTATGTCCCTGCCCAACTGGTGCTGAGTAGAGAGAACATCATCAGATTCATTGTAGATCAAAAGATTCTCCACTTCCTTCTTCATAATGTTGGCGTCAATTAATTGTTCATCTACCACACGTCTTTGCAATCCTTGCTTAGAGATCTGCCGATTAAAAACCTGTCTTTCCATGGAATTGGCCATCACCTAAACAGGAAATGTTATAAATATATTGACGATTAAATCAATACTAACTGACCAATCGATATATGTAAGTCCTCCGCCGTTGACCGTATCGATAAATGCGGCAAATTGCTTGCGCATCGTGTACCTTTTATTTTGTTTTTTAATTTAACCTTAAAAACCAACTTACTGGATTCCACGAACAATCGAAAATGATAACACGATTAGCTGAAACCTAATAAAACAATAATGAAATGGCGTGTGAAAAGTATAATATAAAAATACCAAATTAACTCCCAAGCTGCCCGCGCGCGTGCTAATCAAGAAGAGCCAAATATTGGGGTTTTGATTGAAGCGGTTAATAATTTTCTCCCGATCAGATCCAGAAGTTGACCCATCGAATCGACAATAAGTTATATTTTTGCGGAATTCAATCAACTCTCCTTGAGGCCCGAATATTTTTCCATTTTGTTTCTTCAAGAATACTTCAATCGAATTTAAAGTCACTACGCTCTGGCTTAACAATACCGTATCTTTTAAATTCAATGCTAAAAAATTCTATGATAAAACCTGAATAAAAGTAGTTTCTCGCCCCTTTTTATACTTTCCGATATAATAGCCATTGCTATAAACATTTTCGTGCTGTTAGTCAGAATGGATAAAGAATAGTCGCTAAGCAAAGGTTCTGCCTGAAATTGGGATTACATTATGTAATTCAAGTACACTAATTTAAACCTAACCCATTCTAAATTGATTGAAGAGTCTTCAAAAAGAAATTCATCGGAGAGCAAATCATCTTCTTTGTTACGTGTCTTTTTCTTCGTTTTTGTTGGTTTTGGTTTTATAGCGTTATCAATGCTTTTTTCGTCCTCTTTCTCACAAGTTCCAAAATCGGATGGTAAATCGATGTTGTCCAAATTTTGTTGCTGATTTCCATCATTGGTCGCATATTCGATTTTTGGTTTCGATGGATTTGTCTCTTGACCGCGGGTAATGGGGTTTTCCTCGAGATTAGTTAACATTCCGGCATTTTGTTTATATGGAAATTTTGAAACATTTTGATGGGAATAATCCATTGTGAAAAATTGGTGTCGATAAGGCTGTTGTTGTTGCTGTTGGAAAGGAGGAAAAGATTGATGAAGAGAAGATTGAGACGGAAATGCTTGATATTGTGGTTGTTGATGGTAAAAATGAGGAATTTGAGAAGTATTCCCAGATGGGAATGGTGGTGGTTGGAAAAAACTATACGGTTGATGCTGTTGAGAAAATGATTGACCGATATTCTGAGAATAGCGCTGCTGAACGGGAGGTGGTGGACAGAAAAACTGACGCTCTTGATATGGTTGTTGCCAATGTTGTTTTTCAGTTTCAACAAAACCAGTTTGATTGTTGGAATTTCTGAATTTGTTTATTAAAATGATGTAATATAATATAGTATTAGTTGCAAAAAATATATTATATGTTAACATCAATGCATCGATCTAGCAAAAAAATGTTTATTTGCAACTAGTGCCGAAAATTCTCTTACGATTGAAATAGCGGAGGAACAGGCTGGGTCAAAAAATTTGCCGAATTGTCTTTCAATGGAATTGGCTGATTGGAATAAGTGTCCATTATAGATGTCGTTGGTTGACAATGAAGTGCGGATGAAGATGGTTCACAGACCGAATCATTCTGATGAGCTGCATTAATTTTATCAGTTTTCCGTGTTTTCAACACAGCTTGATAAAGCAAATCAGGATGATTAATTATCTAAAATGGAGTTTTTTTTTCACTACTTAAAAAATGATTAATTTGAAATTAATTGAGTAAAATAATCAATACCTTCATGCAAATTGCAAAGGCTTTTAAAGGATTGAACGAGCCTTCACCAGTTTGAATTTCACCGGATACATAATTATGAAATGCACGGTATAATGAATGTTGAATTTCAGACTTCCGCAAAAGTAAAACAAACTCCCGACATTCCGGTAAAATCTTTTTTAAGAGATGCTGTGATCGCCTGGACAAGCAAAACAATGTACCTAATGTCGTTTATAACAAATAAAAACCTTTGGACGAAACCTCTCAAAAGATCACAAAGCACATGAATCCGCAGCCGAGAGAGTTTAATATCTGATCTGGTGGAATCTATACACATTCCATTGCGAACTAAATTATTTTTTTTAAATCAATTGGATTAAATTAAAATTATGTGATAACCAGTTCCATTACCGATTAAGAATAAAATAATATTTACTTGGTTTATCAAACATAAATTGAAAATCCTTTCGGCTCCCAAGATAATTAGGTCTAACAAACTCAACCATACAATAATATTCCATCAAATTGTTCTGAAACCGGATAATGATAAAAGTAGAGGATAGAGGGGGAAAACCTGCAGGGGATAACCCGTCAAGACAATGCGGCGTCTACAAGTATTTCGCAAAATTAAATATAAATTGTTGGTTGCATTACTTGGTATTAATAGCCGAGAGTGCGCCAGCAATTTCGCTGTTCAAATTTTTTATCCGATGTCCTTCATCACAAACAACCAAATCTGGGCCTGGGCTTAACAAAGCTTGACGTATTCTCTTACGTAGTTCTTCCCTCTGAATAAGTTGCGCTTGTTCTTCTTCAGAATATTTTGATAAACCAGCTGCCAAATCAAAAACCGTTCTCTGTTGTTTTTTGGAATTTTTCTTAGGAACGTTTGTTTTACAGCCAGAGAGTTCAGCTTGCTGGACCAAAAGTCTAAACATCTCGTAACCCATTAACAAAACACCGCCGTCTTGGTGCCATTTTTCTAAAATATTAAAATATATAAGTTTTGAATTTAAATGTACCTATAATCTCAGATCTAAGTTCAATTGTCTTCACAGAATCACCCAATATAAAGATGTCAAAATGCCTAATAGGTAAGCCCGTCTCTTGATCGGTTTCTGGCATCCATTTGTGAAACTCATTTTTCCTAAATTTAAAGTCAGTCTCAACATTATAATTTCATTAAAACCAATTTTGTAACACATTCACTGGACAGAGGAGTAGAACTCTCCGTTGCTTTGTCACTCGAATACTAAAGGTCATTTTAAAATAATACATAAAAAACATTATTAAACTTACAAAATTTCGATAAATGTAATTGCTTGGATTGACTTTCCCAGGCCCATGCTGTGCGCAAGGATACCTGAAAGGATTTAAAAGATGAAAGATAAAAGAAAGGAATGATCAGATTGCCCACTTACACCCAAACCCGGTGGAATTATGAAATGATTCCAATGATTCAATTATGTTGTCGTACCTTAAAAGAAGAGTTATTCAAATTTTTTTTAAAAAAATTCCTACATAAATTTTACACCGCCGATTTGATGTGGCTGAAATGTTCAAATTGAAAGTAGTTCACAAAGCATCTACCTGAAGAATATTTGTGAGATGCGGAGCCACAAAAACCTGTAGAATATTTGAATATTAAAAATAATTTTATTTAGAATTATTTTTATACATCGGGGTCCGATTCGGGTCTCCCTGCATTGACCAAAAGACGGCCATCATCGCCCGTTTCGGTTTTGTCATAATCTGCAGATCTACGTCTTCTTCGAAGTCTGAATTTTTCCGCTTGCCGTAAATGTTCAATACGGTCTAGCTAAAAAATTCCGTAATAATAAATAAAAATTATAACGAAAGAATTCCAATCAACCTGCAATGATGCATCATACTCTCTGGCTTAATATGGAAATATTTTATAAATTTCTGACAAAGATGTATAATCACTTCCCAGCGATGTCGACGCCTGCATTCCGCCATCATCTTCATCTTCGCTACTTCCCAATTCAATCAAATCAATTTTTCGTATTGGTTTTGCAGGAATTACTTCCTCTATAAACAAGTCGTCATCCTCTTCGACATCGTTGTAGGAATAATTGATTTCGGAATCCGTGTCCAAGTTTTGAGCTTGAATTTGAACTGTGCTAACGGGTGCGTATGAAGCTGCATTCAATTCCTGAAATTAATCCTGCAAAATTTTTTAAACATATGAATTTTCATACTTTCTTATTCCTCTCTATCCGATCCAATCTTTCTCTTTCAAGTCGCTGTGCTTCCTTAGCTTCCATTGAAATCATTGAAGCATCGAATTTGCTAAATTTTCAAATCTTTACTTTTTAACCGAAGCCATTAAAAATTTTACTTACGTGATTTTCCTCTTGCGCTTTTTGAGATTATTAACAGAGGAAGAGGAAGTGGTATTTTTCAGAGCAGTTGATTCTTCATCACCATTATCATCATCAACTTCATTTGGGTAATCAACAGAAGTGGAGGCTTTCATTTCTATTAAGTCCATATCCTTATCCTTTTAAACGCTATAAAATTAATTTTTTGTTTTTTTATGGTAGTAGGTGGTGGTTCGGGGGGAAAGGGGGAGAAAAAAAATGAAAAAGGAAGGGAAACACCCCTTAAATTATCTTCATCGAACGGAAAAAATCGGCCAAATTTCTTAAGAAAATTGGTTTAAAATAAAATGTCAAAATTTTCTTCGGCGGCTTATCGGGACCGCCGGCACTCCAAAATTTGACGAAATATCACCAAAAAACTTGTTGCCTTAGCAAAAAATTGACCAATTTTCTTAAGAAGCCTATATTTTCAAAATTTCTCCGGCGGCCCCTATCAAAAGTCAAAAAAGGCATGAAAAAGGGCATAAAAAGGCAAATAAAAATCGATGTTAGAGGATTCAAACAATGATAAAAATGCGTTTTACATGGTTTTTAGCCATTATGAGCCAGCAGAAATAAAGGCATTTGCCTTAAATTACCCTACATTGAATAAAAATTGGGCGCCGGGAGAAACGCTTTGAGCTTTCAATTTTATGAAGCGAGTTCCTTATTTTAATCTGCTACAGGATGTTCGGTCCCTAATCAATAAAGAAGTGAAGCAGGGCTGGACGCAATCGGATTTTTTTCATCCGCAACTCGCAATTCGCAACCAAAATCTTTCATCCGCAATTCGCAAACCGCAATCCGCAACCCAAAAAGGCCGCAATTCCCGCAATCCGCAACCCGCAATTTTTTTAAAAAAATCTCTTAATTATAAACAAAACAAAAAAAAATCCTGAAAAATTTATCATAAAACTAATATTTTCTGTTATTCTAGACCTAAAATTCAAAACTAAAAAGTTAATATAATTGAATTTACTACTTATTTCTGAAAAATTCATTTTTGTGAAATTTCCTGTAGCCATGCCCACAAATAATACATACTTATGAATTATGAACCAATCTAATCCTAACCTCAAGGGCGTAGCCATGGGGCTATATGGTAGTCCCCCTCCCCCGAAATTCCAACTCGAAAAAAATTTCAACAGGGTCCCCCCCCCTGTTCATTTTGCCCAAAATTTCAACAATTTCTCCGGCGGCCCCTATCGGGGCCGCCGGCACATCCCAATATAGGGTAAATTCTGCAAAAATGACCAACTTCGTAAGAAAAGGTCTAAAAAACGCGAAATTTTCTCCGGCGGCCCTGTCGGGACCGTCGTCACCCCTCATTCAATGAACTTTCTTTATAAAATTTTCATTAAAATTGGCAATAAATTGCCTTAAACCGGGGCAGAATGAATTTTTCGCACTTGGTTCCCAAAGTGGCCATTTTTCATTAATTAAAAGGATGAGTTTCATCCTCAATTTTGTAGCTTAAATAAAATTTTGCTTTTTCCCAAAAACGTTTCTTTAAAATAATTAACCATTTTCTTTAGAAGTCACAGAAGAATGAATAATGAAATAAGAGGGTTCCCTGTCATTTGCGCGCCAGACATTTGCGCGCCATCCATTATAACTGGGCTCAACCGCAATCTAGAGAAACTTTTTTGGTGTCAAAAAATAGAGCAAAAAATTAGCAACAAAATAAGCCTAAACTCTTTCTAATTGATCTGCTCTGAAAAAAAGTTATGGCCAAAATAAATGGTTTTGGCCAAATTTACACTATTTTGGCCATAACTTTTCTTCACAATGGAAAGATCTGAATGAGCTTAGGTTCACTTTATAGCAAATTTTTTGCTCTATTTTTTGACACCAAAAAAGTTCCTCTAAGTTGCTGTTGATCCGAGTTATATGTAATGAATGGCGCGCAAATGACCGGATACGAATAAGAGTACCGGCGGTCCCGAAAGGGGCCGTCGGCGAAAATTTTGAAAAATAAATGTCCATTCCTTTCAAAATTTCTTCATTTTTTGGCTCAAAAAACAAAAATTTTTCCAAAGTTTTTCAAAGAAATTTTAAAAAATTTCTCCAAAAATGCCATCCTTAGGGGTGCTTAAAATTGCGGAGTTATTGCGCAAAAATCCGCAACTCGCAAACCGCAATCCAAAAAGGCCGCAATTCCTGCAATCCGCAACTCGCAATTGCGTCCAGCCCTGCAGTGAAGTCAATAAGTTTATTGAAGGGTCGAAGCAAATACAATTAATTGTAATAATAAAAGAGGGGACCTAAAAATGGGGATGGGAGACAAAATTAATGTGAATATTCGGGGCGAGCAAAATATGCAAATGAAGTGAATGAGGGAATGGGAATGGATGGAATTATTTGGGATGACAAAGGGTCCAAAGAGAAAAAGAAATCAGACAACAATATGTTTTAATGCAACATGCCTTCGCGTCATAAATAAAATCGAGGAGCTAAAATAAAATTCGGAATTCTCTGGCTTTTCTACGCTGATTTTACTACTGGGGTGATTAAACGACCCAATAGTCATTTGGTAAAATTCAAGGTGAAAATTATTGAAACGAAAGTTTTATTTTTCAAAATACAAAACACCAACGACGAAACACCGAAAGTGCGGAATTCGGTCTTTCGTGAGCCCCCTGTTCTATAGTAACGCGTCAGAGAAGCATAATACTCGTTTTCTCTGCGCTTTTTTGCGCTGTCTTTTGGTCTGTTCCATAATTATACGGCCACCTAAAATTTTTCATTTTCAAAACCTTCTACTTGTCAGATCAGCAGGCTGAAATTTTACACACATAATCCTTACCTGAAAATATTATGATTCTGACGTTTTTACGAAATGTTCTCAAGTAAAATAGAAATTTAGCGCAGTTTTCTCAAAAAATCACTGTTCCATAATTATACGGCCACTTTTTCAAGTGACCAAAAGTCCCAAATTTTACAAAAGAAAAAATCTGAAAAAATTCATGCAATTTCATATGGACTAGATGATCAATTAGTGCTATAAAAATACCCCGCTCAATTGAGTGCTTCATGGAGATTGGGATACCCCCAAAATGGCTTGAAAACGGGATTTTTGGGAACAAAAATTCCTAAAGGCCTGAAATCTTTACCTAAAGGGCCTGTTTTTCTGCTGGACGTTTAGTGGACATATGGTGCTACAAAATNATTTTGTAGCACCATATGTCCACTAAACGTCCAGCAGAAAAACAGGCCCTTTAGGTAAAGATTTCAGGCCTTTAGGAATTTTTGTTCCCAAAAATCCCGTTTTCAAGCCATTTTGGGGGTATCCCAATCTCCATGAAGCACTCAATTGAGCGGGGTATTTTTATAGCACTAATTGATCATCTAGTCCATATGAAATTGCATGAATTTTTTCAGATTTTTTCTTTTGTAAAATTTGGGACTTTTGGTCACTTGAAAAAGTGGCCGTATAATTATGGAACAGACCATATTAGAACTTTGGATTTTCCTCACTATAGGGTCGATCGGTCACCTCAACTGAAAGGACAGCAAGGGCCAAAATAAAGGATTTCACTAGGGAAAATCCTCAAAATAAAGGACATTTTTTGAAAACGAAAAAATAATCAATATAAACTCTCTTCAAACGAAATCTAGAAAAACGAGTTTGTTGTCAAAAGATAGAGCTAATACTTATTAGCTATAAAATGAATATAAAAACTTTCGAATTGGCCCAATGCAAAAAACTTATTGGCCAAATTACATACCTTTTTTCGGAAGTTGGCCAATACGGATGATTATCTTGGCCATAACTTTTTTTCTACGTGGCCAATCCGGATGATTCCTAGCTCAAAAATATTCCGGTTGGTTGGTTCTTTGTGGTCGGTAGGAGATTTTTTCTCAAGATTGCCCATTTTTGAATTAACACTTATGCCCTATTATTATATTGATTTAGCTTTGCATCTAATTCCAATGAATTCTAATGAACCTAAAGAATTTCCACGTTCGGAAACTGCACCAAACAAAAAGGAAAAGATTTGTCCAATTTGTTTACATGATGTTATGATTTCCGATCCGGCTGTATTGGAGAATTGTTCTCATATATTTTGTTTTGGATGCATTCTTGAATGGACAAGGTTTCTTTCATATCTACTAATAAAATAATTAAACATTATTACTTTTCATTATTCAGGTTAAAACCCGAGTGTCCAATTTGGTGGGCGACCAGAAATTCATTTTTTAATATTAATTTTTAATTAACACGCGAATTTTTAGCAAACGTGGCCTTCAAACAATCAAACACAATCTCAGTATAAATAACCAACAGCTTCCAACTTGGGCTTCCGAAGGCAAAATGTAAGCACTCACAATCACTATGAATGATTTTACTTTTTTTAGAGAAAGTATCATTGGGTTAAGAAGTGAATATGAACTTGAGCAAATAAAAGCTCGTGCATATTCAGCGGACTTAGAAAAACACCACATTTATCAGGTGCTTAGCTTCATGAAAGGCGAACTTCATTCATTGAGAAATCTTTCAATTACAACAATGGCGAGGTGAACTTTGGGTTTATTGTAGATTGAATTAATTAATTTAATGTTTAGCCAATCTATTTATCATGATGCTATTACTAAGATAGAAAAGGAATTCAGCGAATACAAGCAATTATTTGCGAAATTCAACAGCAATGCACCTCGGTAATTATTGTATTCGTACTTTGAAATATTTATCACGTTAAGGTCGGAACTCTTTTCGGAACCTTCATTCCGAAGAGTGGTTTACATTAAGAATTTGATCCCAAGGTCGATATGCCCTCCTATGTTTAACGTCGCATTTAATTCGGAATACATAAATGCTAATCGAGTAAAGAATAAAAACATTTGGTAAACTAATGGACGATAAATTTCAAGGAACTTGTGCGAAATCATTTGGTTCCCTTTGTGATGCGCGAAGTGATGGCCTTGACCAGAAAAGTAAAATACTGATTCATAATTATTTTATAAATGATAAAAAAATTAAAAAATATTGTCATAAAAAGATTTATGTACCCAAAGAGCGCTAAAAAAGACTATTATTTTTATTTTTGTAATCAAATTTTTAACCGTTATATTAAAATGTTATGTACAGTATTTTAAGTATGTCGGCAGTCCTACAAAAGCCATCAGAGGAAAATTGGACATTTTAGACCCATTTTTGTTTTATTTTTTAGCTAGACTGGAAATTCTAGGATGTGAAAATTTTTGAAAAATAGATGAAATGAACAGGAGGATAATTTTTCGACTTGCCATTTCGGGGGGGGGGGGGGAGGCATGAAACCTGAATCCCCTGGTAACAATCTTGAAACTAAATTTATTCAATTTAGGTTTGTGTTGATATAGACACATATATAGAAAAATTGCTCGAGTATTTGTCTTCTAAAATGAACCGGACCGAGATAGTGGTATTCCTGAAGAATCGTGGTATCCAAAATCCACATCATTTTCTCAACAATTTACTACATTTCGCTTCTGCTGGCCAAACTTTGGAGGTTTACGATCAGAATTCGGAATATATGTTAGTTGTGATACCTAACCTAAATTCTGTTAAATTTTTTAGTACACGACGAACTGGTTACTTGGGCGCACTTTTTCCCGAAGACGATGATGTTTTAGGTACATTATATAGATTAATATAATATAAAATTTTTTGTTAGTCTGACGCGAATCCCCCGCCACCTATATATTATTTCTTAAGTGTTGAACAATTTCGGAGGCGATGTGGAAGTTGTTGGAGAGCGGAGAAGGCGGAGATCTTCAAGCGAACAGGGTCGATTTCCAAACAGATTGCCGCAACAAAATGGGTAAATCAATTAACTTTATTATTTATTATTCCACCCTCTCTGAAAGGCTGAAATTCGCAAATTTTCCCTTATCAGGGCCGCCGGCGCCCACAAAAAAGTGATCAAATTTCTTTAAAGAAAGAGTACAATTTTCAAAATTTTCTCCGGCGGCCCCTATCGGGCCCGCCGCCGCCGCCCTTCAATATAAATGAAATTTCTTTTAAAAAAATGATCAATTTTCTTAAGGGAAGAGCTTTAATTTTTCAAAATTTTCTTCGGTGGCCCCTATCGGGGCCGCCAGCGTTCCACAGACCCTGAAAAATTTCATAAAATTGCCTTAAAGTTGAAAATACTAGTCATTTTTTTTTGAAAATCAAAATAGCAAAAAATTTCTCCGCCAGCATGTTTTTAAGAAAAATTTGGTACCTCGCTGAAAAAGGGTGCACCGGTTTTCACCGCCGCGGTTTTCACCGCCGCGCTAGAAAAATGATCATAACTTTTTTCAGGTAAAACGTAGAAATGAGTTTGGTGTCAGAAGATAGCCCTAAATGTCTTATATAAATTTGTTCGAACACCTAACCGATTCGGCCAAGTCGAAAAAAAGTTATGGCCAGACCATTGGCCAAAACCACGATTTTATGGCTTAACTTGGCCACAACTTTTTTTTCTACTTGGCCAAATCGGTTAGCTGTTCTTGCAATTTTATAGCCGACATTTAGGGCTATCTTTTAACACCAAACTCATTTCTCTATGTTTTACATGAAAAAAGTTATAATCATTTTTCTAGTGCGGCGGTGAAAAACGCGGCGGTGAAAACCGTTGTTCCGGCTGAAAAAATGAG